>NDXB01007435.1:9366-79988 GCA_002631895.1 Agapornis roseicollis | reverse complement strand
AAAAAAGATATTTAATATTAAAAAAAAAAAAAAAAAAAAAAAAAGAAAAAAACACCAAAAAACAAACCATGAAACAATGATTTGAGGTATCACAACATTTGCGTGAATTCTCTCAAAAAACAATCAAACCAATCTGATGGATAAAACCAAACCAAACCCAGCTGTTTCTGTAGACAACAAATAAAGAGCCAAAGAAAGTTCAGCACAAATAGCCAGACTATACAAATAGCTGTTTGCTAAATCTATGGGTTCTAGCTAAGATCAACAAGTAGGATTTCTTTTCCACTTTTGACAATTTTCTAGCTCAGAAGTATTTCAGAATTAGAGGCACATTTGTCTCACTTCTCTTAAGAATAAATGAAATTAAGGCTGAAAATACAAACCAGGTCTATTATGCTTCTCCTATAATCCTGTTACAGTTTACTGGGGCATTCAGAGGGGGCACAGATTCTTAGGCATTAGAAAGGAGGGCAAGCAAGAAGAAAGCTTTATTTATGAGAGCAAAGCAGAAATGTCTTTCATCAAAACTGTCACTGTTAAAAACCTTGCAACATATGTTACAACAACATTAAGCTTGCATTTTATAAACTTCTCTGCATTCACTTTAAGTGAATTTATGCACTGAAAGAGGGATATAACTCACAATAATAGCTTGTTAATACCGAAAGAATCAAGCTGTGTTTTTAAGAAGAACATTAACCAGCTGTTTCCAGATGAAGGGAGTCTGTAAATCAGAGTAAATTGTTTTTATCCATGTTTGACTTTGATTAACTAAATGTTTTACGGACATAAAGACTTTGCAAATCTTGTGTTTACTACAAAATTCAGCAATACTTTCATTCACTTTGAAATACAGATTCTTAACCTAAATTACAATAGAAGGCTGTGATGTTTAATAATCAAACACTGGGTTTGATTCCTACCCAAGTTAGAAGCTACACTGAAAGACAATGTAACTTTGTAAGAACTTTCCATGTTGTCTTTGCTGTGCTTTTAATCTCTACTGACTGCTGCCTAGTGGGCAACATCTGAAACTACAGAGTTGACTAGGCTGAACAGTGACAGTATGCCGCTATGAAACGGTATGGAAACTTTTGTACAGCATGGTAGAAACACAAACACACTCACTAACTCACTGAGAAGAAATGGATCCCTACAGCATACCTATTGCATACTAATTTTGAGTCCATCACACTTTCCTGTCTACTTATATACAGGTAATATACAAAGTATTCATAATATTCAAAGTATTCATAAAGTATGAATACTAAAAGACTAACCAACACAAGGACTATGAAAACAAAACACAGTGCTATGACAAGGATGTCATGTACATGGAAGCTATAAACTCACATAAGTTGCACAGAGTTTTCAATCAGATGTTTGATTACAACAGGGCTGTGTGATCTGACTGAATTTCAGTTTATTGACAGTGATTCCATTGGTCAGGGTCTGGGAAGGCACTTATGAAAGAAAATACTATGCATTTTTTTAATGTTTTCTATAAGCATCCAGTTGTATTCAGTGTCAAGGAGAGGATACAAAGCTATTTCTCATGCTGACTTAAAGCTTGTCTGAACGAATAGGGACATTCACATGGTCAAAATGTTGGGAAACTGCAAAGGTCACTTCACATATGGAGAAAAGTGGATTTTTTGTTTTGTTTGAAGTTTTCTGATTACTAAAAAACTACTCCTGGATAATAACATGGATTAATCAGAGGGTTTTTTGAGGTATAGCACAAGTACATTTCCCATATACGTACATACTTGTATATGTGTGTACCTCTATATGTATGTATACGCATATACATACATATGTGTATATGTCTACATATACATGTACACAAAGTCTTACATATAATACAGAGCCTGTGACTTCACCGTTCCCTCCATTTGTTATGTGGTAATTGTGAGTCACACCAACAGCAGGCTACTAAAAATATGCTTAGCATTAAAGAACTGCTAAGCATCAAACAACTCAATAGGTTTGGTGCAAGTTCACACATAGGAAGAGTTGCAGAAACATGCACCATGATTTAATGAAAGAATGCAGTCATTTCTAGTTATTCTTCTTTTTCTCTCTTTTCCTTTTTTTTATTGCTGGCTGCCACTTCCTTATACAGAGTACTTAGCATTATTACAGAAATTGCAGGAACTCTCTTGTGCTGAATACCAGGAGCAGAGAATATTTCTAGTCTTCCTGTGACACTCTTAACTACTCTTGAATCTGTACAAGCAGCAGTGATATCCACTCAGAGCCACACCAGTTGCTGATCTAAAGATGCGCTTTCTTCCTCAAAAGACAGATGGGGGAAAATATGGATTCTCTTTTAAAAGGTAGAAGAGGGCAATTACTGGATGGGCTTTTCTCAGCACCGATCTAATACTTTAAGGCAACCTACAAGCATAATTGGTCCTGCATGTTCCTTCTTACCTTCTTTTACCATGAATACATAGTGCGTGAGGTATCTCAAAGCTGACAACAGCTCTACATTTCTGCAGAACAGGAAACTCATTTTCCACACGTGTTCAAATCTGCACATACCACAGCTGAACATGAAACAGGTTCAAAGGCTACTAGGTCATTAATTTAGACTATTTGGTTGTTAAAAAGATGGCAAGAAGCTCACAATGCAGCTGATGCTGCAAATGTAAGCTCCTTTCAGACAAAGCTGCTAATCTGCCCCCTAAAGAGATTTTGCAATATGCTGTATAGTATGTAAATTTCTACCCCAAAATATCCTAACAAATACTCTCCTCCCATATCAATACCCACAGCAATTCTCCGTCTGCAGAGAATACCTTGCACAGTGGTGAACTCACCAGAACACACTTGGAGTAATCCATGGAAATTCAAACAGCACTAGTATTTATCTGTCCTACAGGAACAAGACAAAAGGTGACGACACACTGCAAGACTGTCTAAAGGACTTGACTCCTGAAGCTTCCAGTGAATTACATTCATTTAAAATCAATGTCAAATTAAAAGAGGTAAATAAATTATCCTTCTGCCTGGTAGCAGCCCAGAAGGCAGTCAGGGTTTCAGAGCAACAATTCTTTTGCTATAATGAAGAACTGATTTTTGTTCCTGCTTGTGCCACAGGGCTCCTTTCTAACGCTAGGAAACTTTACATCTGACCACTAATGAAACTCTCAGTTTAATGCCCAGTGAGGCTAGAAGTGCTTAACTGTAGGTGAGGTCAGCTAAAAAAAAGTGCTTGGAGTACAAAATACGCTGTTGCAATGCAAAATGTTTTGAGAAAAGTGAAAATAAATCAGGCCCAAGTTTTAAAATTAGCCTTTGATAACACTGGGCATGTCTGATTCCGTAAGTCTCATCAGCAATAAACATCTCTGCACCTTGCCTCTCTCTGTGTAAAGTTAGGATAATGACACATTTTTATCATCCTGATGTTAAATTCAGTATTATTTGTGAGGCACACAAATGTTACAGTTGAGAGCATGACAGATAAGCAAGCATGTGAGACAAACTAATAATTTTTTATTCAATGCAAGGCTTTGATGCCATGAATTTAATAAGCCCTGGCACCACACAGTGAATAAAGAAGATAAAAAGAAATGTTGAATAGCTCCATGAAGAAGAGATCCTGTATGTGACCTCATAATTACAGCCACACTTTAAAAACCTATGCACAAGAGGAATAAATTTAAGAGACATGCCACTTCTTTTTTATTAGCACTGACTTTGTAAACCAGACAAAACATTTGTGTGTATTTTAACATTGCAACACACCTGCAGAGAACCATTCCTGAAATTTTAAACTCATATTTGAAAATAAAAGAGAAAGTAAAACCAAAATCCTTTCAGAAAGAAAATACAAATTGGTGTTAATTCACTGGGAGTCAGGATGCCAGAAATTGAATAACCAGGGATGTTCCTTGCCATTCACTCTTTGAATCTCAGAAAGTCAGCACAAGGAGTCTTATGACTCTCATGGCACTTCTGTCCTTTTGTATGATAGCTGTACTATCTAGCCATTTTATAGCAATACAGGGGACTTTATTCTCTGGATAGAGTGGCTTTTTTCCTAGAGACTATGGTTAATTAATTGGTTTTGTTCTGGTTGCTGGAAAGTTTCTAATTAGCTGTTCCAGAGATCTTTTGTTGTGTCTTTCTTCCCTTGGGCAATTTGAAAGGTCTCTGCAGAGGCCTAGATGCTTGTCAGGTTGTACAGAGTCACTGCTTTGAGAGGTCTTCCCAATAAGCTGATATCCCTAACAATTTACTTTACCTGACCATGTTTTCTTCATTCATTACTTGTTCAGCAGGGACACCAAGAGACTCTTTTAGACAGAGATATACACACACACATAAATACAGACTTCATTATAATATAATGATATTGGTTGCATTGCATAAAACTGAATTATGTTTATACTGGGGCTTCCTTTTGTAGTATATGCTAAAGCATAGGCAAGCCTATGAAAGTATTTTACTGATAGCTGTCACATCCAAGAAAGGACTCAAAGGAGCACCGTACAGATATAAGCCAGGTTTGCAATTCCTAGTTGCTAACATCTAAGGTTTCTTGGGCTTGGACAAAGGGCTTGCTACAAAGGAGCGATGTAGCTGAAGCATACAGCATTTTTAGAAAGGCAAGCTGCGTGCTGACATCAAATGCAATGTGCGATGACACATTTTCTCAATAATCTTCTAACAAAGACAAATTTGTTGGTTTCTCTATTTATTTTAATCTGCCTCTCAATCAATGAAATCTGTCAGAGCAAGTATGGTGCATAAGCTCCTGTAAATATGGCTAAATTGTGCAAAATCAACAGTAATCCTTATAATACATAATCTATCACCACATTTATCTCTTATTGCATAATCCCCTCTACACATTAACCTCTTAGAAAACCCCTGAGTATTGTGAACACTCCATTAGCAGAATTCATCCCATACAATACAACTGTTTCAGTGACATGCAGTACTATTTCTCTCGCTCTTCTGCCTGTGGTTCTCCTTCCTTTGGGGAAGATGTCCTAAGAGCAAAACACTCGATATACAGCACCCTGGCAACTCTCTCCTCCTATGGTTACAAATCCCTTCCTTCAAGCCTCAGGAAGGAAAACATAGCATTTTGAAAGCCAAACACTATATTAGAAATTCTACCCGGTAGTTTGACCTTGAAATAGAAAAGTTATTGAGTACTGCCAAAAAGATTCTAATGAAAGGATATCCAGTGAATGTGAGTAAGGCTTATGCTAAAAAAAACAGAAGCTACACAGTGGATCAAGCATCAGCACCATATGTTTCTGATTGCACTACAAGTGCCCTATAGGAAACCTATTTTTGCAGTTTAGAGTCACCACATAGTAGGGTATTGTTGGAGGTCCCTATGCCTTGAAGCGGAAAGTGCTTTTTCATGCAGCAATTCCATGTTGATATTTAACTTTGATTATTTTTTGACATTCACAGTAGTGCATCCACAGATCAATTATCCTTGAGATTATGGTGTTAACCATATTCATTTTTATCATATTTTTCTAGTCAGACAGCTAGCTCACTTTGAGCTGAATGCTGAAGATTTTGAACCTACCTGACTTGTAACAGAAAATAAAAGACCATTTCATTACCATATATATATGCCTGTTATAATGTTATTTTATCAGAGCACTCACACTGGGGTCAAGACTGGAGCTCTTCAGTATGGTATAACAAACTGCAGGGATAAATAGGCAAAATGAAAGTACTGTTAAGGTAATAATAACACAAGCCTTACCGTCCAGGTAACTTGAACCGTCGTGGGTGTCAGCACAACAGGATTATGCAGTCGTACAATTACATCTCCCAATTCTTTCTGAACTTGCCTGTGATCCACACCTTGTGCTGGTGGGCTGATATCTGCCAGACACACACATGAAAGCATTATTTTAGTGAGAAGAGTTATATATGGCATCAATAAGAATTACTGAATAGCCTGACGACCTGATTTAAACACCCTTTATAGTAGTGAAAGCGGTAAGTAATGAGAGGGATGCAATATTCATTAGTTCCAAAATACTCAGATATTAATAATGTTGCCCAGACATCTGGAGCCAAACTGGTTAGTATAACTGAAGAAAATTAACAGGCTTATTTATTTATTTATTTATTTACTTAGAACATACATGACACTAAGTCATTACACATTTCCAAACTTTAACTAAGCTTCCCTTCCCCACATACTATGCACACAAGAAAGCAAACACCAAAAATAGCATTTTCTTCTGTAAGGCAGATTTTCCCTTTACAGATACAGATAATAAAAGCTAGTGCAAATAGAAAGAAAAAGATTATCCATTAAGCCAATCTGATTCTGAACTGAAAAAAGGCCAATAAAAACTCTCTACCACAAAAATTTTCTCTTCAAGACTATGCCAAAAAATTCATTCAAAGTCTGCGTGGAAATTATCTATTTTAGTCAAAATCTGAAGGAATTTGATCACTTAGTATACATCTATGGAAAACTGTGATTCCATCTGCAGCACCACATGTGGCCCTGGTACTTAGTCTTCAGGAACCACATTTGCGTTATGCCATTGCTTTAAACTGAATGAGGCTGTATTACCTTTCTAAATAAGAACTGCAAATACAGAGTATGTGTTAGAAAATGGAGCAGGAGATGTTCTATGTGTCTCTTTAGTGATAGTTCCTGGAAATCTTAATTTTCTGTTCATTGGGCCAAAAGAAGAATGCTGGGTTGCAGCTATCACTTAGGCTATATATCACCATAGCATGTCCATTCTTCCATCTTGATGCTCACAGTGTAGTATCTTGTAATGACATTTTCACATTACTAGAAGACTCCTGGTAGAAAAGAAGTTGATCTATCTATAAGAATATCATCAAGTACTGGAATAATAAAGTCATGATTGAAGCAAAAGTGGCATGAGAAGCTATATTCTGATTACAATTAAGAGATCTCTAAAATTAAATATGCATGCATTTCCTCTAACCTGTCTTTTAACAGCTTCCAGGGAAGTTACTATTAGTTGTTAGTAATTTAAATTCCAGGGATAGCATTATATATGATTTCTTTAAAGTGCTTTTAATATATGGTTTGATCTGTTAATAATTCAAACAAGAAATCAGCTCCTTTCTTAATTACACCTTTTTCTGCCCCTATTTGATGTAAGTCATGTAAAGTAAACCTTTTGAAGCGTCCAATTGTCTATTTGAGGTCCAATGGTGAAAATAGGCATAAAATCCTATTACTTATCTTTTCTATACTTAATACCAGGAAATTAAAAGCTCAGCTATTAAAACTACTACAGACACCTGTTGCAAATTACTATTATATAGCACCGATATAGCTGCTTTTTTGTTCCTCCATGGCCACTGTGAATAGATTTTCTACCGTGTGTCAGCTTCTTCCGTGAGCCTGAATTGAATTCAGGCATAATTAGAAATCACATCAAAACATTATGTTAATTTTCAATTGATTTTATGATTTAATTCTATTAAACTACAGGCTTGCAAAGAAGCTATAAATCCTCTACATGTCTCAGTGTGCTTGACTGCTAAACAGCTTCTGGAAATGGCAGATACAACACATGCTGTAGCTAATTAAAAGACATGTTTTTACTGAAATCAAATTGCTTGTCAGTATGTCAGATAAAAAGTCTATACTTGACACTCAAATACCAAACAAAGTTGTTGGTTTTTTTTTTTTAACTAGGTGATAAGTTATGCAGACTAAAAGGCTGGTGCAATGAAAAGCATGAGTCACCCTATAATAATGGGAGAGTGAGAAAGTGAAGAAAACTTGTGATACTCCATGGATAGTGAAGCCATGAAATCCCTACCCAACTCCTTCCTTCCACTTTTCAGAAAGCAGCTCTGTTTTAACTTTTACAGCAATGATAACTATTTTTAGGGGATAATTATTAAGGTCAGATTTATTTAGGAACAGACTTGTATGAGAGGCTGGATGTGATGCTTTGTGTGATAAAGAAATTCTACCCTAGTCTTGTTTCTCTCTTTCCATCTAGGATCAACAAAGGACCCAAACCACTAACACATGCTGGAAGTTGACACAGGATGCAGTTTTCAGGGACACTTATTATAACCTCCATAAAAATGGGACAGAAGATGAGATTCTAAATTAACTATGAGAAGGGTTATTACTTTGGACCTGAGGAAAATTGAGATTAAAAAAAAATCATTAATTCCTATATTCCAACCTGTTTAACACAGAACTACACTTATATGAAATAAATTCAAGCCAAAAACATGCTGTGAAATTTGTTTGTGGCAGTTTTAGAGCTTGATGTAATGGTGAATTCAAAAGTCCATTCAATAGCAGTAGAGGATCACAGCTACCAATTCTTATCACTTCAGCCTTTCCTCTTTCTTCATGCAATGAATTAATATAAAGAACTCAGAAATCTTGGTAAGTAAGTATCAAACCCATACTTTTCTCAGAATAACTTCAAAATATTCTTAGCATGCAGATGCCTTAATTGACATTAATTCTCTGCCTGGATTTTGGACCAGATTAATCAACACACTGCAGATATTTTTTTAAGGTCTTCTGATTAAAACTAATGCAAATCACAGTGTGTGTCTGTCTATCATAAGCACTTGTTATTATAGAATATCCCTATTAGAATAATGGAGAAGAAGTAAGGTCATGGAAAGAAAAAATGCTGAAGGGAGCATGGTATTCTGAACACTTCTCAGAAAAGATTGGATAACTCACATTACTTTCAATAGAAACCAGGCATCAAGGAGCTCACCAAGTCCAGATAAACTTCAAGCCAAAATGTCTGCAGTATACAAAGGGTTAAAGAGCTAACCTATTCCTTCTAAACTCCAGATTGATACAGCAAACAATGGACTATTTTTTATCTTTATTGGTTAAGCTCAATTCATGATTCCTTCACTCAGGCCGCTAGAGTCAAATGGCCAGACCGACATAGGTCAACACTCAGTTAGCTCTTTCTATTTCAGCTCAAGCACGTAAACCATAATGATTACTATTACCTTGTGTTCGCACAGGATCTGACATAGGGCTGGGATCACTCAGGCCTTGTGAATTGATAGCTCTCACCATAAACAGGTAGATTGTATTGGGTCGCAGTCCTCTCACAGTGTAGAGAGTGGTCTTCACATGGTTAGCCACTGTTTGCCAACTGTTGCTCACAGATTGACTGCAATGACAAGAGGGCTGAAGATTACGGACTAATGTAAGAGAAAAATAAAATGAAATTACCTGCTTCTGTAACCCTGTATAAAGTCTAAGTATAGGAAAAAGTTGTAAAAGCAGGTTAAAAATAAAAGTATTTGTTTCAGTCAGCTCGTCAAGATGGGATTGAAAAAAATCACATAGCTGTCAAAAGTATTCCTCCTTTCAATAGAAGCAAAAGCTTTTGCTGTCTCTCTAAAATAAACACCTGCAAAAGAAAAGTGTGGAAAGTAAAGGTGAATTATAAATAGACCACTCTTGAACATAAACCTTAAAAAAGAAAATCCTGTTGAATAACTTTCCACAATGCTAAGTAAATTATGTCCATAAATTGTCATTGGAAGAACTGAAAAACTTGAACTAAACACATACTCAAAGTTACAAAAACCCTGCTGAAAACATGTTTTTAAATGAAGGAAAGCATGTGAGTTTTTTTTTCTGTCACTGCATCTTCCATTTGACATTATGATTAGATTACAGTGCACTGTATGAAGAGATTTCAATTTGTGATTGTTAAAAACAGCTTTTAATGAAAATGCCTGGCTTTTGTTAAAGTTTTTGATGGGATGCTATCAAAAGCAAATGTAGGGTGAAAATTCACAAAAGTTTCAAGATAAAATTTTATTCTGTTGTGCTTTCTGATATAGCATTGTTAAAAAAATATCTTCAGATATATTAAAAGGAAAAAGAAAAGTAAAAGCTACAAGTTTCACATTGCTTTGATTGTTTCATTCACGCAATACACAATGGGTAAATTCCAGACCAAAATCAACAGTCTGCACATGCAATAGTGTTCTTTGCATATTAACATAGCAGGATGAAGCATTATCACTCTAGTTTCTTGAATTTGCACACATATGATTTTGAAAAATTCCTGCATTAATTTTACTTAAAAGATTAATTAAATTATTTGCCATTTGTTGAACATCTTGATTAATGAAAACATTTAAGAATGTGCTCATTTTTAGGCTGAAGCATATACTATGGATATATGTGAGAGGTATGGGCCATGCTTAAACAAACTTGCTGAATCAGAGCCCATGAGTTCTTTCATAGCATGCATTACTTGCTGCTTTATGGAAAGGAGCAGCTGGATTCAGCCTCATACTGAAGGATGAAATCCTAAATTATCAACACAAAACTTTTAGCTGAAAAAGCTAAATGTATCTAAACCAGTGAAAAATAGAAACAGAAAGTGCTTTCCGTCTTTAATAGGTGGTGCTTTAACAAGAACAGGAATTAAAGTATGCAGAGAGCCTTCAGGATCATCCATGTATTTTCAGGTTATTTGTACTATGGTAGTCAAGATAACACTGGCCCAAATGATTTGACCTGCAGCATTCCCACAGGAAACTCATTGAGGGAAAAGTAACAAATCACGACTATATTGTCCTGTTTATATTCCTATTGACTTGAAGAAATGGTTAGATGCTCCTCTCATTAATCACTTAGAAAAAAGTGATAAATTAAAAAAACCCAACACATTGAAAAATAAGAATCAATGCCTGCCATAGGAGTTGAGTCTTTTAATTAGCTTCTATTGATATGTGTAGAGTCCAAAAGAACACTGTAATACCAAGAAAACTGGTAACAAAATTAGAAAGGAGGGAGATTAAAAGTAGAGCAATTCACATACCTAAAAGCCTCAATGATATATGCACTAGCTGGTAGGCTTCCAGGAGTCCCTGGTTGCCAGGATAGGGTGACACTGTTCTTTGTAACATCAGTGACCTGAGGTTTGGATGGTGGCCCAGGGAGGTCATTTATATCATAATTTTTACTGACTGTTGCTCCACCGGATTCTGTGGGGGACAAAACAAAACAATTACATTTTGTCCTTGATTGTATGAATTTGATCAAGAATAAGATTAAAAGGGAAAACATGCCAAACATCTGGAAAATCAGCACAACCAATGTTCTTAATCTACACAGAACTAAGTCAACAACTATTCATTACCACTTATAAGTTTATGTAGAATACCAATATGTCAGTTACTAGAAGTCTGAGAAAGTACCCATATCCAGATCAACTCCAATATTCAGAGAGCACACTGGACTTTGGCAGGCCTTTGTATAGGCATAATAGTTTTCATGCCTGAGCCAATTACTGGACGAATCCTCAGTTTATTAATACTTCTGTTGAGAAGAGTTATAGTATACCACTGTTCACTGGATACAAGTATGAACTATTGCAGTGTTAAAGCACAATTAAATTAGTGAAGGAACCATCCTTCCCACCTAAAACTTCTCCATCTCAACCCCAGAATTTCCAGAAAAGATTACTGGACTCAGACATTAATATACCCTACACTCTCATTTTGTGCCAACTGAAAGAAAGCCCGTGGACATCGCTTACCTGTCACCTCCAGCACAGCACTCCAAGATGTCTCCCCACTGGAACTTGTCGCAACACAAGTGTAAGTCCCAGTATCAGACAGCTAGACATTAAAAATAGTTAAGGGCAGTTTTAACAACCTTTTAGAATTAAATGACTGACTTTACTCTGGTTTTCTTTCTCTAAGTGTTTTGCTAAGAAGGATTTAGCCTACATTTTACACGAGACTAGAAGGCACCAGACACTTCAAGCAAACATTTGATGGTGCCTTACTTTTAGAGAACTATAATAAGATTAGTTGCTTCTAGTATTTTTCTAATTTTCATGTTGTTAATGGTACATGCAAGTGCTACAGGATGGATGTTTTAGTGTTATTGTATTGGTTACAACAAATGCAGATGAAATCATGTAACAACATAACAACACTTAACTTCTTAGAGGATAAAATCTCACCATTCAGAATCCCCTGACCCAGAGATACAATTTCAAGTGCCAGGAAGGCACTTAGATTCTTATGATAAATGAAGTCATTTCTGCACAGGCCACCACACATACAAATACTGTTGCTGAGACTTATCAGTGGTTCTCTACACAGACAGTCCTCCAAGCAATTTTCAAATGGCAAAATTAAATTAGATCCCACACGATACTTACCTTTCTTCTGTTTCACATGGGATCTTATTTCAGGCTTGCAAGACAGTTTGGTAGCAAAAAAATAATGCATTTGTGTAAAACTACTATGATTCCCTTGTCAGTTCATATATATCAAATTTATTTGGGAAAACCATTCTGAATTATATTGTCAATATCAATCTCAATGCTGTATGAATTTTTCTAGTGTAAAATGTGCCAAATGTTTTGCTATTCCTTACATAAATTTGAAGACTTCTAAGACAGGAACTAATGAAGACTAAAGAGCTGGATGGAAAACAGTAACTTTACAAAGCCTAAAATATACAAAAGAACCCTTCCACCACTGTCTATAAAGTATGGTAATATGGAGATGAGAGCAGAAGAGGAAGAGTGCTGACTCTAGTGATAAAGGAGAAGAATTATATTCACTATCAGACTACTTGATGGAAATAGGACTGCATCCAAGAAGCTTTATTGGACTTTAAGGAATTGTAATTGGTTTTCTGCTAAATGCAGATTGGCAGTATAGCATATGTGCTTACCTCACTCTTCAAAAAGAATGTCAAGACAAATAAGTGAGATGCTCTTTAGATTACTCGTTGATATATAATTTAATTGATTTTTAACTTTGTCAAGTTTGAATTTTGTTGGTATTTTCTTCAGATACACTGCGACTGCTGTGTACCATTCTTAGGGGCAGGAAGCAACTGATTAATGCCAGTTCAATTGTCTGAATGAGCATAAATTGCATTTTAGAAGATGTTTTTTCCATGAAATAGAAACAATAATTAAACCCTTCTGACAATGGCTCAAAGACTCAAAATACAGAGGTACTGCTAATGAAATATGAAAGGGTCTTGAAAGGAGACAGACTTTTCCAGAGGAGAGAGCCTTATAGCATTCTGAAGTAGTGTTTTATTTTGTTGCTTCTGAGCTTCTATTAAATATATAGTTCTTCATTATGTGATAATGGAGAATATTTCTGAAGGATATGGTTCTCAACTTCATTTGTGTACTACTGCAACAGATGGTGTATGGCATACTCAATGAAGTATGGGGTACACACAACTGAGTAACTTGCAGAAAGCAAACTCAACATAGAAAGCTGAAGAGATGCTGCTTCTTGCAAGTTATGGTGAATTCTCTAACTTCCAGACTGTGGATGGTTTAGATACAGACGTAGTATCGGTAATTCAATTATTTTCACTTTTTTTTTTTTTTACTATGAAAAAAACATCAGGGCAGGTGAATGGAAAATCTTTGCTATTCAGTGAAATAAATAGTTTTCTTCCTTAGCTGATGCTGGTGTCTAAATCTGTGTGGTACAGTTCTATGGAGCATAAGTGACTTTTCTGTCAGTGTTGGCCTGTCTGAAAGAGTACTGAGTGAGTTTTCAGTTGTCTTCCTCAGAGCAACTGTGAAGTCTGGCTCATGAGAAAAATGTCTACGCTCATGATTAGGACTGTGGCCCATGGTTCACTGTGACTGCTGCAGACTCCTAAGAACTTGATTTATACAGAGAGCACTACATAGTAGAAGAGGAAGGTCTCAAAGTCTTAAATAGTAGTAGCTTGTCTTTATCTTGGAATGTTTTATGATTGCACCAGTGATTATTACTTCTGAGGGGAGGAGAAGGCTGAGGACATCTGGGTGATAAATATGAATTTGTTTTGAACTTGGGTATGTATGTAAGCATACTTGAACATATTTCATGGCCATTTTTTACTTAGGAAGCATTGCAAGTCCTCACTCAGGTACCTCTGAGAGAAAAGTTGAACATTTCAGATTTAAATCCACATTTAATTCATAAAATTACAAAGCACAGAAGAAATCTGGTTTTGATGGTCATGCGTGCTTTTTGTTCTTAAATCTGAGTCAAACAGTGCACATTACTGCAATCAAGGGGTTTATAAAAAATGTCTTTCTGAGCCTTTAAGGAAAATTGGTTACTAGTGAATGAGCCACTTAAGGATCAATAAAAGCCTCACGTCTTTCAAAACCATGCTCACTGCTAATACTGTTTTCTTCTCCCCTTGCAAGCATTTTTCTTCCCCTTTGGTTTGCAGACCTTGTGCCTCTAACAGCGAGATTAATGCACTGGCACGATTCAGAACCAATTTCATTGTTTGCATAGCTGCATGCAGACAGGTATCCCAGGAGCTTCTGCCTCATGGACACTCCACAGAAGCCCATCATCGATGCCTGAAAGTTTGTTTGAAATCACTAAGCTTCCACCTTTAATTGCTGCTTTCTAACACTACTGGGGAATCTTGACTATTCAAGTGCACTCTTTAATCCAGCTCTACAGGAAAAATGCATTAACCTTCATGACCTAAACCTGCCTTCAGCCCAGGAAGGAAGGATAAATTGTTTACTCAAAGAAAGCTGGCATAAATTTTTTAATAAATTCCATTTTGTTCCAAGGAAGTTAACAATTCATCTACGATCACTGATGAGATGGCATTGGAAAACAAATCTGTCCTTTAAGTCTTGTCCTCCGTAGGTATGTTTACTGACATTTTTTTGGATGGCAAAGCTAAGTGTGGAAATTTCTGCTGATGAAAATAAATGGTTACTGAAATTACCTTTAAGTTCTTGATAGTAATTACTTTTAACTTACTGTTTCTCCATAGACATGCTTGTCTGCATACACACAAGCATATAGGCAATTTTATCTTTCAAGAGGGAAAAATTAAAAGCCCAGGCAAAGATTAGTGATGCCATGTTTAGGAACAAAACCTGACATTCTGCTACCTGAAATAGTATAATATTTCTTTGTACTTTTAAGCTATTGCATTACCTGATGTGTCAAAATGTAAATATTATGATAGGCGTTCCATTTTGAATAGAAACCCCTCTGCATATGACTGGACGCATGTTACAGTATTAGTTGTCTTCTCACATCTGCAGCCTGATGAAACATCTCCAGCAAGTGTAACATTGGAATAAATCAGCCAGCTCAAGACAGCCAAGACTCATTGATGGATAAAGTGTACAGCCAAAACCTGATGAACTCCAGAATCACTTGCTAGCACAATAGCTCCTTAGAAAATTATGGCTGGGTGTTGAAAATGAACTGCTCCAAGTTTTAAGAAAGACAATGGTCCAGCAGCTTCACAGTAAAACAGACTGAAAAGATGAGGAAGGCCTGTCCTTTTACATGTTTTTCCATCCCCAACTCCTGTGTTTTACTGCAACTTACGTAAGACTTTAAATACAATTTCAATTTTTCTTTTTCTTTTTCTTTTTCTTTTTCTTTTTTCTTTTTCTTTTTCTTTTTCTTTTTCTTTTTCTTTCCAAAAGAAATATCTGATGCTAGTTTGACTCTGCTTCTCTCCCTCCCCTCCCTTCCCTACACAATATCAAAGAATGAAATAGGATGTGGACTTGGTGAGAATCTCATAGTAAAAGAGATCATTAAGCTAATTTTGAAGACAAGAGACAGCAAGGCAGCAGAGCTGCTTGCAGCACACACAGATAGCTCAAGACTACCCATGTACCACTTGTAGCAATTGTTTTGTTATCGCTACTCACCCGCAGAGCTTTAATCTGAAGGGTCCCCTGATCCTGTATGGATGTTCGAGGATCTCGGCCAAGGAAGGTGAATCCTTCTTTCAACCAGCTGATGACAGGGAGGGGATCACCGGTTGCCTTGCACTTCAGTAAAGCTGTCCCATCCACTGCCAGTGTCTGATTGACTGGCCCCTGGAGGATGATGGGTGGAGGCCTATCTGTCAAGACTAAAAGAGTGACACCCACATTGGCATCCACACCTTTAACGATCCTCTGCTGAAGTTATTCCTTTGCTTGATACAGCACTAATTTAAGCATTAATTTACGTAAGCCTCTGAAAGGCTAAAAATGCTACTTTTTTTTTTGAAAACCCACAGAATAAATGGCATATTTGAAAAGTATTTCTATAAGAATTTGATTTCACCACTGCAAGATAACACCTAGATATAAAAATGTCTGCTAGCAAAGGTCATGAGGCTCATTTGATTAAGATAGGATAAAGATTAAGATATTGATCCAGGAAAAAAATTGAGGTACACCTCAATTTTCTTTCTATTTAGGAAAGCACTTAAAGCACATGTTTAATGTCACATCAAAATGTGCTTAATTGCTTACCTGATTTAGGGCTTAAAAGAGAGAATCTGTTAAAGTTCAAAGGAAAACACTATAGGTATTCTAGTATGGGTACCAATCATATCCCCCATTCATGCTCAATTTGCAAGTTTTCATCAGCAAACAGTAATACAAAACATTTTCATAATCTGAGTAATCTAAACTAATGTACCACTCTTTTCAGTGGAGAAAAATTCAAATTCAATCAAGGAATTTAACAGCATACTTATCAAACCATTTCACTGCCTTTTAAAGCTGTGAACTCTCTTAATTTTTTCCTCTAATAATTCAGATTTGCATGCTTGAATTACTGCTTAAAGGACTCTGAAACCAGTGAGCAAGTGCATGGCTGCGTATAAACCCCATTCCATCATCAGTGGGATAACTTGAAAATGGAGTAAAATGCTCACGTTCGCTTTTCTTGAAAGACCAATTCTTCACAATTAATTTTGCTGTTAAACATATTTTCTCAGCTGTTTGTTAAACAGCAAAATAGAACTCTGTTTCTAGAGAATGTGTTATACAAAATGAAAGTGAAATACTTGAATGCAATCAGGTTATGACTTCTGCAAAAATCCAGTATAACAGAATCAAGAATTCATTATTATATATTTATCTGCCACTGAACAATTGTATGATTGGTATTAAATCTTTTAACAGGCAGGATTAGGTCCTACACCTGAGTAAGTTAGCCAGCCTCTACTAATGTCAATTGAGTTTGAATCATTCGTTCTAGCTGAGAATCTGTTTCATTATAGTCCATACACAACACCTGACTCTAGCAGCGAAGTGAAAATATATTATTATGAAGCAATACAGTTTCTATTTTATTTGAGCTGTTTGAGATGATGTTGGATGAGAAATCTTCAGCAGACCCAGATCTTTCATTATGCTGTTTAACAAACTAAAAGTACCATGGAGATGCTAGTGGTATATTTTAGAAGTAAAATAATTGTAATGTTGCAAACATACTAGTTACCTTCTGTTGTTAACAAGATATACAAAGGATAAAATGATTAATATTAGTAGGATCTTGGAGTCCAAGTTCACCATATTTATTGAAATTGAAAATAGAAAGTCAATACAGATTATTTATTAACACCAAAATGTGAAAGGTATTTTGGAAATTCTGAAACATCAGCCATTGAACTCAGAGACAGCAAAATCTTTATTACAAGAAAAGAGAAAATGTAACGCATTTTCACCTTGGTATGAAATTTTTTAATCTCATTACGGTTCATTATGGCTACGCAGTTCAGCCATTTGGTGGAATAAAAATTACCTCAGCTCATATGCACTATCAGCATACCCGCAGCATGAGTATACTCAAATGAAAATTTAGCTGTGTCAGTTTTCCTTTAGATTTAATGTAAATTATCAAATCCCAGTTTTCTAGGTAGCTAAAAATTAAGGAAAAAGAATAACTTCATTTTCTAACTATCCCATTGCAGTTATTTGCTGTATCTAATTGCCTTTCCTATGTGTAGCAATGTAGGTATTTTGAAAACCTACTGCATTACAGATATTGTTCTTTGGCACATAATTAGTTTTTTTACAGCCCAAACGAGGAGCTCATAATCCTTTAAATAGCTCTGATCAATAGTGTAATTGAAAGTCTCCTGGCCAGAAGGAATCTTCATTTTCAAGGGTGTTATGGGTGAAAGACCACTACAGGTTTCCATGACACTAAGGCTAAAGGTTAAATGAACACTTAGGGTTTCCACTGATCTGTGAACGACTGTATTGTCTTCACAACTATGACTTGTAAATCTTCTCTAAAACGTGTATATGTGCTTGGATTCCTACTATATAGGTCTTATTAGAAAAAACCCAAAACTTGGTTAGGTTTAAAATGATATACCATAAACATTCTGAAGAGCAGAGAAAGAATGAAAAATATCCACAAAAAGGATGGGGGTTTTGATGTTTTCTTTTACATTTTTTTTTTAAATTTAATTTTACATAGTTTTGTCTTAGCGGGAATCTTTTCTATCCATTCCACAGAAACATTTTGTGTGGATAAAATATATTTGCATAGTAAAAGAGAAGCTGATCTAAAAATTAATTTAATTTAAAAAATGGGTTTGAATCAGTTTGCCAGCATTATATATACAGTCACATTATTCTGGTAAGTGAAAAAATATGAGATTCCTTTTGTGATAAAAGGCAGCTTAAATTTGAGGCAGATTATCAGAAAAGAGCAAATGATATTTGTTAATGAACAGTTTATTCTCTACAATGCAATTTGATCAACTGAAACCATGTCTTAATTTGGGTGGAATTTGATCAAATTACAACAGGAAATGAAAATAAGATAATCAAAAACTGAACTCTTTACTTCCAAAATCAACGTTTCAAAGGTTTTCCTCATGAGTTCATTGGGAAAATCAGACACAAATTATGAAATCCTCATTATGAACACTAGCATGATAGGGCAGGGTGCCTTCCTGAGACGTAGGACAGCAGAAACCAGTTCATCCTCTTTCTGTTTTGCGGAAGAGCTTCACAGGAGGCTGTGAAGTTGTTCTGAATCCCTCCTGTTTGAAACTGTCACATTTGCTACAAAATATTATATATGTTTGACAAGGAAAAGGAATCATTCAAAAGCCCAGGAACACCATCTTTTTATTGATCTAACATCCTAAATCAGTTCATTCGTATGTTGCCAGAAAAATCCTCAGTGGGAGGTTAGGTTTATTCCTCCATCCAAATTCTACCCTGAACAGCAACTCCTGGGCAAACTGAGCAAAGTAGGCAGATCCTACAGTTGAGCATGCAATGGTCAAAATTTTTATTAATAAATATTAATAATGACTAGATAAGGAGGAATTGAGATCTTCTCAAAACTATTCTGTGCATGGAACAAATTGCTAACTGTAAACTATTATCTTGAGCACAGACATAGATGGAAGCATCTGGTTTATTTGCATGATCTGTCACTTTAAGACTGAGTTGCACATTCACTTCTTGAGTTTGAAAGGGTTGCTAAGGTTGCCTCCAGTTTTAAAACAATTTTGCTTTTCCAGATGTGTGTTAGACAGTGGATTGTATGATAGCCTTTCAAGAAAATACAAGATTTGACTTTCAAATACACTGAAGGCTCTTAGCACAGTCCATAAGCAGCAAAATTATCACTTAACTCAGCAATTTCATCACAGCTAGTAATCTCTTCTCATGTGAACACTTGAGTTAAAAATATTTCCAGTAAAGCCTTGTAAGTGCAAAGACGTAACAACTGAAACACTGCTATATATGGTATAATTAAGCACTTGTTTTTCTGCACATGACATGTTTTCATTCTGTATTGGAACTTCAATTGGATCTAAATTACTCTGGATCAAATAAAAATGTGTTCAAAATGAAAAAGATGGCTCACCACTATTATTAAATCATTAACCAAACAGAAAAATTCTGGGCTATGAAGTAAAACTGAAACCACCAGCCAAAAACTAGAACATTAACGCTTAAGTATATAGCTAGCATGCACAGTGTTTATCTTTAATTACATTTTTAAAACCATTAAATTAGATTTCCTTACTGATAAAAATCATTAGCTTTCATAATTTCTGCTCAGCATCAACCAAAAGAGATTATTTAGACATCTATGGTTAACTTCCTAACTGAAAGCAATTTTAAAAATATCTGTAATCTAATGGTACGTTTATTTATATAATCTCAGTTCCACAATATTGTTTTGGCACTTTTCTTCTGACCTGCTCTGCCCTTTGACTCAAGTGTGAAATGGTATTTCTATAAAGCTAACTTGTATTATTTCATAATCATCAGTGCTCTGGAAAGCATTTGAAGAATGCCAGCCTTGCATTCCTTAGGCAGCAGAGCCACCAGCTTGTGCTTTCTCTAGCAATGTGGAATGCATGCTGCCTTTAATCAGAATTAACTGTAGATGAGTTTGCATTTCAGCAGGGACACTTTTGTGAGCTTTCCATTGACTTAAATAAACTAACAAAAATTGCAAAGGGTTTTTTTTTCACCTACACAAGAAATAAGATGAGCCACAGGCCTTGTCTGTCAAAAGGAAGAATTTCTCATCACTAGTATCCTTGAACCTGATTTGATCCATTCAGCCCGTTGCAGTAAATCTGTACAGCATCAGCAGGTGCAACCATTAGCAGCTCAATGTCCTCTTAGCCAATGTTTGTGTATTCTATTTATTCCAATCACAGTCATGGCACTGAATCATGCAGCACTATGGACAGATATTAAAAAATACTGCCTTTCCATTAATTTTAAATGACCTTTTAATCTACATTTAAATTTGAATTGAATGAAAATGCATCATGTCGCTGTAGACCATGAAATAAAGGACTTAAAGAGATTGCAGAGCAAAGGTTAGCCTTTAGTGTCCAGAAACTACTTTACAGAAAACCAATGTGCTTGTGAAGATGCAAGGATAAGGCAGAAATTATCTCCCCTTGTCATAAAAATATAGACAGCTTTTGGAAAACAAAGAAAAGGCATCAAATTAATGCTCAAACCTCTATAACATGAGCCTGAACCTCTCTACCTGTCACTTGTGATGAATATGCTCTTGTGAAAAGCCAGATTATTCAGAATTAGACATCTTTTCAAACTTTCGTGTTGCAGGCAGGTCTCTAAGGGAACAGTAAAAGTAGACCTCTGCATATAACAACAGTTTTAATGGCAAAAATTCATCAAAGTCTGTCAGGAGATATTTAATGTGTCAGTTAAGATAAGGAATAATGATGCTGGGGAATGCCACAATCTCCTAGTATAAGAGGAATTCTGTTGTTCACTAACATTAAAAGATGCAAACTGCCTTCTATCTGCAATGGGATGAAGAGGGATATCAATAGGATTCCTGACATATGAAAAGGATTCATGTTTGTAGATGGACTAAGGTAAACTTCAAGGGAGGATAAATTACAACCCCAAAATTATGATACAGAAAGCATCAAAACAGAGCTTTTCCTTTCCTGAAAATTCTTTTCTACCTGCATATTTCCATGTGTATTTTCATATCCAACCACACTGAGAAATTCTTAGAACATAGCTCTGAGTTCCTCACAGAGGAACTAAAGGGCTATGTGCTGTAGCTGTTCTGGACCGAGAGTTCTCCAGTAAGTTCAAGCAACTGTGTTGATTTAATTGAGCTAAGGACAAATCCCCAAATTACCTGCTTAAGCTAATACTGGAGACTGGTGAGAATTGAACCTCATCTTTCTGCACCCCAGTTCACTGCTTTAATTGTAAACCTGTTCATTCTTCACAATGTTTTTCTGCAGTCCTGTCTTAGCTCTAATGAACTGAACAGTTTCCTTTCTCACTAACCCTATTCTAAGTGGGTTTGTCCCTTTTGTTGAAGAACTTCCAAAAAGCAAGCAAAAGGCAAAATAGACTTTGATGGCCTTTTTGATACCATAGACAATTGGAGAGACCCTCTTTTATTGCATTTTCTGTAGAAACCTGTCAATTTACTTCTGTGAATTATGTGATCTCATATGTCTTCATTTACACTGCTTTTAAAATACTTTTGACAGGAAAAAAACAATAGGAATTTCTATAACTCACCATCAGTAACCTCCAGCTGTGCCTTTGCTAAAATGCTTCCAGCTACTGTCAGTGCTTGACAAATGTAGTAGCCTGCATCAGATCGCTGAATGCTGGTAATAGTGAGGTCTCCAGTTGGTGACACTGAATACCTGCTGTTGGGCTGGAGAGGCTGGTTTGGGAAGAGTAGATTCTGCAAAGACAGTTCATCTTACATCAGTTCAAAACACAAAAGCACCATTTTTCCCGCAGTGAGAAAGACAATGGCTTTCTTAAAAGCATTATATACAAACGAGAAGAAAAAGCAAGTGTGGTTATGACTTTATGAACACATAGAGCTAGCTTTCTCTGCCTTGGGCAACTCACAGTTTAAATTAGAAACAGTCCTTTGACAGCACACAGTGTTGAGTTCTGGCTGGGGGTATAGGCGAGGAGAAATTTTCTAACAATCACACTTGACAGATTTCTATTTGTGACACATTCATCTTCACTGTGAATGTAATTGTAGTAATATACTTAGTTGGCCATCAAAATCAGGAGGGCACAACAGTACAAGAAACATTCGACAACTAAGAGAAAAAATTGAATCCTGGAGACTTGAAGGAGCACAACACTATTGTTTGGTTGAATATGTTCCAGGCAAAGGAGAAAGTAAGACTGTAGCACAGAAAGAGAGCTGGAAGGAAGATACAAACAGGTCATAAAGTAGGAAGAGCAGGCAGAGCATGAGAGCTTAAAGGAGAAGCAAAAGGAAATTAGAAGTGAGATATACCAGAGGACAAAAGCAGCATGAAGCCTTGAGGGTGAAGAGAAATGGTATTAATCTGATGTGGAAATCATCAGAGAGAAAAAATAATTTCATGTAGGGTAAGACATCAGTTAGCACAAAACAGGGAGATTAGCTTTTGCCTTTGGGCTGGATTGGAGAAAAGAGAGATGTCAATAAGAATAACCGGAATGGATGCAGTAGTTATTGCATATGATGAAGGAATGAATGAATCAATAATACAGGAAAGGACTGAAAAGATTTTTGTGGAAAGGGCTGTGTCTTCAAGAAAAAAGTTGTACTTTTTGGCACAGCTCTTGCTGTGAATAACAAGGAACAGGAAGAGGGAGGCAACGTGAACAGAAAGGTCAGCATCATTGCCCAATGAGACAGAAAAGGAGAGAAATTAAATAATAATTAAACAATAGTAATTCCAAGAAGATAGGATCTGTCCGTTATGTCAACCCTAATAAAAATACACGAATAACCTAAAACACTGTTACCATGCTGTGATAATCTTTCAGTCATTACTGCAGCTCTGTATAGCTCTGATGTGCTTTCTAATGACAAATTCCTACTAACTTTTAAGCTTGACTATATGGGCTAAAAAGAAAATCTAAAAGTATAGAGTAGGGTATCAAATGACTTTTATGTAGATCTGCTTCTTCTGCAGTAGACCTTAATGGTTTACAAAAAAATATTTGGAAAAGACAAGCAATAAACTTAGATACAAAATAATTCTGCTTTGGATTTATCTTTTTCTCTCTTGGTTTGGCAGTAAAAGGAGAGACATGTGTTTTATATAAGATCCAACACTCCAAATATCCTTATAATTGTATTACCCTACAAGGGTACTTGTCACCAGAGGGTGAGTCCTTCTCCTTACCCCCTTTCACTGTCTATGTTCAAGAAATTTTTCACAGCAAATTTTCATTCAAAACTCAATATGCACCCAAGTAAACATGTCAGAACCCTCTTTACCACTGCATTAGAAAATGTGGTTACCCTTCTTTTTATCCTTAGCATGGACTTGTTCTGGAAAGGTAGCACATCCCAGTAAATATTCTACACATCAGGAGGCATTAATCAGTCTCATGACTCTTCCCTTCAAAGATCAGTTATCTCTGTATTGTACGTTGTCCTGAATTACAGTGCAACCCCTTTGAAAATGTTTTTACAATTTCACTGGTTTTAACTGGCTGTCAGATACAGTAATGAAACATTGGGCTGCAACCAGGGACCAGAGTCATCCCCAACATAATAGCATCGAATTTATCTCAAGGAAAACAGTAATCCAGACAGTTTAAAGGTTACACATGCCCTGCCCTCGTGCATTTCATTGGTGGGCAGCTGTTGGGCTCTGGGGAAAAGGCTACCGATTATAAAGGACCAGCTGTTTATGCACAAGCTTGCACAAAAAATGACTCAGGAGGGAACAGCTCCCCTCCCTTCCAGCTGGTTGTGCTCAGAAACACAGGATTGAGAACAGGATACATAATGAAAGATGCTCTACAATTACTGCAGTGGGCTAACACAACCACATAACATTACTGTTAGTAACAGTGGTGCTGTGAATGGTTCCTCGAGCAAAAGCAAAAGCAAGTGTTGTAAAGCCAAGCAACAACTTATAGCCAGGCACGTAAAGGTGAAAAGTCACGTAATTTGGCCAAAACACTTTCCTTTGGATTTGTATGAGGATAGATAGTATGTGAGACTCACCTATTCTACAGCACCTCATTGCAAAACCTAGCAAGTTGCATACTGAGATGGTAACACTAACCTGTGATACTTCACTGATGCTCAATTAAGATTAACAAGAGGGTGTACTGAATCACATTGAGCTACATTTCAAGGTTTGATTATAAACCATGTAGGTATCAATTTTTATGTTGCATTTATTTGCCAAAAAGACCATTCTATCCCTCAGGGATCTGGTTCTCAATATGGTAATTAATTTTCCAGGTTTGTAATTAAACAGCTTCAATGTGGTACAATCAGTAGGTAATAACATTCAATTAAAGACACAAGATGCATTTTCACCTTAAAATGTTTTTACCCTTGAAGTGCTACCAATAGAAGAGGATAAAATAGAGTATTAACACTTTTCAATTACGGTAAATGACTTTAATCCTGCAAATGATGTCCTACTTTAATTAGAAGCTCTTCTCTTTATTACAGCATGATGGATGTCCACTTTATTAGATTTAAGTGTGACACTATAAGCTCACTTTACATAAACATTACCATGTTATTAAAATGCTCTACAGGGAATGGTTTTCAAATGTTTGCTAGCACATCAGTACTTCCTACTTTAATTTCACTATGCTATTCTACTTTCCCTTTGGAACAATTTTCACCTTAGTGAGACTCACTATACTGTGCTCTTTCAGGATGTAATCCATGGAGGCTAGATCCAAAGTTCTCCAAACAATACACTGAAGGATACACACTGAAGATTAGGCTTACACTCATATGAGGTTACACCCATAAAGTAATAGTTTTCTACCAAAGCCACAAATGTAATATAGCAAAATATACTGTAGCTTTGGTCCTGTCATTCTGGACCAGTAACTTGACCTGGTGAGAAGGTGAAGCAGAAACAGATAGGGCAGCGTGAAGGATCTGTGGTTCAGTTCTTATCTCACGTTTTAACTGAGCTGGTACACACAGTGCCTCTAGATTAGACAAAAGGCACCTCTGTACTGTGTGCCACAGTGTGGCTCCAAAAACGTTAATTTAGCTAATGGAGAAGGGCACATAGTATAGATACATAGATGTAGTGATGACAGTCTTCATCAGGGAGCTGCAAAGGCACTGTCCTTGGAAACCCATCTGCCCCTTTTTTCTCAGATACAAAAGAGAATACAGCACCCAAAGTGTTAGAATTTAACATATTAACATGAACTGCATGTTCAAAGTGAGAAGGACTTTCTTCTGCTCTAATACCTTGCCACTACAGCAACAGCAGTAAAAAAATATTATGGCAAGCTATAGAAGTTAGCATTGGCTGATGGCAATGTTGATTACTGCATCAGAAATTTTGCTTTCAAAAAATGACAGTAAGGATCAAAGAAATATTTCTGAAACCAGATTTAGAAATTTCCTGAGACAATTTTACTGAGAAAGCATCTGCCTGTTCAAAACCTGTATCTGTATGCACTATGAGAATATGCCAATGCAAATCAGCTTGCTAGATATATATCTGCTTGATCATGTCTAGACAGGTTGTGAACTGTAATTACCAACTCTGATTAGTTAAAAACTGAGTCATACCTTTTTTTATCTACTATGCTTGTCTCACCCACCTGTTTGTTGGGGGTTTTGGAATGAAAAGTCTTTAAGATAAATACTGTTGCTTTCTATGCGTTGATATAGCACCTACCACAAGTTTTACTAACTTAAAGGGCCTTTGAGCCCTTCAGAATATTAATATTTCTAAACAGCAGCAATAAAAATGTCAGTAGAGAATCGTGATAGTTTAAAAGACAAATTCCTGTGAAAGATTTAAAAAATCTGTGAAGGCCATAATTTTCTTTAAAATTTTAAGACTATAACTATTTAGAAAGGATTGAAAGAATATAAGGGTGCTTATAACTTACCTGGCTTCCCTCTTTCTGCCAGAAAACAGCTGGCTGGGGATTTCCTTTAGTTTCACAAGGAAAAGTCACTGTTCGACCCTGTGCTACAATCTGGTCTCGTGGCCTCACCACAAACTGTGGGGGAGCTAGAAAGTAAGAAAAATAATGGTGTAAATTTAGGATATTTTGCAAGGGGGAGATGAGGAATATTGAAGGAAAGAGACAACATTATGAAGATTTGGTTTATGCCAGAGGACATGACACCAGAAACATTAATTAGTATAGACAGAACTAATATATAAACAAAAATAACAGCAGCAACAAAAAGAGCAGCAGTACAACCATACATGCTACAGTAAATTCTGATGACAATAAATGCTAAGGAGCAGAAGTCAGGTGTTTATGATGCCAGCTCTGGATGCAGTCTACCTTTCGACTGGGCAGCACTCTCATACATACCTTCTACACTTCACAGAGCTTGCTGTTCTGCTAGAACTATTGAATATTGCAATATATGAATTGCCCTTTGCAGTCTGCCCCTCTAGACTTCTAAAGAGGAAGGTCTGGATGACAGCAGAAGGCCAGAAGTTCAAGAGCTCCTTCATTTCTCTTAGGGCAGTGAGGTCAAGAATGAAGTGGAAGGAGAATTTGCTAAAACAACACCTATTTGGGAGATACAGATTTCAGCTTGTGCAAAGGCAAGAAAGAAGCGAGAGTTTAAAAGTTAGTGGGCATCAGTGAGTGGTGAGTAAGAAGGAATGGGTATTCCAGGAGATCAGGAAGAACCAGAACTGGCTATGTTTTCAAGTAGATGGCAGTAACAGTGCTCAGAAATAGAGGATCAGAAAGCACAGTCAGAAGTGAACAGTTTCCAAGAGAGACATGTTGCCTGTCTTGTCTGGAAGTAGTGATGGAGAATAAAGAGTCAATGCTTAATGAAAGCAAGAAGGGAGAGAAAAGGTGTTAATGTGCAGAAGAAAAGTGAGGAAGAAGCAGTGTTATAAAATTTGAGAGAAAAATCCTGACATCAGTGACTATCTTGAGCATGATGTGATAAAACAAATGAATTTTTTAATGCATGACATGCAAATCCTCCAGTCTTGGCTCAATATTGAAATTCACTGGAAGTGGATTTATGCTATTTGGCATATCTTAAAAATGTAAGCAGAATCTCCAAGTATTTCCATCAAAATAACTAACTGTTGGGGCAGGCTGAAGAAGGGGACAAAGGAGTAAACAAACAAACAAACAAAAGAACAAAAAAACCCCAAACCAAAACCTGGCATTCTTTTTCTTCTATTCTAATATTGGGTTGGTGGTTGTGCAGAGGGATGCTTCAGGAACACTAAGCTTTTAGGTAAACAGAATTTAAGTGTTTTAGAAAACCGTATTTTCACCATTATAATTACAAACTATTTAATTAGGCACGAAGAGCAATCAAGACCCAGCTTTCGATTACACCTGCTGACAGCACAGACGCAAATCTGCTAACTGCATCAAAATATATGTGGATCTGAGTTTTTTGGAATACACTATGCTGTTCCCAAGGCTTTATAGATCAGCAGGAGTCTAGAGAACACCAGTTGAATAGCACTGGTATAATGTACCCTTACAACAGGAACTGTAAAGCACTTAATAAACACGAAACACCATCAATTTTGAAGGCAGAGGGGGAGGACATGAGGCATCTTCTCTCTGCCTCATACTTCTAAACACAGGTTTTGGCCTCTCTGGAGAGAGAAGTGTCCACCCCTTCCCCAGGCCTCAGCAGGTGTTATTCTTCTGAAAGGGATGCATGGCTAGGTTCTCTGCTGCTGCCCATTTATATCCACATGTTTTGAGGTTTCTTTAAGAGCTTAGGTGCTGCTGTACATAACCTAGGATCCCAACTCATACTGTACTATTCCTGAAGTGCTGGACTGCAGCAAATTATTTGTTTTCACTTCACCGTGTTTTACCTGGTATATCTATATGCAGTCCCTACAAGTGTCAGAAAACTGCAGTGTGGTAATCAGCAGGTTTGTTAATTCAGTTTTATGGCAAGGGAAAGAGAGAAAGACCTTTAGATTGTGAATTAGAAAGCCTACTTTACACTAAGGTATCTCTACAGTTTTGACCACCTACTTAATAAAGGTCACTGAATTTGTTCAGCCATACTGAAATTCATTGTCCTGGATATTAATATAGAATCAATAGGAACCTCTGGCAGAACAAAGAACAGGAAACCTCTAACCTCTTCAGGTGTTACACCTGCATTTGACAGTAACTATGTCTATGCTACTTTATGGATGGCCTGAAGACCATAAACCTTTTATTGTGATGCTGAAAAACCTGCTGTCAGAAGACAATCCTATAGATCATGCGGAAGCATGATCAGTGCCTAAGATCCCTTTGTAGGCATGCTGCTTGTACTGGGAGCAGGTTATGCAGGCAGTGCTCTGAGACAGTTCAACAGAAGGAAGAAGGGCATGGCATTTCCATGACTATCTTCCAAATCCTGTAACAAAGTACATGTAAAATAGGTAAATTTAAGGTTTCATTGGAAACATTCTCACACACAGAGGACTGTACTGTAAGCTAATAATCCAAAACTCTGAGAAGATGCAATAGAACTGAACTTGTTGTTGTAGCAGACTTCCCAAGGAGCAAATTAACATAATTTGGTAGTCAAGGAACAGTAAATATAAGCATCCTACTTCCTACCTAGTTTCTAGTTCTTGACCTACACTCATCTTTGAATATATCTCACTTTCCTGAGAGCAGATAAAGGATTTTTTTCTTTTGCAAAAAGAGACAAGGAAAAGAAGCAGGAATTAAGGCTATAGCTCAGTCCAGATAATCTAAATGACATGGATTAACTCTCTTGCTCTGTCTTCTTGCCACACAGCAAGTCCTCTCTAGCATTTGCTGTACTAGGTGAACAGAAGATGCATGGCCTTATAACATTCAAAGAATGTTTTCATTGTATCAGTTTTATATCAATTTCTAGTGCAGACCAAGACAGCCAATCAGTAAGACACCCATTATCTCCAGAGAATGCATCATGACCCTGCTCAGAGACAGCAAGACTACTTTGACAGAATAGGTACTTGGGCTCCTCAATTTTCCTAAAAAGAGAGCTCATTATCTTCATATATAGATGCTGTTTATAAAAATAGATAAACCTTTGCAGAAAGGTTAACTGAGATCATGACTTGCTCAAAGCCCAGCTGCACTGGAATGTTGCACAAAACCTAATTCAAGCGATTACTGCTTCTCAGAGTAGGTGGATTTTTAGAACATTCTGAATAGGTACAGTAAGAGAAATAACAGCAGGCTTGATATGCTTCAGCTGTTAAAGTTATATGGTACTTTAATGCTTAATTCAAGCTAAACATTAAGGTCATTACAAGAATCTGTTGAAAAAACTGTTACGAAGCAGCAGACCGAGTATTGTGCCTATCAGACTATTATCCTTCACTGTTTCAGATGTAATATTAACTGGATTGGGATAAACAGAATGGAAAAGCTCTTGTTTAATTGACATTTGAAAGACAAAGACAATAGCTCTAAATGGAAATATATTGCTTGGATTCCAGGGGACCAGCCAAAAACACTGTGAAAAAAGAACAGTTAAAACTATAGACTATGGTGTACTTCTATTGAAACATCTTGCCTTTTCTCTTTCCCTTTTTTTTTGGAGAAATGTAAATAGTACACAGTAAATTAGATTTGATTTCTGGCAAATTATGCTTTGATACTACATTCAGCAAGCGCTGGTTTCAATCAATGTCACACTAAAGTTCTGTTATGCTAATAGCCGCTTGTGAGGCTGAGAGGGATGATATGGAAATCAGATGGTAGAACATGAATAGAAGCATAGGCCATGTGCAAGAGGGCTTTGAGATGAGGGGATGGGGGGACCCTAAGGTTAATCATATCATGTTCAGAACTGTTTTCACAGCACAGAACAGTATTCTACTGCAACAATTAAAATGGAGATAGAAAAGCAAGAGCAGTAGTGATCATTAGTTATGTTATTCAAAATGGGAAGAGTGAATTCCGTTGAATTCTTTCTAGATGCTTTTTTATGCATGACTGAATGGATCTTTTATTCCAATAATAAATGTACATGAAGGTAACCTCTACTCAAGTGTCAGAGAGCTTTGGGTTAAAATAAAACCAAAACCAAATACTGCAAATTATTTCAAAGGGATTTCTCAACCCTTCTCCAATCTTAATGAGTTAGCAGAATCTCTAATCTCATGGGATGGATTTCATGAATTTCTTTTCCAGTAGTGTTGCTGAATACTAAAGGTTATGCTGAGTCACCAGGAGCTGATAAAACTGCTTGCTAGACTGAGACAGTGAGTTCACCCCTCCTAGGTGAAGTCTGGTGACCTGGTAAGAAATGTGGCAGAAAACTCATTAGGGGAGGGGAAAATTACCACAAAAAAAAAGTGAATTTATAGCAGAAATTTCACTGATGCTGTGTCAAGTGCAACATTTTCATCCAGTGACACAGTTTTTTCAGTTGATCTTGTGATTTGTGGTTTACATCAATTTCAATGATCCTAAAGGAATTTTATAATCACGACTTGTTCACAGTACCTGTTCCTGCCCAGGTGTCCTGGGGTTCATACATTATATTGCTGTGATTTTAATTAAAAGTAGATATTGCAGCAAGTTTTAGTCCAACATTGCTGCCACAAGCAGAAATGGAACTGTTACCCCAGCAACTAATATCAGTGGGATTTTGTGAGTCATTGGTTAAATTTGTCTAGGTGATCTGGGAGATACTGGACTTTGGATGCTTTTGTGATACAAATGTAAAAGAAATATGCAAGTCCCTGCTTATATACTTTGCTGTAACACTGCAATTTGGATAACATGATCTGCCCAAAAGTGCAGTTACAAAAGTCTAGGAGTTTCAAAAGATGTTTTGCAAGGCTACTATTACTGATGGAGTAAACAAAAGAAAACAGAAAATATGTCCAGTCTCAAACACCAGAAACCTAGGCTGAGTCAGCAGCTATTTCCTCTGGAGTTTTCTAATGGGTACCAAAAGTGATGTGCAGTTCTTAGGACACAAAGTTGTACGTGCACCATTAGCTATGACTAATGATAAATCAAGGGTGTACCATCTGACACAGGAGCCATTACAGAAGCCTGAGAGGATGTCAGCCTAGGCCTATTATTAATTCAGATATTTCTTGCCAGGATTAAACTAATGTAAGTTAAGGATGGTCATTTTCTATAAAGTGAAAAGACTTGTGGTGTGCTCTGATGATTTGGTGTGTTCACAGACAGGGAAGGAATTAACTTTTTAGTATGCTAGCTACAACAAAGCTTCCAGAAAAACGAGTTTCTTTTTTTTTCTCTGCTATGAGTATTACGTTAACACAGGAATCTATAACTATTCCTGTCTTGGTTAAAATTTATAGGACAAAAATTAACTATCCCAGCTGAAACCAGGATAATTCCCTAGACTGTATGAGTGCAGTTGGACTTTGAAACAAGAGCATAGGTATCATCCTGTGGACATTATATTTTAACTATGTTCTCTTTCCTTGCTCAAGTACAGTGTTCTCTTTCGTCCATGACTTTGTCTTCAGGAAGATGGTCTTCCAATGAAAATGAAGAATGGGTAGGTTCTCAGGATAACAAATGATCCATGAAGCCCTTCACTAAATCAGTGGTACTATTTTAAAATTACACAGTTGAAGGTGGCAAAACAGGTACTTGGTTTGGATTCTTCTGAATAGCAGCTTCCATAACCTAAGAAGTATGAATAATCCATAGCTCTGATACCATCTCTAACATTCACACTGCTTCAAAATTAATTCTCGTATGTCCTGCAGCAACAGATCAAGTACACAAAATTAGAAGCACAGGGGCAAGTGGGGAGAACTTTTTGAAGGTTGAATGAAAGGAAGCACTGGAAGAGGAATAAGGCTACAGTGGGGCAGAGGCAGAGAGCAATGGGAAGTGAGGCCTCAGCAAGTTTCTTACTAGCACCAGTTCTTCTGTAAGTGTCCTTTATGCTGCCCCTCTCTCATGGAAAGTGAGAAATTCCCTTTGTTTTCTTTTCTCTGTTTGCTGTTTTCAGATTAGCCATGTACAAAACCAGTCATGTGAAAAGATCACACTTCATTTGAGAACACTGAAGCTTCTTTTATACCTGGACTAATTGTGTTAATCTTCAATTTAAATTCAGGTTCTGAATTTCACACAGAGCAACATTTCTATCTTCAGTCATTCTGAAACTCTGAAGCAGATAATCTCTGAAAGTGTGGAAGTATTAGCATTTGTTTTTCTTTCTTTGCCAGAGGTGGAAGAAGTCTAGAGAATCAATCAATAAAAACTGCTAACTGTCCTATGTATTTTGACACATGAAATCTCTCTTTTATCCCTGGATGACCTAAGAGACAGAAGTGGGATAAATCTGCATGGTGGAAAAAAGAGAAGCAAGATAAACAATAATGAAAGAAGCAGGCTTGGTTTATAGTCAAAGTTTCCCTGCCAATTTCAATTAACATAACTGCAAAATCTGCATTTTATTTTAATAACAAAAGTTGAAGCACGCACACACAAAAAACACTATCAAGGATTTGTTCTCCCTTCTTTAGAACTCTAGAACTAATGTCAGTAAAACAAAACTGTGAGAATAATTAGAAAAAAAAATCTCTGTTTTCTATGTAGCAGAAACGAAGGGCATCTATTTTGCATCCTTCACCCCCTTTTCCAGTTGTCTGAGTTCAACAGCAAAGTGTCTCTGAACCCCTCCTCCTCTTTGTTTTATGGTACATTTAAATACTAAGTTTAAATACCTGGTCTGAATTTCACCTCAGCATTAGACTGTAGCCTGCTCTCCTTTAATCATGCATCTCTATTTTATTATATCATGTCCAACCACCTCTTTTAAGAGATCCCTTTGCCTTACAGATGCTCCTAGAAAATCCCTTCCACAAAGCTCTTCACTTAGTTTTGATGCCTATAAAGACAGGCAACACTGATTCTGTCTGCCCAATACTTACATTACTCAGGACTTTCTCTATCCTAGACAATGCTTTCTAACTTCTTTCTTTTTCCTCAAGTCTCTCAGATGCAGGATATATCACTTGCTCAGATCAGATAGAAAAGATGTGTTTTCAAAAAATCTTCACATTTTAGCCTGCTTGCTGATGTAAACTGTACCATTAGGGAATGGCTCTTGCTACTATACTTTCTGTGAGTTTAGCAAACAAAACAAATTATGCCAACAAAAAGACATGCAATCTGCCATGATTCCTTTTGTCATGGGAGATAGCAGGAGGGTTTGCTGGTAATGTGTTTGAAAAAGAAAAGCATACCCCTAGCTGATATAGTAAGATTTCATCAAAATAATGAGCGTAATCTGGTTATCTCCTTCAGAAAAAACCCTCATGAATTCACATGGTGAAGAGCTAAGAAGACAATGAGAAGAGTAAAGAGCTTAGACAGGCTAATAGGCTACATCTACAGCGAGAAAGATGAATTCCTGGCTTGTTTACCCTTGAGAATTAAAAAGGCAGAGAGGACAATCTCTGCTCAATTTGGGCCACTGTTAAGTGAAGAGAGGAAAAGGAGAGAGGAAGAAAAAATGACTATGCTGACTGAAAATGCTAGTGCTCAACAAATAGGGCACACAGTAGTTTTGCTGTTGAGTAATATCGAGTAATTACCTAACTGTAATATGGCTAGCAGCAACTGAGCAAACAAAGTAAAGGGACAAGTGAATGTATTGAGTTCCATGTTACTCTTAAAGGAAACACAAGTGACTTCTTTTAGAAAGAGGAAAGGAAAATTTTGGGGGGAGCAACCAACACATCAAAAGACTTTTTTATAAACACATCTTCAAAGACTTATGAAGAGACCCAGAATCCACTGAAGTAAGAAAATAATGCCTACTGATTTGAGCATGCTTCTGGAAGGTTAAAAAAGATTTACACATTGAACTTCCTAAAACTTTCCCAAGCTGGAGTTCAGCAATAAAAAATTGGTATTTGTTTACTTCCTGCACTTGCTGCAACTGTGTTTTCTCTAATGTGAGTACTAGTAAGTACTTGGTGCCATAGTGGAATGAGCCAGGATATCACAATATGACATGCTAAAACTTCCAGTACATATACTGCCATCTTTCACATCTATCACCGAAGAAGAATCCTCCTCTATCAGCTCTTCTGTGTTTCTGTTCTGATTGCTATCTGGCATACCTAAGAAGACTTGGAGCAGCTGGAACTGGTGCTGTGGACTGGTACTTCAATACTTAGTGGTTAATGTGCTCAGTGTCCACTTGCTGAGCCATTCTGGCCTATATACTTCAAAGATATTTCTGTGGTATCTGAAGTCAGTACAGGATTCAAGTTTACATTCAGCGGCAAAAGTGGACTTTTGCCAAAGTAGAAATGATAGGACTTTGGGATTTTTAGTCTGGTTTGTAAAAGGCTAAGAAGTGTCAGCTTCATATTTTAGCTCTTCCTGGTATAAAAAGAAATCTCAATTTCATTCTGTGGCAACCTTTTCTCTTTAACTGAAGAATTTGCCTGTTTTACGCAAGAACAATGTGTTATTCTTTCACTTATGGAAGGAACAAATCCAAGAAGCCTAATATCCACTCATGTCCTTACCCTCTTCTGAAAAGTTCTATAGGTGGTAGCAGGCAGACAGGCGATTTTCCACACTGTGATACAGATCTGAGATTTCTGCCACTGCCAAGCATGATCTCACCTCTTCCGACACACACCAATTGCCATTACTGAGATTTTATAAATCCTCAGTGTTTCTAGTGAAGGTGACATATTCATGAACATACTAAATAGAAAAGCATTCATCCTACACAGATTTTCCCTGCAAGAGTCAGAATGGAGAAGAATAGAGATAGATGCTTCTCACCAATCTGCACCACCTAACAACAACAAACAACATAATTTCCAGTCACAACACCTGATGCAACTTTAAGATACAGTCCTTTCTATTTTACATTTCATGCTGCACCACCCGTAACAGATCATTAAGTCATGCCAGGCTGATTTATATCATGAAAACTTCCCAGAGCAGAGTGAAATCCATCATACAGTCACATTGCACTTAAATGTGAATAGACTGTGTTCAATTATTATGAAATTTGGAAAATTCACAGCATGTGTCTTATTTGTTTCTCTCTTCTTTAACATGGGAGGGAAGTGAAGTTTTTGTAGCTTGGTTGGTCTCCCATTAGTGGGAGATTCTCCTTGGTGAATTCCAAATACTTAATTCCTATCCAGGTGGCAAAAGTATTGCTATTTGCTGCATGTCGCTTCTTTCTGGGAAGAGACATCATAACAAATGACAATAAATTAAGTAAACCTGACATGCTGCAAGGCAACTGAAATGTAAAGAACTGTATTTTCACTTGGATGTAGTTGAAATCAATTTGAAAACTGAGTACTCTGTCATCTGAATGACTTCTTGGATGATTAGTAAAAAAGGTAACTGAAACATCAGACAGATCTTCATAGATCTTTTATTTGAACTTCAGGTCTCCCTTCTCAAAGGAGTTTAACAACTGCTGTTGAAAAGAAGGTCAGTGCTACTTTCAGTGGGACTATATGAAACTTATGCTCCTCCCACCTTTTGTGCTGCTTTTAGCAGCTATTTCCCCATCCAACTACAATAAGAAACACAGTAGAATGCAAAAGTGAAAAAAAACCCACTAACTTGCTCATCTGGAAAATCCATCTAATGAGTTAAAATGGTCTAAATAGGGATAAATATCTTGTTTCCTAAACCCATCTGTTGTAAATCCTGTCAGAAATCTTTTCAAAAGGTTATAAATAAGAGAACATCTATTTTAGAAACGGGTAACACATTTATGCCTAGCAGCAAATCCAAACACGATGAGTAATCTGGCATAGAACTGTTAAATTCACCAGCTGCCATCCACCTCAGGCAGAATCATACCTCGTTTTGTCTATGTAGTATGTACCATATGTTAATAACTGCTTGAACTGAGCATGGCCATTGGTATTCTCACTCCTGAATTTTCCAGTCAAGCTGAAATTTAAATAAAAATGTCACAACTAACAGAATATAAATATTTGAAGCAGGAGAAACTGACTAGAAAATGGAAATTATTCCATTTGCAATGAGAATTGCAATCCTGGAACATTAAAAATATGTTTCTCTATTCTTCAGTGACAAGCCATTGCAAGAAAATGGTTTGGTCTTGTTTAAAACACAACAAACCCTGTCTGCTTTGAATTGGAGGTAGTGATGAAAGATAGAGGTACCTATAAAAGTCTCATGTGTTACAAAAGAATATAAACTTTGAAACTGCTTCCTGCAGTTAAACATATATATATATATGACTACATAAACATACTTTACTTAAAACAGCCTTCTTGAGAGCTGTGAGCTTACTAGCATTGAGTAGTGTTTGCTGTAGCTACCTTTCTGTAAGGAGAGGTATTTTTGCTCTGCATTCTGGTAAACTTCCTGAACAAAAAAGTGCAACAAGATTTAACTCACCATTCTTGTCAAATGACAATTTTAACAGAAGATTGCTTGGGCTTCTGGGTTGGAAACTGGTGGTGGAGAGGGAAGTTACTTTGGTTTGACTTAATGGGATTTAGATTTTCAAAACCCAGGATAGGTAGCTGCCTGCTTTGCCTATTCTTTGAATGAAACAGAGATATGAACTGTAGAGATCAGTTTCATTTCAGGTTCTTAAGCAGAAAACAAGAAAGGTATACACTACTATAGGGACACTATTGCCTTTTCTGCAGGCACAGGAACAGATGAAAGTGATCTAAAGAAACTGATCTGCTTATACACGGCAATTACACACACACTTGTACAGTAGTTCTATATGTTAAATATCTTCGGGGTTGGACTTATTTACTTAACAATCTTTTCACAACTCACAAAGATAATCACCAAATTAAATAGTTTGATAAAGACCATATGCCCATATAATAATTATTTTAAGATCAACCCTGTTTCCTGAGTAAACCATGTAAAAGAAGAATTTTCTTTGTACCAGATGTTCACTTGCAACAATATAAAATAGCATAAGTAGGGAATATGCCAAACTGACAACAGAATGGTCACACAAGTGGACCATAAACCTGGACATAAGGACTTGAGACCAGGAGCTTCTGTATATGCTTTGGAAATGGAATCATGAATAACTCAATGAAAGGTCTTGAAAAAAGAATCAGCGTTCAGAAATGAGGTATCATTAACATTACCGAAACCTATCATTTTCTTGTGAACCTCCAGTCATCTGTTTTATGTGGCTTTTGCAGAGCCTGGAAGTCTCTACTTTGTGATGTTTCTTCTTGCCATTCTTTTAAGAGTCAGCAAAGTGAGAAAAATATCTAGAAGTAAAATACTTTTAATCCTGTAGCATTTTCTTAGGGAATGAAGAATGAGCCATAAACGCCCCTCTCTCTGAGAGATTTACATCACAAGTATACTAAATTCACACTAGAGTTTCTACGCAAAGGAAAATTTTCTTATGAGTTTACTCCAGATTTACACTGTTACATCTCCTGGGAATTAAGTTCTTGAGAACTAGCATAATGCCAGAGTAATACAGTAGTGACTGGGGCTTAAAGCTTGCTATCAAAATCCCAAATAGAGAACAGTGACCTTCCGTCCTGCACAGGGAATTCTCTAGATGTCAATAAGCTATGCTGTGACTGCAGAGGTACTTAGCTTAGTTCTATGTATGCTAGTCCAAGCAAGTTAACAAGCACGTGATCACATTAGTTCCTGAAAGAGAGGCCTGACCTGGATTTTACCTTTAAATTTTTCCAAAATTTCTTCCTCTGAACTCATAACAATAAAGAGCTGTGACGAATTCAAACTCACAAACTTCAGTCAAAACCTATCTAACAAAGGTTCTGCCTAAATAAAGACCAAACCTCTCAGCAATCTCCATAAAACCTAGTACAGACTTCTCACGCTAATCCAAACAGATCAGAGTAACCTTATTATTCTAAAACATACATCTGAATGGAAACTACAGAAATCAGAAGAGCAGTGCAATTAAATTATTTAGAAAATTCATACAGGCACAGAGAAAACATCCGTGAAAGAAAATGAAATAATCTGTTCAGGGTATTTCTGAACGCCAAAAGTGAATTTCAGCTACTGACAGTTGCAAATTTTCCATTACGCTCAGTCACACTTTTATAAATCTTTAGAAGTAATTTCAAAGGCATAGGAATAAAAGGTAAAATTTTCAGTGTGAAAATTAAGAATCCAGGGGTTGTGTTCCTCTGGACTTGTTATTCCAAACAGCCTGCATCCTAGACAGTGCATTCCGGAATGCACTCCAAGATGACCAAGGACAAAAAGCAATGATGAACTTTCAGAACAAGCACAGAAACCCACTCCATCCCCTCTTTGATTTTAGGACTACTTCATTTCAAGTCTTTGAAAGATACAAGTAAGACAGGACATGCAAAGCCTGTGCTTTTACTGCTATGCAATAAAAGCATAATGAGTTGATCGTGTAGGGCCTGGTAGAAGCTCACCGAAGCCAGAACAAGCCGTTCTGTTGATTTCAATGGCTTTTATACCAGGCCCTTAAAGAGACTGTTAAAAGCAGCTGAATGAGTGATTTTGGCTAGGTATCATCACAGCCACCCTGTTTAGTTGATTGGTATTTATTGGTGATTAGGCAAATGCATTTATACATGACACAGCAGAAAACACAAAGTTTGGAAATAGCACTTTGTCAGTCAAAATCACTTGCCTGGGGTTAGAAAGTTAAAACTATTAAGCACTGGCTGCTAATTTCAGCCAGTTAAATGCTGTTGCAAATGAAAGATGAAGCATTGCATGAAGCCATGCTAAAATGGATAGAAGGATGGTTACTTACCAACGGGGCGAGCTGTTGACATTACAATGGTGTAGTGAGAACATAAAAAAGAAATTAAAAAAAGAAAAGAATATCTGTCAGAATGCATGACGTGTAATGTTACCTTCTACTATGGATACTACCATGATTGCTAACCCCTCAAATGACAGCCTAAGCACAATGTTTACTGTTGTTTAGTCACGTGCCACTATTGTTATATTTACTTGAGCATAGCATCTAAACAAGCTGACTGGAACCATTCTCTGAGAAGCATTTTTATTATCTTCACATGCCATCATCAAGTATCATTGTTAATGCCTGATAAAAGAAAAATTGCATTGCATTAGCACAAACTTTTGGACCAAGATGAACACATCAATTTAAGCCTCAGACTCCCAAATGTCATGACAGTAAATACAAGGTGCTTGCTTTCTGAGTCAAATACCAATTGCATTTTAAGCATGACCAGTCAGTACAGCAGAAAGGGCTACAGAAAGCCCTGGACAGTTTTTCTCATTCAATAAAGGGCGTGAAAGTTTACAGCACACTGCTTTTTCCTCACTGACAGTGCTGATGAAAATATAACAAATACGTTGAAATGGCCACAGGGATTTCAAGCCAGAACTTCCCAAATCACTGCTTAGATAACTTCTACTTCCTAAAAACATTGCTGCTAAATGATCGACAGTTTAATACTGTTTCAGGCTGATATAAAGATTGAAAGCTGCTGCTGCTGCTGCTGCAACAAGTTGATTTCTTGATTATAGCAACAGCCCTTCATTATACTTGTGCCGGGGAAGAGGCCTGTCAGTCCCTCTGTTAATAAAATAAAGACATCCCCTTTCAGAAGAGCTGAAAAGTTGGACATAAAATTGACTCCAGGTTGCAACTGTGTAGGCAAAACTTCCCTTATTTCAGCAGCAGAAGTAGCTACAAAATTCTGAGCAACAGCACAGGGATTTTTTTTTTAATTTTTCCCCTTTTTAAGAAGTTTACTAGCTCTATAGGCTTTATGCACAGGCTAGGGCCAAATGCAATATATGCAGATATACAGGTAACACAGTATGCAAGGACATTCTTATTTTTCCACCTTTCTATGGCTTTATCTGTACTTTGCAATACCCACTTTGTTTAACTATCTCAAGTCTGCTGCCCTTTATCATCCCACCATCCGTTTGAAGACTTTCTGGCTTCTGGTATTATGGACTTATTCCTTCTTCTGCAGAGAGATGAGGAATAAAGGCGACGTGCATCTTTCCAAGAGAGGGTATGAAGGCTCAGTCACAGAATTCAAATTCTGTTGTTGTTTGTGAATTTGTAACACAACTTCCTGACTGCATCCTCATCCCCTGACTTTGAGAAGATGGAGCCATGCATGAAGGAGCTAAGGATTATGCTGTTGCTGCCAGGTTTGCAGCAGTAACTACACAACACCTGCAAGGAGCAAGGTGCACTCAAAGTACATTCTGAAATGCTACATGGTTTTGCTCTTCCGCATGTCAAGGGGTTATGGTAAAAGTGGTTTCAGATAAAACTGGCAAAAGTTTAAGAATTTATAATTAAGGCTTCCTTTAACTAAAAAGACTGTTGTTTATGGTCCTATTAAAGTCAATGTGAGTTTGCCCAGTCCTTTGTTTTCAGAAAATTCAGAGTAATAGCCTTCTCTATTGAATTTCTTGGTTTTTCTCATTTTCTGTCTTATTCTGAACATTTAATATGCTATAATATTGTGGCTTCCTTTGTGTTGGATAAACACTATCTATTTGACTGTAAATGAGAAACCTGGGGGGGTGGGTAGTGGGGGGAGAATATCCAAGATAATGAAAACCTGCTTTTACTGCAGGAAAATCGATTAAATTATATATTTCCTCAGGTTTTTTCCACCTTAATTTCATCAAGTTCAAGCTTCAGTGATTTCAAAGGATTTTTTGCTTGGTTCTAGCTATTGTTTATATCACAACTCTCGGTAGCAAATCTGAAAGGCTTGCTCCAGTATGTATAAAGTAGTCACAAGTCTAGGAGCTTATAGCCAAGTGAATTCGTTGCCAGGTTTGTTGGATACCATGATTGTGCCTGTGACAAAACAAGAGTGAGAGTATATCTGGGAGTTCCCAGTAGTGACTATTTTTTTTATAATACAAAATGGAAGAACAATCTCTTACACAAGCATATAGCAGGTAAACCCATTTCTTCAGCTTAAAATGGGAAGAGCAGCATTATCACTGATTGTCTAAAGTGAACACTGAGGTGATATTTTAGGAGATGGGTTATCACAATAATCTCTTTTCTTTGTTATATACTAACATCTTCCCCCCAGCAAAGCCACTTGGTTCTTTTTTTTTTCCCCTTTGAATTCAGCAAATTAAACTGAACTGTGTCCATGCATTAAATGGATGGAAATGGAAGCTGGCCTCTTGGGTCAGTTGACCCCAGTTCTAATAAAGCAATCCATTGAGACTTTGAACATTTGATTTAATGTGTATGAAAAGAGGAGGACAGATAAAGCTAAAAATGTTTTTATTAACCTTTCACAGCTCTACTGAAAACCATCAGCATGCACCACTAAACTGTGAAATAGTGTCTGCATGATATCCATTGTGCCAAATTGCTGCTTATCTTTTGCAATGAAGTAATAACTATTATATTTTATTTACTCATATGGAAATATTAGCCTAGAAACTTTTTCTCTCCCTGTAATCTTTAGCATGTCTATATCTACTGCCACAAAAGACATTTTGGCAACTCATTATTCTACTGGTCTTAAAGCCTCCTTACCACATCAAACAGCAGCACATAAACAATGAGTGGATATCAGAGACCAAGAATATTTTAGAAGAGAATAGGTTAGTTAGTCTTTACCTTGTAATACTTACAAAATTTAATCAGAATTTTTCTTTTCCTTTGGTTAGGGTTTATCTTTCAGATAAAGAGTAATGGTAGAGAATTTAATTATGGCAGAGCTAGTCACATAAACACATCTGCATTATGTTTGCCATTAATAAACATGGTTACTTACTATATTCCTTATACTTACAAGAGAAAGAATAATACCCTAAGCTGATGGCTCACATATTAAAGTCTATGCCCACAGTTATATAATGCTTGCTTATGCATGTATATGCATCTGTTCAATAAAAAACAACATTAGAAGAGCTCTTTAACTGCAGGGAGATTCTATCCTACTAAAGACAGTTCAGATTTTGTCTGAAACATAAGCAGGACCAGGATTTCACCTTTGCTGTAAATCAGTGCAGTACAAGCAACTGCAAAGGGTATGTGAAACCCAGACAATGCCAGGTAAGGACAGGGTCCATATCATCAGAAAGCAATTTATCCATATAGGGGACAGGCCCTCTCTCCATGGGAACACTCACCTCGCACAGTGAGGGTAGCAGAAGCTTCCACTTTTCCAACTCGATTCTCAGCAATGCATGTGTAGGTTCCTTCATCTGTGCTCATGGCCTTCTTAATACGCAAACTATAGTCATCTTTGATGTCATACCTGCATTACAGAAAAAGAATGAGAACTCTCTCTCTCTCTGGACAACATTAATGAACAAAAACTCTCACCTGGAACATGCCAGTCTGAAACTATCCTGGAGCCAACTTTGGAAGATAAATTATTATCTAGCATTAGATAATTCCACCAAGCATTAATCTTCATGACATTTTTATTGCACTCTGCATTAGTTAAAAACTTTACATAAAATTAGTATTGCTATGTTCACTCAGTATTAGGGCTTTATTAATAATATCATTCACTTTGTCCTTGATCTAGAGCAATAAGATAAAATTAAGCTATCAGACATCAGTTATCAATACATGACAGCTCAGGTTTATCATGCCTTTAGCTATGCGAGCTATGCTTTTTACCTTTTGCTGATTTGGAATTTTCCCTTTATATATAGTTTTTCTCTACAGCAGGAACCCCATAGGGATACTGCGAACATGTTGGTAGGATCTGACAGTTTACGATTACAAACAATAAAAAATGTATTTAAGCTCTGGAAGGTGACATTTATTGAAGAGGAACATAAAAGGAGATTTATCAATTTCACAAAATGATTCATTAAGGGTGGACAATGACATTTTCTCTTTCTTAAAATAAATGAGAAATAATTCAGTTACACTTTGGTTTTTTGTTGTTGATGCTATTGCTGTATGAATTCTAAAACTGTGAAGATGTATAAAACTTGAAATAATACAAAGTACTTCAGCATGCAGTGAACATTCATTCTTGAGGCATTTAGAGTGCTTACACCTAGAAAAATATTTTCAGTTAAACTGTTATTATCCTGCACAAGTCATGCTTACATTTTAGACGCTAATAAACTATTGTAGGCTTTGACCCAAAGCTCATTAATGCCAATGGGAGACTTTGTCTTGTATGAAATTTCTTTGGCTTCCAGATCAGGAAAACCCTGTTTTTCAGCACTGATGTTTTACTCTTGAAATATTTTGTTGTAAAATTATTTCCAACAACATTTCTTCTAGACATAACAAGCCCATGATACTTCAAGTCACCTTGGACCTAGAGTTAGCTTCAGATTCTCATGCATTAAACAGTGAAACTGAATATGAAACCAAAGAAATATCTGAGACTGCAGGAGATGTCAGTACTCCTTGTATGCACACTTATGACATAACTTTAGAAGAACTAGTTTACCTTCTCTATGTTAGACCTTATAGACTTGTTCAGCAAACATACTGAAATAATACGGAAGAGCACCCTTAAATGGTTTGATGAATAAGAATGCAATGCAGCTAGTTACAGGAATGTTGTGAACCTCTATGATTATTTTTAAATGCTTTGAGAATCTGAAACATAATACACATTGCTGTTGGCTCCTGTAGGATAGATTTGTAGAGAGACCACTGTGTGGTGACAGACTTTAAAGCATCTTAACTCGATACTATAAGTTTAAACATTTAAATTTCTGTTATTTCTAATTAAAGCTCACAACATCAATTAGAGCATTAGGAGCAATTCTAAGAATAAAGACAAGTCAAGACATCTTTTTTCACACTCACCACAATACATCATTCCATATTCACTAAGTCCATGCTATTCATTAGCAAACAAAAACATTTAGAAAGACCAAAATGAGGCCAACCATACTGTCAGAGATAAGCACAAACACATATAATACTTTTTTGTTAGGAGTTACATTTAATCACAGGTAAATGCAGTACCTCAGGTTTAACTAACGAATAAGACACATGCCAAGGTGAAGAATAAGTACATGCCATGGCAAATGTTTAGGGACAATTTTTTTTTGCTAGTGTAGTGACATTAAAAGGGATAGGGGAGAACACTGGAGAACTTACTGTGTAGTGTCTGCAGCAGTACAGATCTATTACAACTACATTCAACAGCTATATGCATTTGAGGAAGATTTCTTCTTGCCTGCTCACAAATTATGTCATTTTGCATGCTGTGCTGCACTAGTCAATGGCAAATAGAAATCACTGTTTTCATAAGACAGAAAAGGCAAATTGCTTCCCTTAAAAATCTCAAGAATATGACAACAGTACCCCACAACGATGAAGCAGTTATTTGCCTTGGGCGACCATAGAATTGCAGCAAGAAAAAATGGTTATTTTCTTGACATGAGGCCAGCCCTAGGGGACTAGAAATATAAAGTTGCATTCAGCTCCTGTAAGATGAGAAAACCAAGATCTGTTGTAATATAAACATGAGCTGGATATAGGAATCACAGCTATAAACCTGGGCAACAATTAGCCATTGATTTCATTGCTTTTTTTGGGACAAATAACATCCTTGTGTTTCACTTAACCACTGCCAAGAGAAAACCAGACAGGCAGTGGGACTGAACCTGAGTGCTTGCTTGAACTGGGATGCAGGAAGCCTGGGACAGGGCCCTCCAGTCTGTTGTTGGGCTGCAGCTGACTCGCTCTTCTTCATGTCACCAATGTGCTGGTGCGGACATGCCAGCCAGCTGCCTTGGAGGCTTCAGCAGCCTTTATGTCTGCACCTGCCAATCATGCACATTGTGCAAAGGCTGCATGGCATGCCAGGACGCAGAGCTGGGTACAGCCATCATCTTCCCGTTGGGCCGTGAAACAGAGGGTGGCATAAACATGTCACTATTTCAGGCCAGTTAGCAATTACTTCAAGGACAGGTCCAGATCTCCTGGTTTGCTTCTCCAAAAAGGCCATACTGGGATATTGGACCACCCTGACAGAACATGGCATCTAGCAATTAGATTCATACATAGATGGACCCATGGGATGTTATAACCATCTGCTGTGCTGAAGTATTGAAACGCTGCCCCTCAGTCATCTGTTCCACCCACACTGTCCCCAGAAGTCACCATGGTTCGGTGAAGAGCTTTGACAGATGAAGCAGGAAGGAAACTGGCTTTTAGCCTGGTCCACAGCAGCACAAGGGGCTTGTGTGAGAAAGGGACTGTGAAGTAACAGGGAGTGAAGCCTCAATATGTTTTCAGTTTCTCAAACATCCATCTTGAAGAGTGTCTTGTCTTCTCTCTTCCCCAGAGCTTCATATTCCCATAGCAAGATGCTTCTACCTGAGTTTGTGGAGATGTTCACTCATATGGATAACAATTGAACAATTGGGAATCAGGCTTAGGGCTTCTCTGACTGCCAATCCCAATCACAGAGAGATATTACCAGACTCTTGGACTGATGATGGAATGGCAGAAAAGCAGGGTTTACTGGTTAAGTTGGTCCTTAACGCTGCCAGTGCACTAAGAAGGTAATGCCTTCAGAATACGTGCAGTGTCAAGAAACACCTTCTGACACATTGCCCAAATATTGCTGACTCCTAGCCAATTAATGCCAACATTCAGCTAAAAACACAGGGGTCAGACACCAGTTCCACATGTTTATGGCCATCTAACTGATTTTAAGTACTTCTCTTTGCTAAACATTTGGAGGTGCTTAACCTTTTGGTTCAGCTCAGACTTCAGCCATCAGACAGAGCCAGGAGAGGTTTTTCAAACAGCCTTACATATAAACCAGCCACTTTTGGGCACCATGTTACATAATTCCTGTTCTATCAGTAATAGTTAGATCAGGTCTGCTTTTAATTAACTGAGAAGGAAGGGGTGAGCAGGGAACTGGAAAGAAAAAAAGAGAGACAACAAGCAGATGAGAAAACACTTCTGGTGAGGAAATTCTAATAGAAATTGGGTGATTTTGAGTGAAATCTGGCAGTTTCTGGCACATATGAATGCCTTCATTGTTGCTGGTTTTGATTAATGACAGTTGTACAATAGTATGCTGACAGTCACTGCCATACAGACACAATTTTTTTCGTATGAAACACTGCTGAAAATGCAACCCAATCAGATTTGGCCCCTGAACAACATGTGCTATCATCACTGTACCGTGAATTGAGATTGATTGGTAACCAGCTGTGACAAAGTGGGGAAAAGAGCCTTGTCTTTTTGCAAGAAAAGAGGAAAAATAAAAAACTGAATTGTGTCAAAACCATTGCCATCTGCTCAACCAAATAACACAAACAACAAAACACATTAACTGTTTTTAAGGATCACAAATTAATATCCTGAGGTTGGATTCATGCATTGGCTTAAGCATCTAAGAATGCGCTTGAATTGAACTGGTTTTGTCACAGTTAAAATTTTCACCCCCAACCACCCATTCACAAGTGATCTGTCCGTACTCAGTCACCGCTCTTCCATGGTTATCGAATAACAAAAAGATAAATTACTGAACTTAGATAGATTTAGCAATGTGCTGCTTTGCATTTGGTATGCATTTTACGGAGTGCTTCACAGAACCCCTGCATTCCCATATTGTCAAAAATGTGCATGCAGCTATGCATAAAAATACATGCACCTCTTTATCTTTCACATGCACAGGTAGCAAAACTGTGTCCGCAGCTGGAGTCATCAAATTCCTAGATATCCAAGTAGGTCTAACTGATAATACAAGGAAGTACTTGCTTCATCAGTGTAGTTTAAAGTTGTGAGAAGGCATTACTGAATTTAACAAATACAACTCAAAAAGTCATATTTCTTGCTACAGGAGTTTACAAGAGAAAAATGTCACATCTTAACTGTTGCAAACTGGCTTCAATAAAATGTACATCAGTTTAAACCAGGCCCCTATTTTCTTCTAAAACATTACTTTAAAATAAGTGAATAAATGAATAATCTTTGCATATAGGCTTTGCAGGCTTTCTTTTTTTTTTTAGAGATGGCACAAAAATGACTTTGCTCTATTTTCCTTTGCCTGTTTGCCAGGCAGTTTTGCAAAAGAGGCATAAAGCTCCAAGATTACCCACAACATAAATGATTAGGGAGTCCAAACAGAGAGATGCTACCTGCCAAAACCAGAGTAAACAGGAGGTAGTTAAGGAGGCTTAAGCTTCTGTCTCCACTTCTCTTTTGTGGTGCTGGCACTTCAGCTCCCAGTATAGTGCCACAGCTTTTCACTGGCTCCTAGATTCTCTGTGCCAGATGGAGGGAGCCAGAGAGGAACTGCAGTGAGACAGCAAGCATGAGCTCAGTTACCTGCTTCAGCCTTGTGTGATCCAGGAGCAGAATAGAGGGCCTCCACCTGCATTCCCATCAGTGATGCAGTCTCCCTTACTGCTCGCTCCCTTACAAAAAAGGGTGGGCTTTTTTTCACTTCCATTCCATGCATTGATAAGTGGAAGAATACAGAAGCATAAACCCATGTGAGTGATAGCTTTCTGAGGCAAAGATAAAGGAGTCTCTGTTTTTCTCTCACTACCAAAACCTGAATCAGCAACAGAGAGATGTACATATTTGCATGCACTGGTCTCAAATTACTCTATTGTAGCCCTGAAATCAAGGCTGCTTGTTGCAGGGTGGCTCTAAGACACTGCTTAGAGCTATGATAAATTGAGCTACCAGGAGCTATCACAAGGTGCTGACAGGATGGCTGCCACTCACATCTACACGTTCAGATTCCCATTTATTCCTTGGCTATGCCATTCATTGCAGAGAAAGGTATAAAGCAATGTGACATTGCCTTGAATTTCTTTGTGAGAGGCATATGTGCAAGCAGTCATATAAAATGGTTCACTGACCTTATGCCAACAAAACAGAAAAATAACTGATGCAGGTTTGTATAACTGATTGACTATTTTGATATTTTTATAATATACTGAAAGTGGGTTCTGTTTTAGTCCAAAATCTTTTACGGGTTGTGATCTGCAGATTATTTGTAATTTTTTATAGTGGACAGTCTTGACTGCCATAACAGAAAATACAAACCCACACTGCACTGTACCTTAAATCAAGGCATTCCATAAAATGGCCTAAATTCCATGAAATGGCCTAAATCTCATCAAAGATGCATACAACAGTCATTGGGCCAACACTGTGAAACCATACCTATGTTAAAGGAAACAGTGGTTTACAACTTCTCTGGAAGCACTGCACTGTGCTGTACTACTCTCACATGCAAACATCCATATGTGATGGCACGTAACTAGTGCCTCACAAAATCTGTAGCCGTGCACCCAGGAGACAGCCAAGGAAGAAAAATTAAGACTGCTTTTTCATTTGCTTTGAAAGAATTTGGACACAAGCAGAAGTTAAGAACAAAGCATATGTTTGGGAATCAGTGACTCAGTAAATTCTAAACTGATGCAGGATGCATCTTCTACCTCTACATCTCTGTCTGAACAGAGAAGTACTCACAGAATTACCACATGATAATTATCCAAAATGGGCTTCTGATTTGATTTGAGTTCGAGACAGAGCTTCACATTTCAAAAACTAGAACATGGGTGGAAGGATGAGCTAAGAGACCATGTAATGACTTGGCATGGAGACATATCCTCCTATCACCAGAAGTAGTCCCTTCCCTTACAGATGAGACACATTTGTCAGGCACTTGGGGAGATTTGCATTATTAATGCCTATGCCATAAATTCATCTGTTAGAAAAGCACCCTCTATTCTCAGGGTTACTTGCTCAGCACATGACACTGAAATTACAGAAAAGCAAAACACTGGGATTTGTCCATCTCCTTTTTGTTTGAAATTGAAAAGATACTGCGAGGGCTGGGATACAGTAAGACAGTCTGAGCGCAGAGTGGCATCTTGCACTCACTAAATATGGCTTAATGCATTCTTTTTTTTTAACATGAGCACACAGATTATGAGTAGTTTGCAATAAACAGAATTAGTATTGGCCTGTCTATTGCCTTACATGATCTTAAGCTCCTTTCCAACCCTAATGATTCTCTGATTAATCGTGATAAATGATTCCAATAAATTTGTCAGAATATCTTCTAATCTGTATTTCAAATCAGTAACCAGCCTTGAAGTGCTAATTAAAGATGAAGTCATGTTCATGTTTTAATGAAAGTGCCTTCAACACTGCAATTGAGCCAGAAGTTATGCTATTAAAAAGTACATTTTGCTATTGTTAAGTAATGCTCAGAATAGGACTTTCCAATAGGAACTGGAAAGTAGTTCTGAGGGTTAAAACTTTAACCTTGCAGGATTTTAACAGACAGTTTTTGCTTGTTTTTAACTGAGATGAAAACAATTGTATCTCATGAAGGGATGGAACATGTTACAGCAGAAGAAATCCCTGCAGGCCTGTCATTCCAGTAGCATCAATGATGCTCAGAGCTCTTGAATCTTAGTCCCACTTGAACATAACTACCAGCTTCCTTCTCCCTGCTCTCCTGTGGGTTTTACAGAAAAACTGCAGAGTTAACTATATTCAAATTTCATTCTGTAATTTTAATAGTTAATAAACTGATAATAGTGAGCTTAAACTGTTTGATATCCTTATCAGTTTCAAGTAAGCTGGCTACCTCAATATTTTGAAACTTATAAATACAATGTATAAACTATGTGATTACTAAGCTTTTACTTCATACACTCCGCTTTTCTGATAGAAAGATTTAAGCACTACAATGAGTATTTTGAGTGAAATTCTACATTAAGTAGAATTAAGTGATTCTGTGAGTAGAAAATTCAGAGAAATCCATGTTTGAGGCTACTACTACTGGCATTACATTTTGTTTCAGAACTCTGCTAGTGGCCTCATTAGTTTCCTGAAATGTAACAATTTTAGGATGCCAAATAAGAGAGAATTCAAAAATATTCTCTTGTGACAACCCTGTTTCAAGTGCACTGCCAGTCATCACTTCATAGGATCACCAGCAGCTCACACAGCATAAAGAGAAAACATGTAGGCAAGACACAATTCCTTTATGGTTGCTGTCCGTGGAGTTGTAAAGCTATTTGCCCAACCTTGACCCTTATGTAACCAACTGAAGACTGTTTTCATGCATCTGCAAACAGACTGCCTGAAACAATAGCTCTTCTTCAGCTCTGTAGTGAGGACTGACAGTTAACATGAAGCCAATTTAAATGTCAATGTTATTAACCATTTCTCTGCTGATCAGTCTAGCAGAGCCACACATCTAATGTTTTGCTCACAGCATTTAATATTTCATACAAACTGAATAGCAGATAACACTGGGTTAGACTGTAGACCTTTGGGGTAACTGTGGGACAATGCATTTACAGGACTTGCTTCAATGCCATGCCTCGATGGATTTAAAACGTCAAAAAATACTCTAATTTACACTTTCTCTTGGCTACGCATTCCTCATAAGACTGTAAGGAATATTGTTTTCACTTGCAGAACAGGAAGGGATCGCTAACAGTCAAAATATCAATCAGAGAAGAGGTATTCTCAACCAAAAGAACAACAGAAGGGGGTACCCCCCCAGCACTGGGATACATCATCTTGACACTATATAGAGAAAAAACAACCAATACCTCTTTCTCGTTTACCCCTCTTCACCTCTCTATCTCTAAATGATATCTCCGGTTTTACAGAAGTATTTTTCTCAAATGATTCAACATAACAGCTGAAAATAAGCTTACACTGCACTCCACTGAGATCTGCCTGCATTCAGTTAGGCTACATGGATTCTCTGCAAGTACTGCTGCTGCTTGCCCTGTACCAGACAAGTGCTGCATTAAACCCAAGATAACAACATCCTCTAAAAACAACCTCGACTCCCTCCAGATGTAAGTAAGAATACAAATGGCATATTAAACCTCCTTCTTTCACTGTCTCTTTTTGACAAGCTATTAAGTTCATCCAATCTTCTCCCCTATGCTCCTCATAAAGGGACTTAATCTCTCCTTGATGCTTTCACTTAGGAAACAAAAGATGGGCATGCAAATCATGCTAGATCTAACCAGAGGTGATGAATAGTACATGTGATACAGCTAATACAAAAGACAGCCCTTTTCCCTGACCCTTTATTTAAAACCATTAATTGTTATTAATTGCAACAGAAATTTGCTGATGTAACCACAGATTATATCCATTACATAACTAAAACACACTCTTTAATTAATTTTCAATACACATTAGACTGCATTTTGTTACAATCTTCACAGAGATTAGCTATACCAAAGCACACAGCACTGTAGTGTTATTAACTCATATCTCATGGAAAGGTCATTCTCCCCTTAGTTGTATCTAGAGGAGGCTGTAGTTAAATACCTCACTCTTCCATCTACAGAATACAAATAGAATTATGTAGCACTGTGTTGATTCTTAAAAATTACTGTCTCTCTAGCTTTCGGGCACTATTCTGTGACCATGGATGTGGTGGATTGACCCTGGTTAGATGCCAGATGCCTACCAACTGTCCTGCCCTGAAAAGGAATGAGAGGCAGAGACAGCATGTGATGAACTGATGACACCTCCCATTCCCCACTCCCCTGTGTCACTGGCAGGGAAGAGGTACAGAAAATCAGGAGTAAAGTTGAGCCTGGGAAGAAGAGGGTGTGGGGTGAAGGTGAAGACTTAGATTTTATTTTATTTTATCATTACCCTATTCTGATTTTTATTGGTAATAAATGAAACCAGTTTCCCCAAGTTGATTCTGTTTTGCCTGTGACAATTATTGGTGAGTGATCTCTCCTCATCCTTCATTGACTCACAAGCCTTTTCTTATATTTTTTCTCCCCAGTTCAGGTGAGGAGTGGGAAGGATAAAGTAGCATTTGATGGGCATCTGGTGCCCAGCCAGGCTCAACCCACCACAGTGGAGACATACAAATGCAGAACATCACTGGTTATCAGGCCCTATCTCTTATCTACTCTTAGAAAATCTGTCTTTTCTGAGTTTACTGGGATAAGGTTTGCTTTCAGTAGCATTTAAATCCACTTCAAAGATTTCAGAAGACAGCTATATATTTTTTTTAAGCTTCATCATTTACCCTTAGTATTGAGCTCACAAGAAGCCATGGAGGAAAGCACAGAAATTATAGTAATTACTGAAAATGCACACCTATCAGAAGTATGACAGACAGTATTTCTGCACAGGCTATGTGTATACAATTACTTTTCAGGCACAAAGAGGCCAGTTTTAAAACCAGCAAGACATAGACATAAAAAAATAACACCTACACAGACTTTTGTTGGAGCTGACATACAGTTAAGTCTATGCATTAAGAATGCATTTGCCCAAATAATTTTCCATGAAGATTCCTAATCTTTAGTAAATAAGAAAGGTTACTGTGCTGTTTATAATTTTCACTGCTGTGTGTCACTGCTTTGTTTCGTTTAATAACCTACAATCTCTTAACACTTAGCAATATATTTTGTGTTAACTACACACCATTTTCACTCTGAAGCAACACTCTCGGTTCTCTGCCTATGCTCACATTGCATAAGAGGTGTGTAAAACAAACACCTCTTCCTGCTGGTGCACTTGCCACTTTTCATCTCTAGTACAATATTCCTCTAATCAGACGGTGCCTGTAAGTGCAACTTATGAGAGCAGGTTGTAATTTCATTAAAGATGTATTTAACTGAGTTAAACCAGCTGTTCTGAGCTGGAACACAAAAAGCAAAAAGAAGGCCCATGTGATTGCTACTCAGCCATTTTTAAAGCAACTGCAAAATACATTTGCTGAGCTAACCTCACTCTCCCAAAGAGCTGGCACTGCTAGCTTCTTCTGTGTAAGAGGTTTGAGCAGTTATTACAGTGTGCCATAAATTTTAACTTGTAATTGAAAATCTCTGCACTTCCCCCCCCCCAAAAAAAAAATAGATAAAAAAGTCCATATTACTTGCTGTGTAATTACGCAGCTGCTCTCTTCAGCTTTGCTAGAAAATTTGAAGACATGAAACGCTGTACAAACCTTATTCAAATTTTAATTCAATTGCTAGTCACAGATATGCCACTTTCATACTGCAGGCTCTCAAATACTATTGCTTTCTCCCTGTTACCAGGACTAAAAATCAGACGAATCAGAGATTGATACAGGCCACACTGAGTTCCTCTCCCCACAGGAGACCATCAGCTCCTTAGCAGGAAAACGTCATCTCTGTTTCTGCCAAGTCGACATCAAAGCAAAAACTACCTAAAGATGTGGCTGGAAAAAAATCTTTAATGTCTAAAGACTAGTTTTGTTTAATTTTCAATAGATCCTGGTCGTTATATTTGGCCACAATTGTCTGAATTGCTTTAGTGCAATTTTTGTGTCATTTCCTTGTGTCACTTATAATGAAAAGAGACTCCATGCATGAAAGAGTGAACCTGATATTTCAACCAAAGGCATAGGACTGGTGACCCTACAATACCCTGTTCACTTCCAGTAGTTTGACATGTGTTATACTTGATTAACTGTTCCCTAGCCTTTGTGTACTACAGAAGCTATGGTATGATGCTGAATGTTTAGAGCAATTAAAATAAAATACACACCATGCGCCTCTACCCTTGATTCACAATGAATTTCAGTCTTGGGTCACTGATCTGAAATCAACAGCTTCTGGGAAAAAAGCTTTACACATGCCAGACTTAGCAGTGTACTTTGTTTTTCCCTGTTGGTGTAGTATCAACATTGTTAATAGTGAGCTTTAATTTGCTGGGATTGGTTTAGTCCCTAAAAGACTTTTCAACCCTCAAGAATGTAATTCATTCATAATGAAAGTATAATAAATTCATAGTAAAAGGACTATGAAAACAGTATAAGTCACAAAGCTGTTTCCCACTGGTCCTTCTTATCACCTTCTTAATTCCTGCCCAGCCATACACAGAAGAGCTCCATGGTGTATATCACAGTATTTGAAATCTCAAGGCAGGTGTACAAGATGTTGGACAAATAATTTCCTTGACTGGTAGTGAGACCTATTTCTCTCAGGCATTTTGAAAACTTCCAGTATAAGAACCTTTTTAAGATTTTAAATTCAAAATATAGACTATCATAGTCGGTTTATATCATCAATTCAAAATAGCTAAAACTTGGAAGCAAGCCTTGCACCTTCAGAATAAATTGATGTCCATCTGTTCTCAGTTTTAAAGCATGGTTATTCATAAATTTCTGGATAATTACATAGAAACTTCAACAAAATGGCCAAATTACATTTTTTTCGTAGTCATATTTTCAAACATAATAATTCCTTTAGAAACTGCTACTTTCCCCCCTCATTCAATCCAACTGCAACTGGAGATGCTTACAGTTCACCAGGGACCTTTATAATTAAAACTGTAACAGCCTGAAATTATTTTCCAATTATTACTCAACACACCAATTGGTGCAGGAATACTGTTTATATTTGTCACCAGAAATTACTGTGATTACTTTTCTCTTTGCTTTCACATGTGTCACTAAAAAAAGCTAAAAGGAAAGAAGACAGAAAGCAGAGAAGGATTTCTGAAGGCTATGGATGCAGTATCACTGATTCTGGCATTCACCAGGAGAATCACAGAAACAAAATGCATATACAATTTCACTTCATCCCACTTCGCTAGTTTCTGAAAGCTGATCTAACAACAGACACATTTGAAAATGTGCACTAATTGTTGAAACAGGTACCTACCACAATTGTCTCACAATCTAGGGGCGAAGCCATAGGAAATTATTAACAGAATGAAAAAAGACAGATGTGCAAAGAACGTTGTTAGGTGTAGAAACAAGAAAATGGATATTGAAAACTGTGAAACAAGTAGCTGCACAGATATGCTCAGAAGAATTTCTGTATACAGAAAGAATTAAAAAGGACATTCCTTGAGGGATTCATATTTAACTGCACATCTTTATAATACAGGAGCTCAGAAGATAAAGCTAATTTTGGTTTTGCCTCAAAAAAGAGAAAATAAAACCCTCCCCACTTTGTCAAAGAGGAAAAAACTTTCCTCTTTCTAAGAATAAATTTTCTCCTTAATGTATAAAGTTGCTATATTATCATTTTCTCATTCATCTCTTCATTTAGACTACACCTGAGCAGATTTCTCTGCTTGCATTAAAAAATCCAGAAAAAAATAATGGCTTTTTTTTTAGCTGTTCCAAGTTTATCTTCCTTGATTAAGCATGATACAGCATGGTTTGGAAATTTCCACATTTTGGACACTGAAGGTTCTGCTCATATACCTTGCTATACAAATGAATACAATTTAGAAAAGTAAACATAAAGTCCTGATCATCAGAGGTATTTGATTTTTTAGTGTATGTTGGACTCTACTAGGTGAGCACAATCCACGTGGCTCAGGTGGTGATAACCTGCTACATGGGCAGGGGCAGTGGTAGTCCTCTATTACTTGGGGTGGTCTCCAGTGTGAGATTTGGCAACACTGCCCCTTCCTTACCCAGCCTTCTGATGCTCTGGGAAGCAGAGATAAATGAAGACATACCCCCCCATTCTGCTTTAAGATGCTGAAGCACAGTTAATAAAATGTTAAACAGCAGTGTAAAAACACTGGAAAACATTGTGAGTATTTTTTGAGTCTGAAGTTGATTATGACCAGACTGTATCTGACGAACCTTCTCTTCTTCTAGTTAAGAGCCCAGTGAAAACTCTTTCTGTGATTCCTGTTACATTTCTTCTTTACAAATACATCAAGAGTGAACAGTAAAAATTACCCCTAAGGCCACAATATCATGTTTTCCACAAACAGATATAAAGGAAGGCAAAGGAACATAGTCATTGGAAAAACCTAATAAAAAGTTAAACCTAATCAGAAGCAGTGTTTGCTTATCATCTATTACTTCTGCTTATAAGACCTAGAAGTAGACATGATTTAAAACAATGGAAGTAGCACAGCAGTAAGAACATACCACAGAGGCACAATGTATTTACTGTAACTACACTACAATGCATGGTTAAATGGCAAACAAAGAGAAAAAACTCATCCTGCCATCCAAAATTCTGATCTTCAAAATATTCTGTGTACTACATGCATATACATCTACCAATACAATTAGCAAAACAGCTATGTAATTTTTAAACAACACAAACTAGCCACAAACACCATTGCAGCTACTCCTTTTTAAGATTATGATCGGAGGATCAGAAATAACAACTGACAGCCAATCTATGTAACTCTACTGTTTAAAACACTGGTTTGAAGAACAGAAGTTTTAGATTTTTTTTTCTCCTTTCTTCAAATTCCTTTGGCAACATCCCAGGAATAACCAACCCTTGTCTTTCCCTGGTAGGAAAGAACAATCAGTTGTGGTGGGTGAAAAAAAGAGGCACTATTCATGTCTCCTGTTGAAATTAAAAGCATGGTGCAAAAGTGAGTCGGGTGTCACAGGGCCAGAAGGATCAATTTTGTTACGCAGACCTGGGTTCTAATTCCTGTTGCCAGACCTATTTCTGTGTTAACATCTTTTAATCTAATAATGCTTCAGCATCAAAACTAGAAAAAGTTCCAGAAAGCAAGGACCAAACTCTGTTCTGTCAGCTAAAAGGAGCCAAGACAATTTAATATCCTTTTATGACAGACTCTCATCTCCTGCTTTCTTTGGAATTTTCTCCACATTTGTTCCAGACTAAATGAATCTTTCTTGAACACAAGGGGCCTGTTCCAGATTTCAACTTTGTTTTCCACTTCTGCTAGTCTCGTATTTTGTTTCCTCGAGAGGAAGGTTTCTCTCTGAAACTTAGCAGATATGAGCCAAGAAGCCAACAAAGCCTACCATAGCACTCTGCTTCCACTTCATCCTGCTAAGTGCAATGGAGCGTCTCTGCAACTCTGCAGCCAAATTTTCTCCCTTTGGTATCAGCACATTATTATGAAGGCTGTTATCACCAGTACATTCCTAAAACATCTTTACTTTCTCCAGTAAATTCAGTGAACACCCATTTGCTTCCAATACCTACACATCACTTTTCTTCCTTCCACAGGAATCCATTATCTGGACAACTCAACCCAGATTGGGTTTCCCTGCTTAGCTGGCTCTGGAACAGGTTTGGTGGTGCCAAAGACTACTTTATGGGAAATAAATTTTGGCCGTAATGTCAAATAACAAACTATAAGTAGTAAGGGAGCGATTCCAGCATTACTCAAGAGTTGGAATTTGAAAGTGTGGGGAACATGAATGTTGGTCTCACCTTCCTCTTGGTAAGTCTGCATCATCTTTCTTCCACCGGACTGTGGGTGTGGGATCCCCCTGCACCTGGCACCGGAAATCCACAGCCTCCTCCTCCAGCACCACTTGGTTAATCGGTCGCCTGAGAAACGTGGGCCGTTCTTGAAAAGAGACATTAAAATTCCTTAGTGAGTCACAGGGTTGAAATGAACACTTTTGACTTTTTCAGCATCTTTCTGTTTACCGATTCACAGAATAGAAGAAAGGAGGCTGAGCTCCACAAATTCAGACAAGTGGAACTGATGATGTGCATAAAGAACCAGGAAAACTCCAGGCTGGAGAGCCAGGGGCTGTCGCATCTGGCCCTCACGTGACAGCTCAGTGCCAGCAGAAGGAAGACTGTGCTAGGAATGACTACCCACACACCATGCAAGCAGAGAGGTCTCCAAGGCTATGCCCTTCCCTGTGAGCGTTTTGGCTCTGCACTCCAGCATACACAGAGCGTGATCTAAAACCTCCTGCCTGCCCTAGCGATGTATGAGCTGCCAATGGAGCTATCCTGCCTTTGGCAACAATCAATATCTTTATGATTCATAGGAAAACTAAACTGTGTTATGAATCTCAGCCAACTGTGGACTATTCTACAGAGGTCAGAGCTTCCCTGATCCCCATCACTAACTTCACCATGGAAAACTAAATTAAGATCTGAATAATAAGTTCTGTTTACCCTTGTTATGTTAGCCTGCACAGCTACAAATATTATTAATCATCATAATGTTGTACAGGCCTGCTTAAAATCCAGACGCAGAGCCACAATCTCATCTCAGTTATACTGGTACAAACTCAAAGTACCGGTAATTTCATTTGAGAGGATGTCACTGGGGTTAGTTTCCAAGTTGCCTTTGGATTGCATGAATTTTGTTCTGTCCTCTCCTAGCCATACCACACTTTTATTGTCATAAATTATTTCTGCTAGTCAAACCATTGTAACACTGGGTTTATACGAAGCAGTATTTCAAGACAGGGTTTATTATAAAGATATTTAAAACTGGTTACACACTACATTTCACATTTCATTCTCAGCATGTTGAAGGGTATAATGTCATTTAAAAACTTATTTAAAATTCACACAGATGTAAATGGTACCAGATACAGACTCAGGCAGTTTGTCTTAATAACTACAGAGCTGAGTTTATGGGTTGGTTATCCATGTTTATTGTACAATAATAATAATATAGTAATAATAATAGTATAGCATTACAAGAATATTAATAACATTGCAAAATCAAGCACACAGCACCTCGGAGCCAGAACTAAGGCTGTCTGTGTACCCTTTAATCACTCCCTTCCTACCTATGCCTTATGGGACTGGCTGCAATTATATGATGGCACACTATTTTTTTCCCAAACATCTTTAGATTGTTGGTATTCATTTAATGAGCAGGTGTTTAATATTTTGCTACAGTTGTTCCGTTCAGTGGGTGGCCTCCTGTCAGACTACTCAAACTTCACTTCAAAGGCAGAATTATTAATTTCCTCATGACCTCCACTGCACCCATCTTAATGCTTTGTAAACAATTCTCTTATTTTCATAGCTCCTCTCTGAGGCACAATGGAGAGCTAAGAAAGCATGGGAAGAAGTATCTGCTAGATTTTCATGCTCAACCTGAAACACAAAACTATCTCCTTTTTTTTCTGGGGGGAGGGGGGGNATCTTAATGCTTTGTAAACAATTCTCTTATTTTCATAGCTCCTCTCTGAGGCACAATGGAGAGCTAAGAAAGCATGGGAAGAAGTATCTGCTAGATTTTCATGCTCAACCTGAAACACAAAACTATCTCCTTTTTTTTCTGGGGGGGGGGGAGGGGGGGAATTTAGCATTACTTTTGATTTCAGTTGCAGTTATTAAAATGTTCATCACTTGTACAAATGAGAATATTAAGTCAGAAAATAAGGAACACAAAACCACCTGTTAATAATTATATAAATGAGTGACCGCATCACATAGGAATTCCATGATATGAGCAGAGGGACCTACTGGCAGGGAAAACATATTTTGTCAGCAGAAGAATAGACATGCTCAAGAATCTATAGCACTTTTCCAGATGCTAGAGATAAAAACTTGTCTAACGGGCAGAGATTCTTCTGCCCAGCTCTCCCAACCCACTGCTGTTGTTCTATTCCATAAAAACTTGTCTAACGGGCAGAGATTCTTCTGCCCAGCTCTCCCAACCCATTGCTGTTGTTCTATTCCTAGTCCTGCCCAGGACCTGCAGGTTTCATTTGTGTTTGAGCAAGTAAATTGAGTTCTAGTCTCTCTCTCTCTTCACCTTGAAGTCTGTCTTTGTACCCTGTTTCAAGTCTGTGTACAACCTGTGTATAACCTTCACTACAGCTCCTTGTCCTTCATCAGGTTTTTTTCTTCTATGTACTCCTCTGACCCTTCCCCAGCTCCAACTAGGTTTACTCCTACCCTCCCCTATGTGTCTTTGCCAGCCTGTGACAGTGCTTCAAGCCCTGCTTCATTCCAGCTGCTGGCTGCACCAGATCTTTTGAGCTGATGACTGCTTCCTCATTCCCGATTTGTCTGCTCCTAGCCCAGAATATTGCTTTCCAGAACATTAACACAAGAAAAATTGGTTGAAGTAACCAAGCATCATCCCAAGAGAATGACAACATCAGGAATGCAGTGCACTTGCAGGAAAATAAAGTTCATCTCCCAAGTTCATTAGACCTGCATTCTACTTTGTCTCTCTGATGCATGAGTTGATGATTTATTCTTTGTTTCAGCAGGTGCATATTTGGGTAAATTATTGAAAATTCTTTGGACAAGCAAAGAAATTGCATCTCTGTCTTAGTGTATGTATTTCCCATCAAATTTTAGGTCCCAGCTATTCAATATGAAGGACCCGCATTTCTCAGGACAAGAAAGTTACCTCCATTCCTCTCCTTCAAATCCTTCTCCACTTCCCTCCAATCACTGCTTTCACCTCAGAATTGCAGGAGCTTCAACATTCTTAGAAAAGAATTAATTATTTTTCTAATTCAAATAAAAATTCAGTTTTCAAATCCAGCATGGGAATTTTTTGATAAAGCCTTGCAGTTTGACAAACTTATTAAAACTGGACAAAGTAACAAAAGTTGCTGACCTTAATGCTAGCAATGCACTTGGCCTGGCTGTAATTATGTGGATCTAGAAAGGAATATCTTAATGAAGCTTTATGTAAGTTTACAACAGTATCTTATTCACAGCTTCATTCCTAAAAAGAGCTCAGACCAAACCCTGCTTTGAGCTCATACACAACACACTCTGCATGAGATGATCCTACACCAAGAAATTTAGATCCAGATCAGCATCCTCACAGGTGATTTAGAGACCCTGGTTCATCTACGCTGAATTTAAATAACTCTGCATGTGCCTGTATGTTGGCTTAGTCTGCATACAAAAATGATTTTAGACCATGTTTATAAAAGCTGCCTGTAAGCAGCTAAGAAACTAATGTATGCATGTTTATGAAATTGCTACTTGTGGCTGTAAATCCTTCTATACAGGAGATTAGAAAATAAATTCCTATCACATTCTTAGGAGAGCCCAGCTGATAAGACAGGAAACGGCCCAAAGGTCATTAGGTAAATCACTTGATTCCACATCAAGGATTTGATGTATTAGGAGTATACACACACATTTGTTTCAGATCAGCTTCTCAAACTGTGTATTTCCCAAGCCAGTTAAGAAATTGCTAGAAAATAAATAGCTATGTAAGTACACATCCCAGTTGGCAAGGACATGCAAATACCAGTAACTGTTCTTTCCATTTTTCCACCATCTCTGCATTTTATATGGGATGAACCAGGAAAGAACAAGTTCTCTCTCATGTTGTTTCCTGGATTTGTATCACTCACACAACCCTGTGAATATGTCCAATAGCTAATTATACAGCTATAAAGTGATCAGAGTGAATGCCATTGCCAATGCAATTAACATTCTTTATGGGAGATTAACTGGATTTGAGTCACCTGCATAACTTGCTTACAATGTTAATCTCTCAAGAGACAGAGTGCTGCTTGCCCAAGCATGCTAAATGAAGAAGGCTTCTTCATGCAGCCACATAAAATTTAGTTTCAGAGCTAAACTTGAAAAAAATTGTCTTTTTTCCTCCTTTGAAATGGTTTGCCCATAAATAAAGCCTTGTGGTATAATTAAACATTGTTACTCTCTCAACAGCATTCAGAACACGATATATTTCAGAAACAAGAAGAAAGGGCAATAAATTAAAATCATAGACATATATAAAAAATTTAATATAGCCATTTTATAAGCTTTCACTGAGTAAATAAAGTACCTACTTCCCAGACTTTCTCTGATGAATATTAAAAATCTTTGAGGAGAACTATAAAATAGGTCATGGTTATATGTCATGTCAACCAGTCGTGCTATTACTAGTGTGACCTTTATAACTTCAGAATAAACTTTGCTTGCAGTTATAAAAGAGGATTGTTAATGCAATCTGGACACACGCCTACAATCTGTTGCAGTGCTTGAGATCTGCACTGCAAGAAAACCTACAGTACTGATCCTAACCAGAAACACAAGAAAATCCTTTCCTTGCTTTGGGTGGTGACACAAGTTAACCCCAGAACTCAATTTTTCCTCTATTTAACAATTGGTCTGAGTAACAGAGTCTATTAGAGAGGCTCAGATGACCTTCAGTTGTATTATTGCCCTTTCTCTGTTCCTCAAAAAGTTAGACAGCCATATATGGGACCTCAATCTAATTAAAATGATCCTTAATATATTTTCTCTGCTGAGGCAACTGCCAGAGTAAAGGATTTGATGGTCCCCATAATGTACAGGCTCGATCTGATTTAGAACTGTTTTCTCAGTCTTTGCTGGGAGAAGGCATCTGGGTTTTTTAACTGGTTTTGTGTTTTAGAAAGAAGTATTAAAACACAAATTAACAGGCTTTGGGGAGGAATTTAATTGTAAATAGTTAAAAATAAAAGCTTTTTTCACAGAGTGTTCTGAAGTAAAGAGAGAAAAAAGAAACACTAGATGGCTGGAAGTATGTTTCAATTCAGAATGCTGTCAATAGCTTAGATATTTCATTAACTGCAACATGGTCTGGATAAAGTAAAGCTTTCTTCCAAAAATGAAGATGTGGAAGAAGACATGATATTAGGATTAAACTGAATTTACCTATGTTGGCCAAATAAACAAAAATACAATTGCAAAAGCAGATGGTTTGATATTTAAAGACAATTTTCTACTGCCTCTTTTTAGGCACTTCATCATTTTTCATTTGAGGAATTAGCACTCCTGTAGACATTATAAACTTCTGCACTTTAAGCGGTACTCAAGATGTGATGAGATTGTACAGTAAAGGTATAGAGCACTGTTAAGAGGCACATACAAACAAAGTAGAATGATTTTTATCAATAGTTAGTGTCTTCCTCCTTTCATATACATCTCTGTGTTAATTTCAGGTTTTACTGAGCATTACATATGGATTTTGGAGACCAAATTCTTTTACAACTGGTCAGCATCTGTAGATAACAAATACTGCTGTGTTGGTTTTGACTGGGGTAGAGTTCATTTTCTCCATAGTGGCTAGGATGGGGCTATGTTTTGGATTGTGCTGAAAACAGTGTTGATAACACAGGGATGTTTTAGTTACTGCTGAGCAGTGCTTGCACAGAGCCAAGCCCTTTTCTGCTCCTCGCTGCACCCCACAGACGAGTAGTCTGGGGATGCACAAGGAGCTGGGAGGGGACATGGTCAGGACAGCTGATCCCAAACTGACCAAAGGGATGTCCCAGGCCATAGAATGCCATGCTCAGCATATAAAGCTGGGGGAATAAGGAAGAGGGGAAAATTCAGTTCTGCTGTTTGTCTTCCCAAGTAACCATTAAGCATGATATAGCCCTGCTTTCCTGGTGATGGCTGAACCCCGCCTGCCAATGGGAAGTGGTGAATAAATTCTTTGGGCTGCTTTAATTGCATGCACACCTTTTGCTTTACCTATTAAACCGTCTGTATCTCAACCAATGAGTTTTCTCACTTTTATCTTCTGAATCTCGCCCCAGTGCCACCAGGAGGATAATGATCAGGAGACTGGTGCTCAGTTGCTGGCTGAGGTTAAGTCACGACAACTGCAAAGTCAAACTGGCTTATTGCAAACTGCCATATGTACATTACAACTGAAAAGTACAAGGCTTTGAAGAAAAACAGGAGGAGCTTCACTCTGAAGGACAAAACACACACTGCCAATTTCTCTGTCTTGAACTGTGAATGTATACCCAGTTTTGGTAGATTTTCCATGTAACTGGGAAAGTTTCTGGGACTAATCTCCACGATATGACGGGACAAGACCCGTAGTCAGAGCTCAGGAAAGTAGAGTGTGGCAGAACATCCTCCTTAAGGGATTTTCGGATTTTCTTCCTCTAACATCATGTCATCCCGGCATACTTTTCCTGGAACTATGGTATCTCTTTCAGCTGGAACTATGGTATCTCTTTCAGCCTGACAATGTCTAGAGAACATCAAACACAAATACTTCTTCAAGCATCAGACAAAAATACCCCTTGATCCCACAGGACCTTATTAACTGAAAAAAGGTTCAGGTACCAAAGCAGAAATCAAAGATTAATCCAAAACAATCTTCAATATGTCTGCATTGACACATCTTTTAAGACATTTTTGTACTGTCCTAGTTATGCTTTATATTCTTTTGAGGCTCTTCTAAATATAACTTTCTGCACTGCTTGATGCCAGCCTCTTGAAGTTGATATATTAAGGCTTTCATTGATTTCACTAAGCTTCAGAATCAATATACAAGATATACCTTTGTACATTCTCTTCAAACATACCATTTTAAGTCCAAAGGAAAAAAACAAGAGTCTGAAATTGTTAAAACAACTTGAAAAGTTATCTGGGAATAGTGCTGTAATATGACAAAATGATAAAAGCTTAACTTAAACAGTAATTCTTTATTTAATTTCTGGCTCTATATTTTGTGTTTAAAGAAAAAGCTTTCTTACAAATTGGAATGAAACTGTTTCTGGTTGGCATCTTGCTTTAATTCTGTTCCGCCAAAGGCTATACACCCAAACACAAGCAAAGCAGCCTAATGTCAATCACTTACACGTCTGAATTTGGCCTTTACAATAATGCATTCATAAAGTACCATGCTACCTCTTTTTGTGAATATTAGGACAGATAGATTAGTTATTAACTTCCTTTAAAGGCCAACTTAGACTGCAACAGGCACCGTCTTCTTGCTTTAATCCATGATTACACCTTGGAGTCTCATAAAAGGCAAAAACTATCACTAGTGCTTGAAAGCAAAGACTAACATAATGAAATGCATCATTGCCACTATTCAAAACACCAGGATAATTTTTTGCAAGCACTACTTATATCATCAGTTTTGTTTGTGATATTTTACTGTGAAAGTTTGGCAATTTTCTGTTGGAAGAAGAAACATGACTTGGGAACAAAAGAAACACAATCTGCACAGACACTAAAAGCAGGCTGTTAGCAGTGACTAAATGTTGAAAACTAGGTTTCTTGTGCAGATGGGGTTGACAAATACAATACTCATTTTGTGAAAGTTCTACATGCATTATCCACAACTGTCTCTTAGCAATAATTCTTATTGAATGGGTACCCAGCCAAGTGGCTACATTCTGCACATGGCAAACTTTCAATTTTATCTCCTACTTCTTTCCAAGGTAGTTTCTTATTGCTCATGTATTTTATTGTTTTTAAACTCAGGAAAGGTGTAATCTTTTAGGCTAGGCTTCCATGCTGTTCCCCTTGGGCCACCAATTACCACCACACTGACTCAGTTTTTCCAGAGGCAGTGCCTCAATCTAAATTTACTGCACAGGAAGCCAGAGATATGTCATGAATCACATGCAGAAATTAACTTCAGCTATTACAGAAAAACTTGCAAAGCCAACAGTAACGAGTGGCTGATTCCTGGAAAGGTTTGTAAACTAGTATGAAACAGTTCCTTTTCCTACAGAAAAGGATGTACTAAGTATGTACTAAGGCCTCCTTCAGACTATGGAAAGGTTTTGGGGATTCGCTATTTGGAAAATGAATAGAGACATTAATAATCAGCTACTTTATACACATTCCTCTCCAGAATCAGCATCAGCTTTAAGCTTGCCATCCAGTTTACTGCATTCTCCAAGTCTCTCAGCTGAGATCTTAATTTTAACTCTAAGGCCCATTTTCAAATATCTTCAAAACAGTTAAAATTTGGCACATGAATAATAAATATGTAAGTATTATGATATTTTTAGCATATTTTTCTCCATGTTTGCACTACTCCCGTGTTCCTCAAACCTGTGAGTCATCTCAGAGGAAGGCATTAGACTTAACAAATGACCTGTAGCTTTGCCAGTGTTCAGTGAAGTCAATCTGAACATGGACAGTCAATCTGCTGTTTCCCAGAGTTGCTGGATTTATTGTGCATGCTGAGACTGATTGGACTGTCCTGTAGATAAGTTGCTTCCTGGAAAAATCATGGATAATGCTCTCCAGTGCACTGTGCATGCACCCACTCACCCACTAGCTGCTTGAAGCCCAGGAATGGAATACAACTGTTCTGCTCTTGGAAGGCAAAGCCAAGTCACCTCCTGTCATACAGAGCAGACGAGGGCTAACCTCTGCACATCTATCCAGTGAGCCCAATACACCAACATGGAGCTTCAGAGCCGGGTGGCACCCAGGAAGTGGGCACAGGATAGTCAAATTGTCTTGTCAAACAGCAGATAATGACCTGACTGCCTGCCTTCTGCATGCTATACTTGTATAGCGAAAGGAAGATCGGAAGGCAATACCTAAGTTGAAGGGGAATTTTAGATAGGAAGATACCCAGATAGGAAAGGAATTTAAAATACAATTTTCTTCAAGTAGCTTAACGCAATTATGAAGAATTAAAATACCTAATTTCATTTATTGCTGAATTTGTTCACTATTCACAAATTAGGTTTAGGTTGCATTTTAAGAGTTAATTGCTACATTTAAATCCTGCAAAACAAAAATCAGAACGTTGCAATTGGCTATGTATTATTTTACATATCAAGACAAATCCAATATTTTTTTGTAGCTCTGCAGGATATGAAATTACATGCATATTTCAATTTTTATTCCTACAGTTCACTGCTTTTTAACAAATTATTTTCTTAAGCATTTCTTAAGGCTTTATAGTTTAGGACTGCAATCTGCTTGCTATCCACAGGGAGTGTTAACAGAGATTATCAGTACTTAAACTGATGAAGAAGATATGTCATGTGTCTTTTACATTTGTAAAAAGGCACATCTTCAACAGATGGGCTGCAAAGGACATAATAATTTGGCAGAGATAATTTCTGTTTTGTTTTTTTTTCAAGGTATTACCAGTTCTGCCTTTAAAAGTCCATGAATCCACAACAAACTAAGCGGAATGGAAGCTTTTACAGCCTTGTAATGCTGGAAAGCAGCAAATCCTCAGTCACCCACAGATCTTGTCTAGCAGAAACTTTTCTATGCCTTTTTAATACTATAATATGCTTGGGTTTTTTTTCAAGTGGACAAACAAATGTTCAATTGCACATAAATGCAAACACAGACAGCACCATGTGACTGGGTTTGTCAGTGCACCATATTAGGGAGAAGGGAAAAAAACCCAGGAGCATCTGCTTGAGAAAGGACCTTAGGATTTCTATGGAAAGTCGTACTAGGATTACAAGCAGTCTTGTTCGGAATTTTAGTATTCTATCAAAGATATCAAAAAGCTTGTAGCAGGAGGGAACATTAATGCTTTCTCTTTTTCCTTTTTATCCCTGTATGGGTTTTCTTTAGCTGTGAGGGTTTTTTTTTTCCTTATTGATTTTCTTCTGTTTGCTCAAGACCTCTTGACTAATTCCTGCAAACCCACAACTAATGGTAAATAGAAATGTCATGACTGCAGGATGTACCACAGCAGGAAAGAAGGCTTGCTTCTTTCCCAGCTGTTGGCAGGACGGATCCAGCTCTAGGTTCAGAATTATTCTATTCTTGCTGCAGACCCTAACCATAGTGCAAATGTTCCTAACAACTTCTTGCCTTGTCCATTAGGTCTGGAAGCTCTTTCATGCAGGAGGCTTATTCTATTTTGATTCATTCAGCAGCACCAAACCCTAAATGATGCCCTGGCTTGCAGGATGAAAGGCTGTTTCATGCCCTTTAAAAAGCAATAAATGACATAAGTATCTCTATATATTCAAAAAAAATGATCTTGGGGTTTTCTCCAATGACTTTTTACTGATCAGTTGAGCTCTTCTGTGCTCTTCTACAAAGGTTTGACTTCACAATCCCACAGCAATAAGGAATTATTCAAATAGGCAATGCTGGTGCAAATCTCTAGCAAGCAGGCATTTGTCAACCATATTAGAAGTAGCTTAATTACATTTTGTGAGGGAGAGCATTGTGTTCTGCACTACCATCTCTGAGTGTATGCAAGCCAGCAAGAACCTCTAAGTAGACTGAAACTGTGTGCTGAGAAAGAAAATGTTGAGCCATCAGAGCTCCATAATTACAAACTGCAGCCTTTGAAACCTGGTCTTTTGCAGAAACAGTGAAATGCATCTGAAGCAGTACTATTGCATTTTGTTAATCTTGTTTCGCCTCCTATTTTGATGAGTCACCTAGGTCAATTAGGTCTATGACATTTGTAGTGAAAGGAAACAAAAGCTTGAGTTGATTTACCAAAGACAGTCAGTTCTGCCGGATCGCTGTCTCGCTCCCCCACGATGTTTGTGCCAACACAAGTGTACATGCCAGCATCACTTTTTCTCGTATTGGAGATCATCAGCTTTCCACCACGTATCTGTTTCAAAACAAGGAATGTATTTTTAACTTCAGGTAAACAAACAACACCATCAAAATGTTGCCTTCTCAGGCAGCAAGTTCTAAAGGCTAAGACTAAGGCATTTAAAAATTTTGTTTGTAAATATATGCATAGCTTTAAAATTATAATCCTCTATACTTAAATGTCTTTACGCTGTTATAGAAGACATTTTATCCTACTGACTGGTTTTAACTGCATTTCAATTTTTTCTTCAGTTTTCATTAAATGCTTTGCATTTCAAAGATTACATTTCTTTCTCTATGGCAATGCAAAGTGCTTATAATTTGTGCATGATGATATGTGAAGCACTCTTGACATCTCCCTCAAGAAAAAGGCAATCTTACTTAGTTTTACTTAGTTCCTTTTTTTTTTTTTCCACTGGTGTCTAAGCATTTTCTTTGTTCAATGATTAAGACAGATTTTCTCTTTTCCTTGATGCAAACACACTGAACGTAGCCCAAACTGAGAATTCACCTGTCTCCCAGAAGACTAAACATTTTCCTGGCCTACAAAGGGTGCTTACAGCGTGAAAGAGCAGAGTACTTGAAAGCAATAAAGTAATACATTTGCAGCTTGTGAAGTCACAGTGTCAAAAGTTAGTGGGGTGCTTCACTATAAGCTAAGATTATACAGCCAAAGAAACCAGAGTCCAGGAATAATAACCAGTTCCCTGCCACTCTTCCTTTCTCTGCTCTTAAGTAGGCCCTAGCCAAGACAGCCTGGCCCACAAATAGCAACAACTTAGACTGTTTAGCTTGAAATACTTCCTCAGGCATCCAAAATAATAAACAAGCTTCCCGACAGTGCTTCCATATCGAGTAAGGTCAGCATCGAATGAGTTACATATCATTGCATACAATGTAAAACATTTTTAATGAATATTAATAGTATTAGGATTTCAAAATTAGGAATTAAATGTCCCCATGCCCTTAATTTAGTCAATTTGCTTGCATAAACCATGACAGTTTCTAATCACTTGATAAGTTAGGTATTTCTGCTGTATCCTTTTTTGTTCAGTACATAGAATGAACTGTCACAGAATTCAATCAGTGTTACCTATTTACTCAATATTAATTCTTAATCATTCTTTAGATTGTAACTTTAGCCTTTATTTAGAATACACATCCCAGTTACTATACTAAATACATTACCTATTTCATCCTAAGGTGTTGGTTTTCCCCATAGAGTATTTGTGTACCTCATACATATGATTGATTATATCTTTAAAACACCTCTCTGATATAAGGTCTGATACTCTCACTGAAGTGAGATCTCATTTCAATGAACTGAGATCTAGAAAAGGTAAGACCAAATAGATCAAAGACATTCACTGTGCCCCCATCTAACACAGCACCTTACATAGCCAAATCTACAGCTGTAATGGACCTCCTTTGCACTGGTTATACAAATCAGGCCTCAAGAAGTGCAGGTTGGAGACCCGAACCAGCAGAAATGAACAACCTCCTCCCCTCATCTGGAAAGCTTGGAGAGGCAAACTTTAAAGACTAATGACTATAAAGCCATAAAGCTCTGCTGCACTCAGCTGTGAGGCTTCAATGAAGGCCCTGCCTCGTTAGACAAGCACCCGAGTTATACTCACACTGATCCGCTCTTCTCTGTCATCAATGCGGACTTTATCTTTCTTCCAGTAGATTGTAGGCTCAGGGTGTCCACGAGGTGGTTGGCACTCCAATATGGCAGGCTCTCCAGCTGCCACCACAACATCTGTGGGGTTCTGGCGGAAGTCATCTCGAAGCACTAATGCAATGAGGGAAAGAAGAAACAAATTACTAGAAGTGATGCCATTGCAAGTGGGGGGAAAAACCCACATGCAGGTACATATAATATTAAACAAACAAGCCTTAATCATTATTAGGTGATGACTTTGCATCCTGTATTTGCTGTAAGAGATGTCACAAACCAAACCTGTGAGGAATGACCTTTTGTCCAATGGAAGCAGATTTCACATACATGGGGCTTTCCCCCTTTTTTTCCTCCAGATAAGAACACTGATCTTCATTTAAATTAGAAAGATCTGCAACACCCACGACTCTTTTTAACCTTGACAGGGTCACTTCCCATACTTGCAAAACTAGCACTTCAGGCCTGATGTTGAGTTCTTTTCATAACAGAACACAACATGCTGAATATCTGGCCTGCACAGATTTCCAACTCAGCATAAGATAGGTAAAAAAGTGACACAACTAATGCAGAACTGTGGAGTTACACCTTGACGAAGGGTACTGGTGTTATTACTGTTATTATTGCTATCACCAAACGCATGCCGAAGAGATCACCAGTTCTAAAAGCTGTCAGAGAAATCAAGCTGATGGTAATGTGCTTCCAGCATATTTAATTCTTCCTTTTGGTTTGTTTTTTTTTTTTTTTTT
>NDXB01007433.1:7618-22291 GCA_002631895.1 Agapornis roseicollis | reverse complement strand
TTTTATTTATTATTATTTAAAGTTTTGTGTTTTTTTTTTTTTTTTTTTAGAGAGGTGTATGATGTTTATATCACAGCAAAAGGAATAGAAAACAGAAAGATTAAGTTGATGATCAGTTATGAAATTTCACAGTGAATGTGAGTAGGGTAGGTTAAAATTGTCCACAAAACTAAAATGTTTTTTGCACATATTGGTGTTTTCCTAGTTAATGAGACTACAGTATGTCATCATTGACTGTTGGTATTTCTTAATAAATACCAAAAAATTAAGCAAAAGATTCAGGCCAGCATAAGGAAATAAACTGCTGTTATGAAAGAAAGCTGGATTCTAAAAGAGGATCTGTAGTCTCCTGCTTTACCTATCAGACTCCCATAAAACCATGGCGTGATTAGTTTTTTTTCTTAATATGTTTACAATGTTAAAAAATTACAAGAGCCTGTTAAGGAAGAAGTTCCTTTGATTACGTAGCAAGTAAGGGATTCATACTGTATTTGACCTTTAGTCAAATTTCCTAAATTAGAAATAATAAAATTAGCCAAAAGGAATCTCAAAAAATAAATAAATAAATAGAAGAAATCTGTTTCTGGTTCTAATAGCCTAAGCTGGTGAACATCAGGTCACTATTCACTCTGTCGTGTCTGCTGTGCTGCAGATGTTCAGCTTGTAATACAAAACTGTCTTGTAGACCTGTCTTGCTTTGAGCAGCTTGACCTTACTGAACAGTGTTTGTACAGTAATTATTTCAAGCACTGCTTGAAGGTACCGGTAAGTAAGAGGAAGAACTTAACAAACTTGCTTATAAAAGCAAGAGGAAACCTGGCACATAAACACCAGAATCAGCTTTAATTAAAGGCAAGTGCTGAATCTGGAGTTAGAAATTCTTTTCACTGTTACATACAGGTGTTCTAATTTCAGGTGTTTATATACAACTTTTTATCTTACTTTTCTCTCATGGTAGCTGTACTAGTTCTATTTATCATGTATTTTCAACAATAGGCAAAAGAAATCAGGTCTTGAATGCTGTTTATTTGTACATAACATTGATCTGGGACTTGGAAGAGTTCTGAGTACAGCGATTTTGTTGACTTGCTTATGAGCTGGCTAGGGAGATGGAACAACTCTGCAGTACTTTCCTTTCACAAAAGGTGAATTGGATAATTTTTCATTTGCTCAAAATTCTGCCTTATGCAGCAGTTGATTATTGGCTTTGGTCAGCTCCCATGTGAGGGAGGTTACCGGGGGAACTAGTAAAGTAACTTACACCAATGACATTGGTTTTGAAATGACAAATTCCTTTGAGTTCCTCTGTGAATGCAAATGATGCTATATCATTTCTTGCTCCATGACTGAAGGAAAAAATAAAGGAATGCTGTTAGAAGCACAGGAATGTGTTGTCTATTCAGTAACTTAAGGAGAGATGAGTGATTTATTTGGAATCCTGTATTTGCCATGCTAATTTTCTGTTGGTGGTGATTACATTATGAGAGGGCTTCGAATATTGTTAGAGCACAGAAGCACCTCTTGCATTTTGGAAGGTTTGTTGTGTTCTGATTTTCTCAGGTTACGCTGTGACAGCAACATCTTGCTGTTGAGCTCAGAACTGGAGATCTGTGGGGTCTAACCTTCTGTACTGATGACAGCTGTAGATGTTCATACTGATACCCTGATGTCTGCACTGTGTAACTTTTGGCTTCACATTGGTTTTCATTTTGGGGATGCTGACTCAGGAAGCTGGAGGAAGATTAGGACCCCACTTAGCTGAGGTGGCTTTTTCCCCTCTTAGTTTTTGTGCAGTTATAGCAGAGGGAGCTGTGAGGTGGATTAAGCTAGGAAGAGAGCAGTCAGAATGATGGACTAACCAGCCAGGTTTTGTCATCTTGGATTTCTCTTTACTTAGATATCATACTTTCACTTAAGTAAATTGGTTGGAAGGTCAAGAGCATGTTCCAGAGAATTTGAGTGGAAATAGGAAAGTAACTGCAAGATATGAGGTGGGAGAAGGTTTGTTTGCATATTGATCTCATGTTAACATTGATTGTTCTTATGTGCATAGGGTAAAATGGTCTGCCTTTTATTAGTGTAAGGACAGCCTAGCAAATCAATTTCATTTTTATGTTTTAAGCTGTACTGTTTCTTTCCTGCTTATTTAGTGCTGCTATTGCAATCTCTGCCCTTAGAAGAACAGGATTTCTCCAGACTCTCTTCTATTCTCTGACTCACAATACCAGTCACTGGTATGAAACCACATGAAGATAAATTTAAGAGGGAAGACCTGGGAAAAAGCAGTTTAAGTACATTCATCCTCTTGGAAGCAGAGGTACCTGGGTAGTTGCTTCTGTATGTGTCAAGGCAGATCTAGGTACATCCTCTGGAAACACTGATCTGTAATGTATATTAGGAACATGATAGTAAAGGCATTCAGGAAGGAAATACCTATCAAAAAAATTACTTTAAAATGATGTTTCAGAATATCTAGCATGGTTGCTCTATGTTTTAAGTTCCAAAGGGCAATTTTGAGGTACAGGTGAATATTTGTTAAAATGAACTTAGTGTTTTTAACTGAAATTATGGGGATCTTAGTGGAAAGTTGTAGGGTAGAATGGGGCTGAGCAACAGAATACAGCATGTTGCAGATCTACTAGAAAAGACTTTGAAACTTTCTGCTTTGTGAGACCTGGTTTTTAGGAGAAGTTAGATATTGTCATCAGAGCAGATAAATCAATGTATTTTTCTGTATGTGCAGATGGAAGGGAAAGAGTTTTTTTGAAGTTAAAGATTTGTTGTGGTTTTATTAACTTTACTCAGCAATTTAGCGTTACCTGTCCTGTCTCCGTATTTTCCATTGATAGCATTGGCTGCTTCTCAGCTTCTCAGTTGCTGTTTGCTGTGCGCTGCAGAACAGGGCTTATATTCCACCGAAGAGTTCTCAAATTAAGTATAAGATGAAGTGATTTATGTCTAAACTTTAAATCATTTGGGGAATCAAAGGTGTAATAATATTTTTGAGTCATTAATTTATGATCTTTTGCTTATGTAATTATTGTTCAGAATAATTCTGAGCACACTGAGTTTATAAAATCAGTTACTATTCTGTTGTGAATCAGCATACAGCAATATTGGTTTCTGGCTGAGACCATTCAATCTTTCTGTAGTATTAAGTCATGCTTTTTACTTGTAACAGTTTTTTCCATATCTTCTTCCTCGTGCTGCCATGAGATGATATGTAATAAAATCTAACTGATCTACAGTTCACCTGTATAATGAAATTAATACAATTTTTACAAAATTAAGCTCAGAGAGGTTTCAGTATGGCTATGAGTGAGCAATTTGGTATGGTTTCATTTGAAGACAACTTTTGTGATACTTGCAAAGTAGGAACCAGGGAAGCAGTTTGTCTTAAAAACTACTTTCTGTTGTTTTAACCAGATTTCACTGTTGATCTGCTCCTTTTTGCCATATTGGCAACTCTTAGTTTATTTCCGTCAGTGCTCCTTGCTTTGCTTCTACTTACTTTCCAAGGTTAAGTTCTCAATACACAACATCAGTTCTTGAATATGGCTGCGCATTTTAAAAGCTGTTGCTCTTAAAATTGCTATATAAATAATCAAAGTGTTCTTTTTTGTTTTAAATGTTACTGTTTCTTATAACCTGGGAGTTGATTATATGTATTTTACAGGTAACCTGCTGTGACCATAAATATAAAGGGTTGTTACCCTGTTTTCAAATTTTATTTAGGTGTTGCAGAATTGTGCACAATATTCCTGCTTTGATTGCCAACATTGCAATTTAGTAATTTTAGTAAGAGCACGTGTAACTATGTATAGCTTTATCTATATACTGTATTTATTGTATTTAGCTGTAAGTACATGACATAAAGCCTATTCTGAAGACCAGTCATGACAGAAGTTAAAGCCAGGGGTTGGAAAGAGATTAATTAGTGCGTTAGTGTCTATAAACTGACACAGTTTAATTACATGTTTTAATATTTAGTATAATTATTCAGTGCTTTTCACTTTCATAGTTCAAATGAGAACTAATTTACCCTCACAACATCCCTCTGAAGCACGTAAGCGATGCTTTTCACAGAATCCTAAGGGTTGGAAGGGACCTCAAAAGATCATCTAGTCCAACTCCCCTGCGAGAGCAGGGTAACCTAGNGTACTGTTTCTTTCCTGCTTATTTAGTGCTGCTATTGCAATCTCTGCCCTTAGAAGAACAGGATTTCTCCAGACTCTCTTCTATTCTCTGACTCACAATACCAGTCACTGGTATGAAACCACATGAAGATAAATTTAAGAGGGAAGACCTGGGAAAAAGCAGTTTAAGTACATTCATCCTCTTGGAAGCAGAGGTACCTGGGTAGTTGCTTCTGTATGTGTCAAGGCAGATCTAGGTACATCCTCTGGAAACACTGATCTGTAATGTATATTAGGAACATGATAGTAAAGGCATTCAGGAAGGAAATACCTATCAAAAAAATTACTTTAAAATGATGTTTCAGAATATCTAGCATGGTTGCTCTATGTTTTAAGTTCCAAAGGGCAATTTTGAGGTACAGGTGAATATTTGTTAAAATGAACTTAGTGTTTTTAACTGAAATTATGGGGATCTTAGTGGAAAGTTGTAGGGTAGAATGGGGCTGAGCAACAGAATACAGCATGTTGCAGATCTACTAGAAAAGACTTTGAAACTTTCTGCTTTGTGAGACCTGGTTTTTAGGAGAAGTTAGATATTGTCATCAGAGCAGATAAATCAATGTATTTTTCTGTATGTGCAGATGGAAGGGAAAGAGTTTTTTTGAAGTTAAAGATTTGTTGTGGTTTTATTAACTTTACTCAGCAATTTAGCGTTACCTGTCCTGTCTCCGTATTTTCCATTGATAGCATTGGCTGCTTCTCAGCTTCTCAGTTGCTGTTTGCTGTGCGCTGCAGAACAGGGCTTATATTCCACCGAAGAGTTCTCAAATTAAGTATAAGATGAAGTGATTTATGTCTAAACTTTAAATCATTTGGGGAATCAAAGGTGTAATAATATTTTTGAGTCATTAATTTATGATCTTTTGCTTATGTAATTATTGTTCAGAATAATTCTGAGCACACTGAGTTTATAAAATCAGTTACTATTCTGTTGTGAATCAGCATACAGCAATATTGGTTTCTGGCTGAGACCATTCAATCTTTCTGTAGTATTAAGTCATGCTTTTTACTTGTAACAGTTTTTTCCATATCTTCTTCCTCGTGCTGCCATGAGATGATATGTAATAAAATCTAACTGATCTACAGTTCACCTGTATAATGAAATTAATACAATTTTTACAAAATTAAGCTCAGAGAGGTTTCAGTATGGCTATGAGTGAGCAATTTGGTATGGTTTCATTTGAAGACAACTTTTGTGATACTTGCAAAGTAGGAACCAGGGAAGCAGTTTGTCTTAAAAACTACTTTCTGTTGTTTTAACCAGATTTCACTGTTGATCTGCTCCTTTTTGCCATATTGGCAACTCTTAGTTTATTTCCGTCAGTGCTCCTTGCTTTGCTTCTACTTACTTTCCAAGGTTAAGTTCTCAATACACAACATCAGTTCTTGAATATGGCTGCGCATTTTAAAAGCTGTTGCTCTTAAAATTGCTATATAAATAATCAAAGTGTTCTTTTTTGTTTTAAATGTTACTGTTTCTTATAACCTGGGAGTTGATTATATGTATTTTACAGGTAACCTGCTGTGACCATAAATATAAAGGGTTGTTACCCTGTTTTCAAATTTTATTTAGGTGTTGCAGAATTGTGCACAATATTCCTGCTTTGATTGCCAACATTGCAATTTAGTAATTTTAGTAAGAGCACGTGTAACTATGTATAGCTTTATCTATATACTGTATTTATTGTATTTAGCTGTAAGTACATGACATAAAGCCTATTCTGAAGACCAGTCATGACAGAAGTTAAAGCCAGGGGTTGGAAAGAGATTAATTAGTGCGTTAGTGTCTATAAACTGACACAGTTTAATTACATGTTTTAATATTTAGTATAATTATTCAGTGCTTTTCACTTTCATAGTTCAAATGAGAACTAATTTACCCTCACAACATCCCTCTGAAGCACGTAAGCGATGCTTTTCACAGAATCCTAAGGGTTGGAAGGGACCTCAAAAGATCATCTAGTCCAACTCCCCTGCGAGAGCAGGGTAACCTAGATTACATCACACAGGAACTTGTCCAGGCGGGCCTTGAATATCTCCCTAACGTAGGAGACTCCACAACCCCCCTGGGCAACCTGTTCCAGTGCTCTGTCACTCTCATGGTAAAGAAGTTTCTCCTGATGTTCACATGGAACCTCCTATGCTCCAGTTTACACCCATTGCCCCTTGTCCTATCACTGGACATCACTGAAAAGAACCTAGGTTTTCCCCAGTTTATAAGTGAGGAACAGGATTTGGTCTTGGTACCAAACTGTGATGCAGAGATTTAATTCAGAGCTGCCCATGTTCCTTTTGCAGCCAAACTATCTGTCTGCTGTTGCCTTTCGGTGCCCTTTTGGGGCTGCACCCCAAGCAAAGACCCTGCCCTTCAGCTGAACCTTCAGCTCTGCCTGGTGTTGAGCCTGCGTCTTCCTGATGGCTGTTCTTAAGGCATCATCTCACAGCTCCAAAGGCAGCTTCCTCCTTTTCCTTGTTCAAAAAGCTTCTTGTCCACTCACCTGGTCCCTTGTCTTCAGAAGGAAAGTGGCAGTGTAGAAATCCTGTCCATTGCTCCAGAGGGATCTGTGTTTCAGTGGGAGAGGAGACAGGCTAGATCAGTGTTTAACTGTCTGTGAGTGAACATAGTGATCTTGAAATACTACCTATCTCGTACTGTGCTGAACAGCATCAGAGAGCTCAGACCCTTGGCTTCGTGTCTTCAGTCTTTTAGCCTACTAGCATGAAAATAATGCTGGTTTAAGTGTAGTGGTGCAGGGTCCCTGGGGAAGGTATATTAGGGGTTGTGGTGTGATAAGAGGCTTTGGTGGGAGCAGCACTAGTGGTCAAGGGTAGCAGATGCCCTTGTTCCTGTAAAGGAACACTGTTGTTAAAGAATCTGTGATAGCTGTGTTGAAATTTAACCTTCTAGCACAAATTGACTGATGAGCTTTTGATAAAAGTATAAACAGTTACAGAAGGAATTCTTTTCACCCCCAGTAGGGAAGCTTAGCTGAGGAGTCTGGGGCTATTTTTAATTCAATTTAAAACTGGCCCTACTAAGATTATTTTAAAATAGATCTCCACTGAAGTGACAGGTATGTGTATTTTGTATATTGGTGCTTTTATATACTTCCTTTTCACACATCATTCCTCTGTGTTTAGAAGCAATGAAATATTTAAACTGTTTGGAAGGTGATACTGCAAACCTGGGTCTGTGGAACAGCTTCACTGCTTATTCTTGTGTGGCTTGATTTCCCTTTTCATCTTGTTGTTTGCAACTGAAAAATAACCAGTATACATTTCATATAACTGACTGAAAGCACCTTAAAGCTAACACACTAAAGACAGAAGGAGGATGCTTTTCATTTCTTGGTTGTTGTACTATCTTGGGCTTCATTCCTGTCTTCTGAGACACTGTTATTATTCCTGTGGAAGGCAGGAGAGTTCATTCACATCTTCAAAGACACAATTCCTTATTAATTTAAATTAATCTAAATATGTTTGTGTGTTGATATATGCACTGTATTGCTATGCAGTATTTCCAGCTTTAGGCTCTGAAGTTGGAGGACGTTGCTGCTGCAACTAGTAGACAAGACATCCCTCTGACTCTTTGCATCTTCTGGTTATATTTTCATTGAACAAAGATTCCAGGATTCAGTGTGGCTGCTTCAAAGCTTCACCTACATGGCAGAGCTGCAATTGTGAAATGAAGGCTTGAATCAATGTTTAATCCCTGAACATCTGAATAGTTGCAGCTATCTTTGCTTTCCAGGTGCTCAGGGCTCCTTTGAAAAGGAAGGTTTTACAAATCTGACTGTGTAAATTTCCTTCCCTGCCAGTAATTTATTTTTATTATTATTATTATAATTTTTTTTCTTACTTCTTTTTTTCCTGCAGAGGTAACATGGACTCGGATTTAAAAGTGATAGATTGTATAACATGATTCAGTTTTTAACCTGTTCTCAAAACCTAGATAGCGATAGAGATTACTCAGTTGTGACAAGTCCAAAATCAAAAAATCAAGTTAGCTTGCATCTTGGTCATGCTTAAAATACCTGATGTGGTGATGCACTACCTTGAGTTTTTTCCACAGTCTAGAGAAGTGCTTTTCAATCTTTTCAATTTGAATACCTTTAAAAAAATAGCCAGTAAAAGTACAGGGTTCTTCAGAAAAATACAGATTATTAGGTGGTGCAGGAACTTGGTTTGGTTTTGTCAGCCTTTAATAGAGGCCACCAGGGGGAAATCACTGATCTCGACTGCAAAATTTGAGTTAAAGCATCCTGTGGCCAAAGCACTGCCTAATGTAAACCTAGTCACTTTAGTTCACACTCAGCTAATACTGAATTGACTCTGTGCTGATGACGTTGCCTATGGAAAGATGCTCCTTTGAAATCACCACAGTCTTACACAGCTGTAACTCTTATTTATGATGGAAATGCATTTAGTACTTTAAGACTTTGGATTTGTTTGGGGATTTTTTTACTCTTTGTTTAGCTTTGCAGAGTCATCACAGCTCAGAGGCACCGAGGTGATGATTTTCCTCATGTTCATCCATAGCAGCGCTCACTAGCAGTCACTTAAACCTGAGCAAGATTGCTGAAGGTACAGGAATTACACAGGTTTTTTGGGGAAAGTGGTTTTAACATCACACTTGTGGAAATACTATATGAAGTCTGATTTTCTTGTAAAAGCATTCTAGTATAGCTGCTGAGCCTGGGAGGAAGAAAACTCAATTTTAATGTTTTGTTATAAATTTTTTTTCAAGTACCTTTTCATAGGCTGTATTTTCCAAGTGCTTAAGACTACCGAGAAGAAATTAAGTCTATTTTAAATAATGTTTAGATTAAAGCCAAGACATTAAAAAAAATCCAAAACCCTCTGCAGTAGTCCTCTCCCCTGGACCCATTAACTTCTCTTCTTTATATAGAAAGTAATGATTTCTTTTCATTCTGTTTGCAGGTGCTCCTGACCCAACAGCAGGTGCTAGCATAGATGATGAAAACTGCTGGCATTTGGATGAGGAACAAGTCCAAGAACAGGTTAAACTCTTCCTCTCCCAGGGTGGATACCACGGATCAGGGAAGCAGCTCAATTTGCTTTTTGCAAAGGTGTGTTGAGTACTTTAAACTGTCCCTTTTTTCCTCCCCCATTCCCCAAGCCAGTCAGCACTTGTTTGAGTCTTGCTCAAAGTCCTGTTGTTCTAAAAAAAGACAAAGCCTTGAGAACATGATTGCAACTTAATAATGTGTTGTACAGTAATGGGCTGCAATCTGATGTGTCTTGAGCAGTGTAAGGACATGAAGTAACATTTCAACCATCTGCAGCTCTGCTGTTCTGTTCCTTCCCACTCCTAAAATGTTGGAGAAGCCTGCAGGAATTAGTCTTGCAGCAGTTTGCATAATACACCTGTAGGTTACTTGTCAAAGAAGTGTCTTTGACTATTGCAATAGGCTGCTGAAACCAAAAATTGTTATATTTGGGAAGGCAGACTATATTTTCTTCTTAAACACATCACATATATAAATTACATTTCCTATTGAACAGAGGTGGAATATTTCACTCCACAGTATATTGTCTGTACTGTGATTTTTTTGTCTTTTCAAGTTTGTATTAAAAGACTTGTTTCCTAGGTGCGAGAGATGCTAAAGATGAGAGATTCAAATGGAGCCCGCATGTTGACGTTGATAACAGAACAGTTCATGGCTGACCCTCGTTTGTCACTTTGGAGACAACAAGGAACTGCAATGACTGACAAGTATAGGCAGCTCTGGGATGAACTGGGTAAATAAATGCACAGACCTCAAAATCATTTAGTTGTTCATATGTATAATGGAGAAACAATTACATACTCGGGGCAGAGAGAAACTTTATTGTGGTACCAGGTAAAGCAAGTTAGAGTTTTCTGCAGTTCTCCTTGTTCAGTTAAGGTTGGGTGAAATTGAATTTCTGATCTACAGTGTGAGACAATTGCAGTTGGAGGAGAGGAAGCATGATATGAGACAAGTACAATTGCAATGGGTTGTAAGTACCTTAGGATCTAAAAAGAATAAAGCAAAAGGTGGAAATGTAGCTACCCAACTGAGGGTAAGTATATAAGCCACTAGTGCTGAACTGAAAAGTTTAAAGAAGAAATCAGTTCACAACTAGAGAGAAATAGAAAGCAAAAAGAGAAGATTCATTAAGACTATGAGAAGACAGCAACAATGGAAAGTAGAATTCCATTACTGAGTAGGAAAGGAGATAAATTAAGAGGGCTGGAACAATTAACACTGCTTTGCAGGAAAAGGTCAGTTGTGACCAGCTGCATGACCTGTCTGTACAATGGAGAGAGGAGCACAGGCTGAAATGGGAAAGGGATATTTAAACTGGTACAGTCTGAGGACACTTGCTCTAGAGTGTTCCAGAAACTCACTAATACAGTTTTTAACTACTGTTTCAGAAGTTCCCAAAACATATAGGAATTTGTGGTAAAGAGGGGAAATTAAAAACAACTTGAACTTAAATGTCAACAAGATTTTAAAGGTGGGTAGGTGAGTGAAAAGAGTATTAAGTAACCACAAACGTTGTGTTTCTAGGAATAAGGTACTGGAACAAACTAGTTGGAGTGTAAGTGTGTAAGAGATAGAAGTGGCAGAAGGCAACCTGAATTATTTAAAATAAAATGGTAAATAATTTTTTTCTCTAAAAGGCATCATACACTGAGTGTATGATTGAAGGGATTAATGTGTATATTTTAGCTGCAGTAAGCTTCTGGGTTCTGCCTTGGAGGCTTTCTCAAAACATGCTGAAGGCACACAGCTGAAATCAGCTTGTGGTTCACGGAACTTGGAGTGTTACTTGTGGTCTCTCACTCATTCTAGAAAGTAATTTTAAGTCTAGACTTCAGGGATTTTGTCTTGAGATGTGTTCTGGTCAATATTGCTATGCCTGGCTTATGTGGCATGGAACATTAAATGACAAACAAAACTTTACAGATGATCCCCTGTGGGACAGTATCTAAATGCTGCAGAGAAGAGAGCCAAAGACCATAATGCTCTTGGTATATTCTAAAGGTCCAAAATCAACTAAATTAAATTCAATCCAAGCAAGAATAGCGTTACTCATTTAAAAAGAAAGTGTCAAAATCAAAGCCTCAGTTTTCCACTGTTGAAGGTAAAAGTTGACAATGATTGATTGTGTACTGACTAGTGGTACTAAGACTGGATATAGACTATGAACATAAATGATGTTCACTCTAAACAAAGCGTTAGATAGCTACTGTGTTATTAGGCTAGTTAAGATTATAGATTTCTGTGGTGGAAAGTTTTTATATCAGAACAGGTAAAGCTCTGTCAGAGACAGTGTAGATATAACTACTTGTGTTCAAGTGTGACAGCTCTTTTAGTATGTCATTTCTATGATGCCTTGACTTGTTGGGGAATAACAGTTTTGCTAAGCAAGTGCATGAGCTTACCTGGGCATGTACACACCAAAACTCTATCCTATCATACTGGAAGTTGGAGGATCTCATGCTTCATTGCTTATGTGGGTTGAACCGGTAGGTGGTGGGAGAGGCAGAAGTGTGTTCTCCATCTGTTACCTGTAGCAGTCTTACCACAAATCTGCCAATAAACATAAAAGGTTTTGTTAAATTTTCTTGATAGCTACTCTTCATTTTTCATCGATTTCATATTAACATTACTTTCTTGACAACACCTGTCTGAAGGTAGAGGAGATGGAATCTCTGCCTACAGCATCAAATAAATTTTAAGTAATTAAATTGATTAGTTTAGTTTAATCAGAATTACAGCTGCCACTCCCAAAGAGTATCAGTGCAACGTCCAGCCTCACCACGACCTACAGCTTCTCTATGTGCAGTCTGAGGTAAATCTGCTGCCTCTGACAGTATCAAAGTATGTTGATTGTGTGCTATGGTTTAAATTGCAAATGCATTCCAATCTCTTCAGATAGGCAGTAGGCTAAGAGTAGATCTTGTTTCCACATTCAGCTACTGTTTGTGTTGCTGAACTGTCTGCTTCTTCAGGCAGACCAGTAGGATTCTCTCCACCAGTACTTAGCAAGTTCCCTCAATTGCTGCTAACTGGATGAATCTCTCCAGCTTGACTCCTACCTTGTGTGAAAGTCACAACTTGCTGTCAGTGTTTTATCTGGGAGTTCACCTTGAGTATCACTCACCTCCTTTTTTTTCAGGTGAAATGTGCATCTCTTACAGAGGAAAAAAAGTAAAGTAAATGTACAAAAGTTGAAGGAGACCAGAGTTAAATAACAAGCTCCAGAAGGAAAGGCAGGCTGGCCCTGGCAGCATATAATCTGTGCTTGCAGTGACAGAGATAACTCAGACATTAGGTTTAAGGGGGTGATGTTGTTATGTTCTAAAATAATGTTGGCTTTCTATCTAGCCATCTTCTGTGATGTCAGAGAACTAAAATATCAATAAGGAGAGTGAGACGGGCCTATGCATGCTTAGCTTTCTCTGTTATGTGCTCAGAGTAATCTGGGTGTGACATATATGTATGTCTTTAAAAAAACTATTTTATCTATTATTAATTTCACAGGTAAGCAGCAATTTAAAATTGTAGTTATGGATGATTTTAGAATATTTAAACCATGTAACTATAGACTGTTTAATAAAGGCTGGCTTGCTTGCTCTGATATGCTGTCTGCCAACTGCTAGGCATATGGCCACTTTGTCAGTTCTATCTTGGCGTAGGTTTTTAAGCATACTTCAGTAACTTCAGCTTTGCTCCTTGACTGGGTCATTTGAGCCTTTCATTAGAACTTAACTGGTACTTCCTGCCTGGCATTGGCAAAAGGTACTGGAAGGACACACTGGGTTCTGCTCAGAGGTCCTGGTGAAGTTTATGGTGAATGGTTGACTTCAGTAAAAGTCAGATTGGGTTTCATGTTTTAAGGTGCTGATTTAAAATCCAAAATTCCAACAACAACAAAAACATACAAAAAAAAACAACCAAGCAAAAAAATCCACACCCACCCAAACCCCATAAATTTATCACATCTAAGTATGAACCTGGCAGTTTTCTAATACGAAGTCCTAATTCTATAAGCAATTTATGATTCAAAAGCCTCAGGTTAACAAAGAAGCCTTACATGTAACTAGCTAGTTGTTCTTAAAGATGGTGAGGAAGAACATAATAATTAAGTTCAGCAGGTTGCCCTGTTGTACATCAAAGAATTGGTTGAGCTTAAATGCTACTTGCAGAGCTCCAGAGGTGTAGTACTGGAAAGATCAAGGTTAGAGGCCAAAGCTATAAGGCTTGGTCATAGACTTTTAATACTAGAAGAATATAGATGCAGTTTCAGTGATACCATGGTGAATGCTTCCAGCTTGCCAAAATAATACCTGAACACGCTTTCCAGAGTTTAGAGCAGAGCTGGAATTCTTCATATAGTTGCTGTTTAAATGGTGTCTGTAGGTAAATTTCACATGCTGGTCTTTAGGTGTTTAACTCTTGGTGACCATGGTTGGAGACTTGAGTATATCAGAATGATTAATTATCTAAAGTCCCTTGGTTTGCCTTTTTAATTAAGTTGCATTGGTGAAATGGGGGAACATGGAAATGCATAGTAAATATCTGCAGATGCCTGTTGAGCCAATTATCTCTGATTTGAGGAAAAGGTCAGTTAACCTTCTTTGTAGTCTAGAGGGAGAAAATTAACCATGCAATCTTACTTCTATAGCAGTCACCTGTTATTATTCATCTATGAAAAAAATAAGTAAAAGTTTCTTGTTCTTTATAAAAATGAAAATATTTCCTTAAGAAAAGGGGAAATTTTGACTTTGTCCCCCAGTCCAGGGTTCATGATGGCTGCAAGGCTCTGCTTTGGAATTAAATGTTGAGCACTGCCAGATGCCAGATACTGGGAAGAGGCTGAGTTTTGTTGGCAAATGGGATCTGAAATTTAATTGGTGTTTTCTGCAGGCTTCTGGCTGTGAAATGAAATTGGAAGCCCTTTAGCCACATGGATAATACAGGACCTGAATACAAATGTCACATGTCACCATCAGGGCCCACTGTGAAACAGTAGTGTTCCCACTCAAACACTACGCCATTACAGATCATTTAAATATGGGGATTACATTTAAACTAAAAGCCCCATTTGCTTTTTACTGCAATTTAAATGTCCTCTTAGCAAAAGCTAAGTGACAAATTAAATGAAAAAAGTGCCCACATTTTTAAAGCTGTAATGCAAAACAACCTTTTATTGCTTCTCATGTGCCAGGAATGAATCATTATACTTGTCAACCCTAAACCAAGCCATAATTGGAGCAGCTACTGTTATCAAAGTGGGGCTGCTCTTGTGACAGTTTAATAAAGCTGGAACTGGTAAATTAAATCCCAGATGCTTAATCTGATGAAAGCAGTCAAGTAGAAGAATCCAAGACAAGTATCTACTGCTTGGTGGAGTGATGGTCCCCAACAGCTTGTCAACACGTAGATTACAGGATCAGACTTCTTTTTTTTTTTTTTTTTTT
>NDXB01007431.1:0-38795 GCA_002631895.1 Agapornis roseicollis | reverse complement strand
CCAGCCACACTGTCCCCAACTTGTAACATTGCAGGGGGTTTTTGTGGCCAAAATGTAGGACTCAGAGTCTTATTCAGGATGTTTGAAATTGCAAAGTTAAAATGGCTTGATAAGGCTTATATGCCTGCTTGGAAAGAATTTTGCTGCCAGAACTGTAACAAAGAGTTAGCACTTCCAAGGATATACAAGCATTCCTATAGTGTCTAGCATCTTTGGAGTAGACAGTTGTACTTGAGAAGGAGCTCTGTGCTCCTCATAGAAGCACTGTTGCCTTTAGTTTCTGATGTGGAAGTTGGTACTGTTGGTGGCTAAAGGTTTTGGTCTTGGAAAGAGATCATATATATGTGTTGAAAATAGTGGGAGACAGGAGGGAAGGAAGGCTATTTACATACTCTTCACTCATCTGGAGGGTTGCAACGTGGTGGTCAATAAATAAAATGGTGGCATGTGGGAGACAATAGATATATTTCATACTGCCAGGAGAGAAATAGATATAAAAATTGCTCATTCTTTTTCATCTCACTTCCTTGATCTGTAAGGGGGGTTTGTGTAGTGTGTGTGTGTGTTACAGGTCCTTCAGGGGAACAGAACTGAGAAATTGCTCATGCATTCAACAGAGCTTTTCATGAAATCATCACTTCTAGGAAGCTGCTGGTTTTACTGGTTTGTGCTAGGGAAAAATACTTCCTTTCTCTCTTTCTGAGTGCTAGGTCAGGTGCTGGGAACTGAGGAGCACTTGTCTGGCCTCTCTTTAAGTATGTTCCTTTTCTTTAGGCTTCTTAGTGCTTTTACTGGTATTGCAGAACCAGTTGGTACCCATGAAAAACTAACAGATGTCTGTATTTTGAAATGCAGTAAATGGTCTCTGGTTTTTTTTGGTCATCATATCTGCCCCTATCCTTCTTTAATTTGCAATCCTATCCCTCAAAAGATATGAGCGACAGACTGACTGGCTATTTTTATAGGGTGCACATATTAACTGTTGAGTAAATGTAAGAAGTTTTAAAGAGCTTATTTTAGCAGAAGCATTTGTTAAAGCCCCTCTATCCTTAGGCTGTGTGTATATTCATTAAGTGTTCAGGGTTGTAACATAATACAACAAAAGGAAGCATATTTTAGCAGAGGTCTGTAACAACCGTGCACAGGCCATCACCCAGCCGGTGGCTGGGGGCAGACATTGCTTACTGCTATTCCTAGTATTGTGACATGTAGATATATTAAACTTATTTCTTGGATAATGAACCTAGCTAACACTTACTGCAGTGTCATGATTCCACATCACAAAAATACATATGGCTGATCCCCAGCAGTTTATTGTAATCAAATCGCTGTTGATGAACGTGCAGCCTTGGAGCCTGGAGTATGTCCGTGTGCAGCATCTGCCAACTACTCCATGTGAAAAGGAATGATGACGTTTCAGCTCTTCATCTGCTGTATAGCCACAAAATAGCTTCTTTGTCCCAATGTACCATGAAAATAAGAATCTGTTCTGAATCCTTTACAAGTTGGTCAATTAAAGACTATTTTGATAAATGTCAGAAGAGAAGATAAATGAGAATATGTAAGAATTCATTGTGGCTGGAAATCGTTTTGTGTGTGGAAGGTCAGTGTGACACACCAGCTTGTGCTGAAGCTTAAGATTGTTAAACTGTTATATGGGTGAGAAATGGTGATTTTCCCCACCAGGCAATTACCCTGATAGTTTTAACCACCTTCCCACTGTTCTGCGACATGTTAAGCTAACAGTTAATCTGTTTTAAAAGTAAATCACTTCATAGTGTGATGCTTGAAATAATACTCACGTCTCCACATGTCTTGAAGATATATTTTAATTCTTTTAATTCTTTTTTAATTCTTTTCCCATTTGTTAGTAGATTGAATGAACTGGGATGAAAGGTTTAAAAAGCACAAATGCAATTAAATTTGGTATCTGTGATTGGGTATCATGGAATTGTGTTCCATGTAAATAGTCATGTTAAAAGCCCCTTTAGCAGCTGTGCCAATGCAATTTTTTCCTGGTTTTTGAGTACAGAAATAAACTCAGATGCTGTTGGTTAAATAATTCACATCTATTTCAGGTGAACAGTAGGACCTGGTCTCTTTAGCAAGTGTAGTGTTTTCATGCGTGTTATTTAAAGATTGATCACATTGAACTGACTTGAGTGCATTAAGGGATTTGCAGTTACGTAATTAAATTGATACTTTAAAAAGCTTTAAGTGTGCTGTCCAGTTGGGAAGTGTACAAGTGAATTTTCAAATAAATCTTGTTGTTTGTTTGGTTTTTGAGATAAATGCCTGTATTTGTGTTTAGAACAGTTACAGGCGCATAGCATTGAGTGGATGAATTGTTAAGGACATACTGAAGGAAAGACAAAAGTGTTGAATCGGTGCCATGCTGCTTTTCAGGCATATCAATAATTTAACGTATGTAGGAAACTGATACTTGTAGGAAAAAAAAACCCAACATCTTGGAGCTGTAAAGTTTTGCCATGGATAAAGGAAAATGCGATTACTGATGCGGTGACTTTACTGAAATACTTAGCCTGTGTTTTCAAATAATTTCAAATGTATGTATTTGTTTAATTTTGAATAATTTTCAGGTTTATCTTTCGTTCTTTGTTTTGGGATTTTCTTTGTCATGTTGGATTGCTGAATTACTGTTTCTCCCCAAGGAAGAAATTCAGTAACCATGTTTATTTGCAGAGCACCAGAGATCATACTGGGATTGCCGTTTTGTGAAGCCATAGACATGTGGTCGTTAGGGTGTGTGATCGCAGAGCTGTTTCTTGGATGGCCACTGTACCCAGGAGCACTGGAATATGACCAGGTAGTAAAATATATTTCACAAGCTTGTGCACACTTTCAGTAACTAAAGAATTTCAGATCATTGCATCCAGGATTTCAAATGTTCATAACATCCCCTATGAAATAGCGTTTCTGTCTGTTCAGTGCTTTTAGTCTTTACTGATTGTCCTAGAAACATCAATCCTGCTTCTAGACAGAACTGTGTAATGCTGCTTTTCTGAATTAAATTGCAGTTTTTCCTTTTTTTTGTTTTTGTTTTTCCTGTCATTCGAAGTAAATGTTAATATTGGAGCTGCTTTTCCAAAGCTTGTGGCTACTATCATTGCATTATAATCTGTCTTTTACTTGCTAAGGGGCTGACTCTTGAATGCCTGTTTGTGTGTCAGGATTAGTTGTCTTCTGAATACTTTCTAATGCTTTCTGGAAATCCAGCATAGCTCAAAGATTTGAGAGCCTATAATTCTTGAGGAACAAGAATCAACCTTCACAACAATACTGTTTATATGCAATTGCAAAGCTTGAAGCTGTGCCATTTGTTTTGTTGGAATTTTCCGCTACTGACACCATTGGCCTTAGTGAGATGACTTAAAAAAAGAAGGTTGTAGAAGACTTTCTATTTAGAACACTGAAGAGAGAGAAGTCTTTAATTTTCTAGCATAATGTGGTCATTTGGAAGGAGCATAATCAGCATTCTGACTACCCCCAACTGGTTTGGAACTTTGACAGTGAAGGAGTCCCAGGTGTAAGAGTGTTGGCTTTTCAGTAACTTGCATCCTTGGTTCAACATTCAGTTCAGGGCCAGTTCCCCCAGTGTGTTCTTCAGGTTGTTTAAATCCTGATCCTCATGTAGTGAGTGAGCTTTTGGCTCCCTGTGCTTACAGATCAGACTAGTTTTCTAAAGATTAATTTGTTAAAACCACTGTGAGTGGATATATTGATTTTGGGAACACTTCATATTTCAGTTTACTTCATTTACGCATAATTCAGTGTTTCACAGAAGTAAGCTATGGGCTGATGCTTTGATGTGTTTAGAAAACCTTTGTACAGTGTATTGCTGTTAAAATGGAGAATGAAAGAGGCAACAACTAACCACCATATAATTCACTATGCTCTTTAAGGAAGAAGTAGGTTTTGGAAGGAATCTGTAATGCTATCTCAGAAATTTCCAAGAACTTGGCAAATCTATTTGCATCTAGTTTTGAATGAAACCACAGGAGCAGATCTGGACTTTCAAGTTAAAAAAAACAAAGGGAGGGGTGCAGAAGACACGGTTTCCGGACTGCGTCCACTTCAGATCCCTGTACTGCTGTAACTAGCTGTTGAAAAGGATGCTGCTGTGGGAAAGGAAGGACTTGTAAGCTCACTTCATGGTCTTATCTCATCATGATGAGGTAAGACATGTAGGCAGATGATGCTTCTGGATGTGGAACAAAGCTTTGGACCGAGTCTTCAGTTGCTTGTAATGAAGTAGGGGTTTGAATGGTTGAAAAGACTGTGTCCCGATTCTTTCCTCAAATTAACTTGTTATTTGTCATAATGGCAGCAGCCCAGACTGTTAATTAACTTGTGCCAACAGGCTTACACAGCTATGAGCCTCTGGCCCTTGCACAAAGAGCAGTAACAGCATAAAACTCAGTCTCATGATTATGAGGACCTTTTGTCAGAGTGATACAGTCTCATTTGTAGAGACAAGGCCTCCTTTTCCCCCACAGCGCTGCAGCCAGCTTGTCATGCAGAAAGCCCAGGCAGATGAAGGTGGTCGAGTATGGTGCACACTGTCCTTGCTTCATGGTGCTGGCTGGCTTGTCTGTGCAGCTAAAGCAAGCCAGGTCCTTAGGACACTGTATTTCTGTCACTTGTTTCTTGCCAGCATGAGCCCAGGGCCAGCATGGCTCAACCTCTAGATACTGCCAGACAATGCATGTAAAGAGCATTGGCACCAGTGGCAGCTGCCTCCCAAGATGCTGCTGAATTTCATGTAAATGACTGCATGGATTAAGGTTAATCTTCATGCCCGTAGATTTTCTGTTTGCTGTACAAGGGAATACTGGCTTTAAAAGGTGTCTAGTTAAAGACAAACATAGCATTCCGATTTGCTGGAAGCATCAGTTAATAACTCATTTAGCAACTTGCCTGATCCTCATATTTGAGAAGTCCTTCTGGAAGAGGAGCTGTGACCTGCATCAGTAGGAATTCCCTTCCTTTAGTCAGGCTCATCATTGTGCTCAAGCAAATCTTCAAAGTTTGCTTCCAGTCATTCCGATTCAGGGGTTTCCTCAGTGTACATGAGTATAGCAGTTGGAGAAGATGGCTTCCAAGGGAATTCCTTTTCTCCTGTGATGTGGTGCATGTCACAGGGTAAGTGGGCAGGCAAGGGCTTTGTAGTCCATTTCCCCCATCCTTCTGGTATGTGGCAACCAGTGTGCTAGCTGTTGAAAGGAAGCTCTTAGTTATTATTTGTGATTATAAACAGTAACAGCTGGACTTCTCAGTGGGAAATGGCCATGTCTTTAATACTCATTGAAAACGAGCATAGGTGCTTAACTGTGACTTTTTGGATTAATGCATCATCTGTTTTGCCTTTAATTTCTAGGACATTTATATTACGCTTAGAGAACAGCTAAATGAGCTAGGAACATTGCTGGTCAGAGTGGGATTATCTTTATTTCCTTATGAGCAAGAGGTAACGACCTCAAGTTCCACCAGGGGAGGTTTAGACTGGGTATTAGGAAAACTTTCTTTCCCCAAAGGGAAGCTGCCCAGGGAAGTGGTGGACTCCCCATCCCTGGAAGTGTTCAAAACCCATATAGATGAGGCCCTCAGTAACATGATTTAATGGTGCACTTGGCAGTACTGAGGAAACTTTGGACTTGATGATCTTAAAGGTCTTTTCCGACCTAGCTGATTCTATGATTCTGTGTAGGGATTTATGGAGGATGCCATATTCCAAAAGTTGACAGCATTACATTTAATTCCATCCCACTTCATTCTGTCACTTCTTTGGCAGAAGCCTTGTATGTACCTTTTCTCTCCACTGCCAGTGAGTTTTTCTCCTCCCAGGTGCTCCTAGCTCTTAAGTCTTCTGTCTTCCATTGAATTCACCTTCTTACCCCCAGTTTCTGGTTCCGTGTATTTTACCACTGTCTCCTGTTGATTTTTTTTTCCCCTTTTTTCCTTTCTCTCTTATCCCTCCCTGCTCCACCTTTTCCAGGGGCTGGCGCACACCAGCAGCCCCTCTCTGGAGGCATGTGGCACAGGAGCATGCCCAAAGCCCTTCAGCCCTTGCTCATCCCGCACCTTCAGCCCTGACTGCTGGAATTCTTACTCCCTCCATCCTGACCTGCAGCAAGCTCCGTTTTCCATTATTGCCAGTCTTTATTCCAGTGTTAGGTTTCTCTTCTATGTAAGATGTAATTGTCCTAGATGTAATGGCGCTCCGAGGGTGGTAAATTTTGCCAATTTTTAAATGAAATGACAAGTTTTTAACTGGATCAGCTTGTGAACATTGGTGATAAGTTACTGCTCTTTCTTTCTGTCTCAGATTCGTTACATTTCACAGACTCAAGGTTTGCCGGGAGAGCAGTTGTTGAACATGGGGACGAAAACCGCAAGATTCTTCTGTAGAGAAACAGATGCACCATATTCGAGTTGGAGATTAAAGGTAAACAGTATAAGGTAGTAGAAAACTGCGTATTATTTTGTGAACAGAAAAACCAGAGAGACCAAGATTCACTCCAATACTACTGCTCCCTTCTGCATCTCCTGTGTGTTTTGTCAGTCCTTGCTCTGTATCTCTTCCATTTTTCCCATTTCCCCAAATCAACACCCCAAGCTCATGCCTGTGTTTCCTCCCTCCAGAGTTACTAAATGACCTTTGATTTGTTTTGCCTCTTACCTGGGCACTACTTTTCACTTCACTTTTAAGATTTGTCACTGAGGTGCCTAAACCGCTTTGGCAAGATTCCTTCCAAACCAGCTCCAGGATCAGCAGTTCCTGGGAGAAAAAGGAGGTGAAGAAACAACATGACTGTGCAGCTTGTTTCATTCCAGTCTGCTAAAACAATCCTGGCTGACTGAAAGCTGCAGTACTATGAAAGCAGATGAAATATAAAATATGTCCTTCGGTGCTCTGCGCACCTTGCTTCTCCCTGAGCAACGTCACTGATGGGTGGTTACATTCACTCTTGTTTCCAAATTCAGTATTTAAAATATACCAACTGTGTCTATGTACAGAAGTATAAAAATAACAAGAAAAAGAAAGCAAGGAGAAACTGAACAGAGTCTGCCTGGTTTTTAGTTTATTTCTTTTTTACAATGATGTGTTGCTGCTGTTTGGAATTAAAGGTCTGAGTTTTAGGAAGTGGGTAAAATACAAGTAATAGGAAACTTGTGATAAGTAAATACAAGCTCACAAGAGAGTTGTTAAACAACTCTGCCAGCTTTCAGCACTTCCTGCGTGATTTACAAACCATCTGTTGTAGTCCAGTACTGTGGTCAGTCAGACCTGAAGTTTAGTAAGTTTTTTTTATTTGGAGTTAGAAAATGGAAGTAGCCAGCAAAGCAGCGTCCAAACACACAGCTGAAATAGTGACTGAAAAACCCAACCAAACCAGTATGTGTTTAGGTCAACACTTTGTAGTTAACAGTGACCTTTGTTGTCATCTTCTAAACTCAGCTTTCCTTTTCTATTTTGAGACATTGGAAGAGCACGAGGCAGAGACAGGTATGAAGTCTAAAGAGGCCAGAAAGTATATTTTCAACAGTTTGGATGATATAGTGCACGTGAGTATGAAAGCATTTTTCCTTTGCCAAAGGGTGGGAGTGAATGGTGACTTGAAAACATCTTTCTTAGTTTTGAAATAAACACCCTTTAGAATATTGTTGTGCATCAGTCACATCTGTTCTCCTGTGTATATGTTGCTCTGAGGAAAATGTCTATGTCAGCCCTTTGGGCTGTGTATAAAGATCTTACTTGTCCTTGCTTGTGGTTAAACATTACTACTTGCCCTTGTGGTGGGGCAACTCTTTAATTTTGTGTATAATGTATACTTTCTCTTGTGCTTTATCTGCCATACGGGATAAAAAAAGAGCTCATATGGAGTCTGTTATCTTAAATATAGAATTTCCAGTTTAGTTCTGCCATCTTAACAATATAATTCTCAGTATAATCGGTTTTATTTTTAAACAAACAACTGGTTCTTCATGTTTCTTTAGCTTCGTAACTGTCTCGTCAATAACAAAAGTAGGTCTTTCATTCTCTTCCATATCCTGAAAAGAGAATAAAACCTTTTTGTAAGATTAGCATTGATATATGTTTGAATTTGAATTTTTTGAAGGTTACCTGTGTAGTTTAAGTTAGATCATGTAAAGGTCCTTATCCCAAATCTTACTACGTAACTTCTAAATCCCAGACTGGAATAAAGCCCTCAGGGGTTTTTAGCTGTCGAGGGTGAAAAGGGAGTGGTGTGTGTGTATATGCAAAAAAACCCAAACTCATCAGTCTCAAGCCAACCGCACTGGGATGAGCTGGCAAATGCACAATGCCCCACCTGATAAAATCACTGAATATTAGTGTTCTACAGCAGAAAGCAATAACAGGAGTTGAACTGATACATGCGTCTTCTCTCTGGTTGTTTTGTTCAATGCCAGGTGAACATGGTGATGGATTTGGAGGGAAGTGACCTGTTGGCAGAGAAGGCAGATAGGAGGGAGTTTGTCAGTCTGTTGAAGAAAATGTTGCTTATCGACGCTGATGTAAGAATCACTCCAGCTGAGACCCTGAACCATTCTTTTGTTACCATGAAGCACCTCCTTGATTTTCCTCATAGCAACCAGTATGTAACGCACAAAAATTACTCTAAATCTCTGTTGTAATGATTCACATGTATAATAACGTTGTTTCCTCTGCTGTCAGAGTGAAAAATCTTTTGTCATTTTTGTAGCATCTTAGGGAATTCTTTCAAGTGCTTGCAGTTTTAAAGACATCTACTTGGTCAAGGGAACTGTTAAAATAACTGTTTTGGTTTGTTTTTTTTCCTGATAAGTAACATTCAGAGTTATCATTTTTATGCCTGGTTGTTCCAGTTCCTACACTGCAGAAACCTGGGCTTGAGTTTTGGCAGTTTGTTAGTTTCTGTCTGTCAGGGAGAGCTAGGGTTATGGACTTCCTCTTGAGGTGAATGCCTTGGATACCGCCTTCTGTGCATGGGTTCATGTGGAATATATTGAAAGTTTTCTTGCAGTTATGGAATTGTGCATTTCAGTCTGGATTTCCTGAAGTTCAGGCATTTCACTGAGGGAAAGAGCTTTCCATCCATTTTAATTTATTCTCCTTCCTGCTTGTACACAGTTGTTAAAAAATGGTGTTAAATGCGAGGAGCAGGGAATAGTAATATTTTTCCCTGATTTTAAAATATGCATTACAAAGGCTTTACATGACCATCATAATAACAATATTTCTTTTATTGTTTTCTACTTCTGTGTCTGATGGGAAATGTGGGCTTTGAACTATTTTATTCCTAACCCTAACCCTAACCCCCCCCCCTTGTTTTCAGGGAATTGTTCTATACATTTAACAACAGGAAATTCTAATTTAAGCAACTTTATATTTTTGTTCTGATAGAGTGAAGTCCTGTTTTCACATCATGGATGTTTGCAAATGCAGATCAAATTCGTATGACTTAAGTAATCGCAATAAAACATCACTTACGAGACCAGTTGCCTCAGGCAGTGCAGCTAACCTGACTGCGAGCTTTACCAAAATTGGTCCACTGAGAAGTCAGGTAAAAGCACTTATTTACTTCTGGTTTTTATAGCTATAAATTCAGTTAAGGCAGTTTCTTTACTTAATTTCATACTTTAAAAGCAAATGCATCTGTTAATTGACAAAATACTGTGCTCTCGGCTTTTCCTTGTGTTTTCTTAAACCGGTTAGAATTACGTTTCATTCAGTCACAAACGGCCATGGCAAAGCAGTGCTGTACTGCAGTGCCCTCCGGTGGCCAAACGGTATTATTCCCTATGGAATGTCCGAAATCTTTAATTTGTAGAGGTTATTTTATTTCTTACATAAGCTGGTGAGACAAGTATGTGAGAGATTTCGGTTCACAGTTATGATGTTGCCTGTATTGCATCTGTTCCCACAGGCATTAACTGCATCTACTCATTCAGTTTTGCACCAAGGGATACCGCTGCAGGCAGGTACTGCTCAATTTGGTTGCAGTGATGTTTTCCAACAGGCATTGATTATATGTCCTTCAACTATTCAAGGTACGTTTAACTGTAATTCTTACAGTTCCTAAGATACAAGTGGCACTGTCTGTTAGCAGTATTTGAGTTTTCTATTATATCCACATAAGCTATGTATTTAAAATAATTTAATTTTATGATTTTAAAAAGAAAAGAAGCAGGTAAGTCAGGTCCAGATACACTTCACCTTTCTGAAAGAAAGAGCAAATCAGCCTCTGCAGAAAATTAGTTAAGCAATCTAGAGCCCATCTTCCTATGCCACACACACACACATATATATATGTGTGTATGCATATCTTGGTTAAAACAGCGACTTGCCTGAACTCTCCTGTATTACAGAGGGTAAGATTGATTCAAGTGTACAGTTTTGTATTTACTGTAAGAAATAATTGGCTGAAAATTCAATTCTTAGAGCCATTTGGGAGATTGTGAGCTGGAAATACTAGCACAAAAGTATTTCGCCAGTGTAGAAAACATCCAAATAAGCATAGGCATCTCTGGAAAGACACGTGGTAATGCAGTTGCCCTCTGTTTCCCTAAACAAATGCATTTGTATATTGCAAACATAGGTCTTGTTTTTTTGGAGGAATCTTTAAAACTTTATGTAGATCTCAGAATGCATCGAGCAACACTTGTTTTGTCTTTTTATAAGGGGGATCGACAACAAACAAAACCAGACAAAATGCCAGAACACTTTCAACCTAAACTTAGAGCCCAGGAAGTCTCTTATCTTTTAGATAAAGACAGATACAGAAGGCTTTCTCAGTAATGTTATTTGTGGCTGCTGCATCTGTCTTGGGTTTCAGAAACTCGTGAAAGCTCCAAGTAGTCACTATGTGGTGTCAGAGGCTGTATGAACTAAATGCATAGCTCCAGACAGATTTTTTGCTGAGCACTTAGTGTGGCTAAATGATTTCTTATTTAAATTGTATGCGAGCTTTAGACAATGACATAGTGCATACTTTAAAAATCCTACTGTTTTCATTATGCCCAGATGAATAAAGTGATTATGGAAAAGGAAACAGTACAGAGAAATACTTTTATCTGTAATATATACTGTATTCTTAGTGTGACGATAAACTTCCAAATTTAAATTCTGCTACAGCATGAATGAAGGGAATATGTTGTGGCCATCACATAGGTGATGAGTTGCTGGCACGGGGGGAAAGGGATATTAATGGTATCTGGCACTGCTTCAAGGTTTCGCTGCTTGGCTGCTCTGTTAAATATCTGAAGTGCCAAAGCTCACTACTTCTGGCAGAGTGAGGATGTTGCTGTTCTAGAGGGCTGTGTGGAAAATATTAATCAACAGTGTTTCAAAATTAAAAGCTGTGGACTACATTGTCATAACTTAGTATTGTGTTATGACTTGAGAGAATTGCATCAGATGAAGATTTTTGTTCATCCTTTATTGTAAAGATACAAACCAAAACCAAAACACTTTCAACCTTTAGTTTAATAGTTCTTTTGTAGTTACCTCCAAACACCCATTGCTAAGTCTTTGACTAAAACACAAGAGACAAAGTGCACTTAGAAGATGTGAAATCAGTGTATTTGCCCAGACAGTATTTTTTTTTCTAGCATAACTATTCTGTTGTAGTATCTGTGCAAAAATTTCCCCTTTCATTTTGTTTAACATTATTATGTTCAAAAATTGCAGTTTTCCTATACATCTGTTAGCGTTCTGTGACAATAGTGAAATACATGCAAAGCATGAAATGCATCTGTGTCCTGTTACGCTCTTGTGGTAATATTCTAATAGTGCTATGGTTTGCATTATTTTGATGAAAAGAGGAATAGGTTTATGAAATCTACCGCAAACTTGTGGTGGTATACACAGAAAGGTTTATATTGTTTCTCACAAAAGGGATAGTAACAAATAGGGGCATCTAATGCATGTCATTGGTAGCTATAAAAGCAGAGAGGAATGGGTTTCAGCTAGCTGGAAATACAGAGCATGAGATGTGCAAGAGTCACTTGTGAGAAGCTTTGAAATTCAATTCTGCTTACTTTCTTCCTTTCTGATGCTTTTAATGTAACCTCTGTGATCAAGAGTAAACACTTAGCTCTGCAGAACTTTCTGCCAAAGTCATTCCAATGTCTTGTATGTTTCCAAACAAATAGCTATTGGCAGCATCAAATGATGCCAATTACAGCATCAGAGGCTTGTGCAGGTAAGTAATGGTACAGAATTCTTTTAGGTGTTGGACTTATTTGTCCCAAAAGTCTTAACTATGGAATCAGATTATAAACATATTAAAAAATAGGATATAAAATTATCCTTTATGTTTGCATTTTGCTCAAAAAGTGTATGCAAGACTGGTGTTCTGCTGAAAGTGGGGTATGTCTTTTTCTCTCTGATAGGAATTCCTACAAACCATAGTAAACCCACCAGTTTCTCCCTGAGGGTGGATAACGCAGTTCCGTTGGTGACCCAAGCCCATGCAATTCAGCCACTCCAGATTCGAGCAGGAATCCTTTCTCAGGTTGGCTTGCTTTCAAGTAAAAATCTTATTATCAGTTAGTAAATACTTTTGCTCTGTCAATTTCTGTTGCAGCCCCTTTTCTGTTTTGTGCTGAGCCGCAAGCAGCTAATGTAAATTCAGTTGTTCCCCATGTCATGAAATATTCTCTGCTTCCAGCAGACTTGGTCAAATCAGACCCAGCAAATACTGGTTCCTGCGTGGCAGCAAGTAGCGCCGGTGGCAGCTCCTGCTACATCTCTGGCCTCTGATCCTGTGGCTGGCCCACAGAGGCTTGGAGACTGGGGGTAAGCCCACATATTTGTGTGTGACACCTTAATGGCTTTGATTTAACAAGATCTATGGATGCTGATGAACATGAGTTGCAATATCAAACTTCCTTTGCTTCTCCTCAGGAAGGTGATTACCCAGGGCATCCATTACAGCTCAGTGATACCACAGCCTCTTCTAACACATCAAATAACCTTGTCTGCCCCTCAGCCAATTAGTGTGGGCATTGCACATGTTGTCTGGCCTCAGCCTGCAGGTACCAAGAGGAACAGACTCTGTCAGAACAGGTTGGTAGAATGTTTCTAACATTCAAAGATGGTGCTGTCATTGCTGTTCAGTAGACAGGGGAGTAGCCTGTAATGGTGGCATGTTTGTTAGCAGCAGTTTTACTTAAATAGTCTTTTGGGAAAATTTGTCCTTTCTGCCCAGTATTTTCAATGTTGTTTTGATAATACAGACTAAGTGGAAAAATACTTGAAATAGTAAGAAGTTTTAGCTCCTCTTAAATAGCATGTGCAAAGTTGTCTTCATAGCCTTTGGGAAGGTGTAAGAATATAGTGAAGTAGCTGTGATGAGATATTCCTAAGTCTCTGTAGATGAAGATATATCAGGTTTAGACAACTGAAAATAAAAAAAGAGATACTATATATCAGGGTTGCTGTATACCTTGCAATCATCTTAAGAATAGTTTTTCTTTTACTGGTAGCCAGAACTTCCTCAGCTGCTTGCTAAAGAAAATACGTCCCACAACTATACAGACTATTTGCAAAGGACAGTATCAGCAGTCTTCTATTAAGCTGGTAGCCTCTAGATGAAATCCTTGCTTTTGTTTTCAGGGAGAATCTCTGCAGGAAATCTGGCAGTTTTCAGGTCTGTTGCTACAGATTCACTGAATGTCAAATGGTGTGTTTTCTTCACAGGAGCAATGTGTTACAGAATACCAATATCCAAAATTCAGCCTTTATAGCTCCAAAGATACTTAACCTGAAGGCTGTAAAGAGAATAAGTTGTATAGAAGCACAGGACAATCTTAACTCAGAAGGACAGGAAAGTAACTGTTGTGAAGCATCGGTCAGGCTGGATCCTGATTCACCACTTGCAACCAAACAGCGCCAGGCTATCTTTATTGCCAGCTCCCCCAGCCCAGCAGTCAGTGTGATCACTATCAGCAGCGACACAGATGACGATGACATAGGACGAGCGCATTCACTGACAGAGTAAGAATCAACGTGTACCTTTGTTAAGGTGCTCCTTAAATCTAACTGTCTTAGCATAGGTACTGCATTTAATGACTTTGCACTCAAAAACGACAGTGCACATCCAATCAAATCTCACTGAGAAGGTAACTCTGTAGCAGTATATTATTTGAAAAGAAAAATTCTTTTGGAAGTCAGCATCTTTAATCAATGCATGTTAGGCGTTTTCAAACCTGAATACTTTCAGGCCCGGCATGCTTTTTCATCTTAATACTGTCATACGCAATTTATTTGTTGAAGGTTAGTCTTACGGCTGTGTATAATCAATGGTGGCATTCTAGTAGTAGCATAATATTACATATATATGACTAAAAAATCCTTGTCTAGCAGCTTGAAAAAGTGTGCGTTTGGGTGTAAAAGCAGATGCTGAGTGTGGTCCCTCAAAGGAGTTTTCTTCCACAAAGTTATCAAAGGAGCATGTATCATTTTCAATGAGAGCTTAAAAGGTTAATGTATGTTTGACTTTATTTTTACTTTCAATGATTCTGGACTGGAGGAACATGTATTTTAAACCTAAGCTTTGACAAATGCTTCAGAGCACTGAACTTGCTCTGAAGCGAGTTGTAAAAGCTTTAATTTATTTGTTTTAGGATTGGTTCAGTGAAAAATTTGTTCATTTAGTAGGTTTCAAAAAATGCATGTTCACCCTGGAATTTCCAAAGGACACTAAAAAGGTTTGAAATCTGGTTTGGATGTAAAAGACAAAAAGAATTGGATATTAATTTACATTTCAGGGATCTTTTCCACTAGTTGGACCCTTTTTATTCCGTAATTATGCTAAGTCAATGGCATTGGAAAGAACAAACGAGAAGTGGAATGTATGCTCACTTTCTTTTTGTGTGGTAGGTGTAAAGGCAGCCTCGACTGTGAAGCCTGCCAGAACACCCTCAACATTGACCGCGTGTGTTCTCTCAGCAGTCCTGACAGCACCCTGAGTACCAGCTCTTCCGAGCAGTCTAGTCCATCTCCTTGCAAGAGATCCAACAGGTAAAACATTGTGCCCCTTCAGTAAACAAAGGTCCTAATGTAAAGCAGACTCAGCTTATACTAAAAGTAGGGAAAAAAAAAGCAAGAGCTTTTTGTTACATTGCCATCTGGTGAGGCTGAATGATGTATTTAAAAATTAATCTATTGGCCTACAGTTGAACAGGGTAGACTGTGCTTGTATTGTTCATAACAGATCTGTCTTGCTACATTGGAACTTTTCAGAATACTGAATGAACGATGTTTATACAGAAAACATAAACATCTTGCGTGCAGCTTCCTTTAGAACAAATGTCTTCTCTGGTTGCAAAATTAAGTAAGCCAAAGTGGGATGGTGACAGATTTGAAGTTACCAGAACATCTTTAATTTTTGCACCCTCTTGTTGTCCCGTTGTGTATCTTGTAATCTGTAATGACACTGATGCCTTTTTCCTTCTACCAGCTATCAGCATCACTTATGTGGACACTGCTCATACGAGCAGCTTTAACATATCTGACGTCTAGCTTTTTGTACATTATTCAAAATTCACTCCTAGAGAAACACTCAGTGAGAATCTGAACTATTTTATGGCATTTTTTTCTACAGTACGTGAGAGCTTGACACTAAAGCATCTGTCTGTGTGATACTCTTGACCTGTGACTCATTCAGAAGTTGCTACTGACTTGGGATGTTCTGGCACCTGCAAATGGGTTTCCGTCTCTTTTTAGTCTCTGCCCTTCTGGTGCTAATATGCTGAAATTTTAATTGTAGCTACTTGTGGCACTTCTACAAATCAGATTCCTAGGTATGAGTTTGTGGACCAAGAAATATTTGATATCTCTAATTGCTGGTATTGACAAAAGGTTTGTTTTAATATGATTTACCCAGTATTGCATAGAAATACTGTGAGCTAGAGATACAATCAATTTTCTTCAAGCAACCTGTAGGTGCCATAAACATGACCAGTTCTTTCATTTTTATTCTTCAGTTCACTTCCCATTTTCTGTAGAATAGCTTACTGTATGGAAGAGTGATTCAAACTCGGAGCAGTTTCATTTTGCAGAATGAGTCAGATTGGAGACTTAATGGAAAACCGGTTTGTTTAACTAAAGATTTTTATCACAGCATGTGTTGGTGAAGGAATGGAACTGATAGTCTGTATAGGTGGTTTGATGTGTTTGAAACTTTGGACAGCCTGACTTAATGATGCTTTTAATGGATAATTGATGTATAGCAATGCTTCTGTTTATATAAACACAGTCTTCTCCCCTAAGAAGAAAAACAAACAAACAACTTGTGCATGAACCACTTTGGAATCCATTTGATGTTTTGTAAGGCCAGAAATCTTGGGTGAACAAATCCCTGCAGTATCGGACACTGAATACACTGAAAGGTGTAGTAGGTTGTTCTCTGTACTTTTGAGGGCTTGGAAGGTATATTCAGAGGAGATAGTATGTATAGTCTGGTGACTACTAGGACTAAGGAAAGGTTTTGTTTACTCAAGATGCAGCTTTGTGTTATGCTTAATCCAGTCACAGGTTTAGGGGTGGATTAGTTTTCTGTAAGGTTACTAAACTGATCCAACTCATCCAGATACCTCCAATAACAGAAGTATAGTAATAGAGCATGTGGGTAGATTTTTCATTTTGGCATGGTGGCTTGATGTAGAAGATAATCCCAAACAAATTTCTGTGATTTCTGGAACTTCGAAGATATTGAAATTAAAAGTTGCCACAGTTCTCTAGGTGAACTAAACCAGGTATATTTCTCTGGTATTTTCAAGCATTTGTCATTTCTGACTGTAAAACAAGAAAATAAGTAGAAGCATTTGAAGAATTTCTGTTCAGATGGTTAAATTTTAACCAGGAATTTTGTTCGGATCTGCTCTTGTTTAGTCATCAACACATACTGTTCATGTTAGCTCCATTCTTTTGCTTTCTATATAATCCATACCTGGCACAATCTCAGATGAGGGCTAGTTAATTTTCTTTCTTTGTTGTTGTTCATAGGGGTGCATCTGTGATGTACCCTTTTACTTGTGTAATAACACATAAATGAGATTAATATATTTTCTGGAAGTATACCTCATTGTAAATTAGTTTTCTTTACCAGGTTGTTTACTGCTTGTTACCTAATAGGTGTTTGGTTCTGGTTCCACTGACTGAACTTTGGTTTCACTTCTGGCAGCTGACATTTAACTTCTTCTCACCCCTTTCTTCTTCTGATAGAAGCATAGAGCTTCATTAAGTGTTAGCAAAGGCTGTTATTATGAGTTGGTTTCTTCACCTCTTTGTCTTCCAACTGCCTTGGTAAAAGCAGTGGTGGAGTTGAGTGAGTTTGCACCACTTGGCCAGGATGGATTCCGAAGACCACAAGTGCTGTCATAGACACTCTGCAGATAGAGGGGTTTGTGCTTGTCTCCTTCAGCTAAACCTGTGACAAAGAATCTGTCAGTTGTGGCAGGCGGTGCTCTTTGGAGGAGCTTCAGAAAGACGTCATTTTTCAGTAGATATGGTCTAGCGTGGCTCCTGGTGGTTGATCTGCAGATGAGAGGAAGCTGCCTTTCACCATGCAGATTGCTTCCTCAGCATGCTGTCTCTCTTCCTGACTCTCAAGGGCCCTAGGGACAGCTTTTCACAGACTCTGTGATGTGGCTGATTTCTAGAAGGAAATTAGATCAGTATGTTCCCATTTGGTAGCATAATAACCATCAAGAGACGTAAAAAATTATGATTCAGGAAGAAATGAAATTATCTTCCTCAACCTTTTGTTTTTCCTAAAAACATAGAATTCAGTGGTTTATTTAAAAAATAATTTACAAAGTGGGTACAAGTTGGGTTACGCATCTAAATGTGTAGAAGTTTTCTCCTTCCTGTAACCCTTGGGTGGAATAGCTCAAATGTTGAAATGCCGTCTGAATATCCATGATTGTATAATTAAAATACAACATTTTTTATCCACCTTGCAGTAGCTTCATTTCTATACATTTCCTGCAATAATTTCATAAAATGCATCTGTGTTATACAAATGTGTTGTTTCAATGCAATACTTTGATTTCTGGACAGTATGTCAGATGATGAACAAGAGAGCGGATGTGATACGGTAGATGGTTCTCCAACTTCAGACTCTTCAGGACATGACAGTCCATTTGTGGAAAATGGCTTCATAGCTAATACCAATAAAAATAAAGACGCAAGAGCATCTGTTAAGCCTGAAAGCAAACCGGCTGTTCGCACAGTAGTGGTACCACCAATGAGACTCCAGAACAGGTTACACCTTGATGAACAGATGGTGAATACAGGTAAGTTAGTCCAGGTGTGGTTTTTTTCTTCCTAGACCAGTAGATAAGAATAGAAATTTGAACATTTATTCAGTAGCTGTATATGTGGAGATTCTGACAGACTCATCTAGCTGGTAATCTGTAATCAACACTTCTAAATTGTGTTGGGTTTTGACTTTAATTAGCGTATTACTTTACTGTCTCTCCCTGTATGCTGAAGCAAATGGAACTTTCTCTAACTTTTGTTAAAAAACAACAGTGACAACAAACCCATAACATTGTTCATTTTATATCTTGGAAGATGCTCCGTGCCAGCCACTGAAAAAGGGTCGAGCTGTCCTGGGAAGGATAAACCATTCTTCTATTGTAGGAAACCGTCAGCAAAAACTGGCATCAGCGTTCCATCAGCAACAGGTGAACTTCAGTCAGGTACCTCTACTTACTCACTTCTAAGAAGTACTTTTTCTGTCTTGAGGATCCAAACACGCTGAATGCTTACAATTTCAATTGCTGTCAATGGCAACTGCAGGTTTTCAACAGCTTGATTACAGAAGTGTTCAAATCTTGAAAAATGGATTTCAACTTACTGGGCAAGTCATAAGTATCTTTCACTTTTGGTCCTTTCCTTAAAGCAGCTGACTTTATTTTTTGAAATGATAGAAAAGCCACACTGGGAAAATGAGCAATGCCTGTATAAAATCAAAGCATGAGACATAGTGAAAAATATTCTAATATTTTTTCTCCTATATGCAAATGTTAAAATGCCCAATAGTGCACGTTTAAAAACTGCAGCTCTGTTCACTCTTGTTCTATTAGTAGTGTGCATGAGAATGCTTGTAGTTTGAGTATCCAGAGATAGGATAGAGCTTAGCTAATGTGACTGTTTCTTACCTTTACTGCCAGGTAGTGAAGCTGTGGACGGGGGTTGGGGGAGAGAGAGAGATTGTGATTGTAGTTCAATCCAATCTTGGGAGATAGCCAAATTAATTTAAAAGCTACTTTTATCATTTCCCAACAACGTAATGAAAGTGTCTGCTATGGCTGAGAACTGAAGTTTAAGTTGCTTTTAATTGATTAATTTTGAACTGTAGCTGCACCGAGCTTTTGTTTAGGTGTCTGGAGGTACATTTAATATAAGAGCAGTACCTGTTTGTCAAAGCCTTACAGAGTAACTGTGAATATGAAATTGTAAGTTAAATACTAAAAGCAAGCATGCTATAGGGAGATAAGAGGATTTACCAATAATAACTTGAATAGTTTAGGCTGAAACATTTGTGTGGGTGACATGATCTCCCCTTTTGTGTGATAATGCAGAAGGATTGGTTTAATTAAGTCTAAGCAAACCTTAATGTGATCAGCATAGTATTAATTTTTAATCTCTTCAGTGACAGCAGCTCCTCAGCCTCTTGGCAGAAAGTGTAGAACGTTATTCTCATTACAGAAATTTATGCTGATCCTTCTTTGGTAGATGCCCTGTGTAGTTTGAAGTCTGCAGCACTTACAGGCAGTAATTGATTTTTAGTCTTTCTCTTTGTAACTGTTACTGATTGTCACATCTTCCTGTGATCACAGCCCTAGACTTCTGTTTGCCTAGTTGTCTCAGATGTTTTCAATCCGTTTATTATTTTTTCTGCTCTCCTCTAAAATTTCTCTCCTATTTGTCCTCTTTGTGCCTCATTATGGTGCCCAAACTGAATGCAGCACTTCCAATTGATGCCAAGCCAGTGCTGAGTAGAGTGGAATAAGCACCTTGCTCATGTGATACATGGTATTTCTGTTAAAACAGCCCAGCATGGCATTTTATCTTTTTTTTTTCTTCTTTTGTTTTTCTTGCAAGAGCATTACAATCAGTTGTGTTCTGTTCACCATCTCTTATTGTCAGATTTCGTCTGTGCTACTATCTAAATAGCTGATAAATTTCATTTTTGTTTGTTTAAGCATTTAATTATTCCTGTCTCTATTTCTTTCTTGATTTTAAGTTAATTCGTTTTAGTGCATTCTTCAGTTTTTTCAAGCTTTCGTTATACTTAGAAACATTAACACCTGCTCATTTCTGTGTGTGGACAGGTTCAGCACTTTGGATCTGGGCTGCAGGAGTGGAACGGGAACTACGGTCATTGGAGGCAGCAGGCTTACGTCCCGGCCAGTGTTGCAGGTCACGCGTTCTCCCTTCCTCAGGGAAGTCCGAACCACGCTGCCGTGCATGCTCACCTCTCTGGAGGTCCCCACCTTGGAGGACAGCCTGCTCTTCTCCCATACCTGTCGCCAGCACCCCTTAGTACTGCTGCACCCGTTGCCCACCTCCTTGCCTCACCATGTACCTCAAGACCTTTGTTACAACACCCAACGTACAACATAACTCATCCCAGTGGTATAATACAACAGGTTCCAGTTGGCATAAATCCCCGTCTCTTACCTTCCCCAACCATTCATCAGACTCAGTACAAACCTGTTCTCCCACCACATTCATACATTGCAGCATCACCTGCTTACACAGGATTTCCACTGAGTCCAACAAAACTCAGCCAGTATCCTTTTATGTGAGAACTCAAATACAATCTGTTGAGGAAGCTCGATGATATGGAAGTTTGAGTTAAGAAGAAACATGGTATTTATTAAATATTAGCCATGGCACAACAGGAATTTATTTTTTTTTTTTTTAATCATGTAGACTTGGGTGCAATTTAAACAACTCTGAGCTTTAAAAAACTCACTTTTAATGTGTTTTGCACATTTGGTATAATTTGTCGTTGGTCTTGTTATCTTCTTATATAGTAACTTTAGACAGGTGACTTATGGGGGCAGAAACCTGGTTTTGCTCCTGCTATTTTTTATAAAATTGCCTTCTAACTAGTGCAAGACACGTCTACATTTGGGAAGCCATTCAGTGTACAGAACCAGAGCAACAGATGCACATGTGTCAGCAGTACAGTGTAGAAGTAACTTGTTTGTATCGCGTATCTTGGTGTTTAAATGTCGAGTCACTTATCTAAGAGTTGAGCTGTTTTTCACATTGCATGTGTCTTTTGCATGGGTGAAAAAAAAAGAAAAAAGCCTAAACATTGCTCTTAAATGTTGTTGTCCTAATAATCTCAGCTGCATTGTAAACTGTTCCCACACATAGTGCCTTAAATATTTGAGGTTGTTATTGTTATTACTTACGTAGAAATGTTGAGGACTGCAGCACTTAAAAATTCAGATCTGCTGATTTTTTGGTAGCGTAATGCTCATTCTTTGGGTTTTGTGTGGTCTGATTTTAGTATTGGGTGTGTTTTCCTTACTAAGAAGGCAGCATGTTTTGCTGAAGCTGAATTTTGCTGTCTTTTTATTGCCCCCACCCCCTCGAATGATCTAGCTTCAAGACAAGCCTTTAGTAGTGCTTAAGAAAAGTTGATTCAGTAAAGTTGATTCAGTAGCTATTGAGTAGTGACACACAACACACTATTTCATACTGGTAAATGGAACTGCAATACAGCCCAAGTAGTTTATTTTACAAGTGTTTGTCTAATTGGATATATTAAATCATTTAGAGGTGCGGTAGGCATGACTGTCTAGCTAAGGAAAGGAAAAGCCAAGTGCTCATTGATCCATGATGTGATTTCATCTTAGCTTGAGCAAACCATGCAGTATTTAATAACTAGTAGCAGAATATTTACTATTGAAGCTTGAAAAGATGTGAGTTCTTTGTGTGCAATCTTTCATTTATGCATGGGAGAGATTTTAGTCTTTTGACATGATGGTATTTGTTTTAGCCTGCTGCGGGTGTTTGCTTATTTAATACATTCCGTCAGGGACGTCACTTACATGCTTTTTACATTACTTTTTCGTTAGGGAGTGTGTCTTTTTGTTTTTTTCTTCTTTTTGTTTGCTTTGTTCAAATGAAGTTGCTTTTGCAGCACCAAAGACTTAATCATCCATTTCCTATAAAAGGTAGCTACTTTTTCATAGACCTCAAGTATCCTGTAGTGTAGAGATGGGATTTACAGAAGGTATTAAGCTGAGGCCGTGTTTTAGCTTATGGGCAAGTAATAAATTGTATCATTTATCTTGAATGTATCATAGATAAGCTGCTATATAATGATTGCCACTTCAGATAGCTGTGAAATTAGGTGATTAACTAGTTCTTTCTTAGCCTTCTAATTTCTGTACAAGTCTAATTACATGAAATAGAAGCTGGGGTTTGGGTTTTGTTTTCTATTTTATTTTGTTTTCATGTTTGAAGTGTCGTAACTACTATACTGTAAATGATGGAAGATGATTGCATATGTTTTTTTGGGGTGTGTTATTTGCATCAGTATTTTATCTCCATTAACTTTGAGCTCATCACTGCATATAAGTGGATGTATTGATGTAACTTAATTTTTTTATGTTTTCATATTGGCATTGTGTAGACACTTCAGAAGCTGCATCTTGCAGGCTTGACTTAACTTTTTTTAAACAAAATCTGGAATACAATCCTTGCGATGGTGACTGGAATAAGAGTGAAAAGCTTTTGAGTTTAACTCTTGTCAATAAGCTAATAACTGGTAATCTTTTTCTTTACTCCACTAATGCAAGCAGTGTTTTATTTAATGAATGTCTGAATGAAATAATGTGCCTACATTTGATTTATTTTTTAAGTAATAACTAAAATACAACAGTATTAGATCATAAAAAAAAGATAAAAATACCAGCAGTACATTTTTAATCACACTGAAAATCAAGAAGCCTAACTTTTCCCAAAAGTTTCAGTGTTTTTAGTAATCAAGTCTATGCATTTTGTACAAGTGTGTGTATATAAAGTATACATTAGCAACTAGGAGTATCCTGATGAATTTGAAATCTTATCAACACATATAGAAAGCCTAAATATAGGGAGTCATGAAAATGCTTAAATTGGATGTCCACCTTACCACTTCAAACCTGTGCTGTGTGGTCCAGCAGATAGTTTTCTGTTCACTCCCTTGTGTTGGGAAGCGGCGTGATTTTGGTGCTCGCTCCATTGCAGGCAGTGGACACACCAGGAAGCACCAATGCAAATGGAGTAAATAAATTTTGTATTGGACATATGTTTATACTTTATAAAGTGTGAAATGTACACTGTAGTGTAAAGAATTTAAAAGAAGACTAAAAATGCTTGGAAGAACGTCAGCATAGCCACCTACATTTACTCCAGCATCATACATANAAAAAAAAAAAAGAAAAAAAAAAATTTTTTATTTGTATAAAAAAAAAAAAAAAAAAGACAAAAAAAAAAGACTGCGTTGTTTTTCTGGGGCCATGGGGATTTTCATGGGTCTGATGTATTTACTGTGCATTCTTTTTACTGTGCTTAAGGTTTTTAGCTAGCGTGATTGTTAAATTGACACAATTATCTGTAGATCACAACAGAATCCTTGTGTACGCAGTACAAAGTTGCTGTAAATGTGCCCCAAATTCCACCTGCTGCTCTTCTGATGTATTGTCATTTTAGAAATGTCTGCGTTTCAAAGAAGGAACTATTTGGGATCCCATCACAGCTTAAATTCAGTGTAAGGGGGTGAGTTCCCCCACCCTGCAGTACACTCTGAGAGCACAGACCCCTGTCAGTCTGCAAGGGTCCAGGGCCCTTCTGCAGAACAGAAAACTGAAGCAGCTTTCAGGGTGAGGGCATTTTCCATGGAAAAAAGCCATCCTCTGGGAAGCAGTTCTACACCTTACCCTTCTAATGCCTTTTTTAAATAAAACACTGCATGACTCTGGAATTGCATATTACTTTAATTTGCAAGATTTATATGAATTTCTTGTGTTCGGTTTTTAACTTCAGGGTGTTTTATTGGTCAGATATGCTACTGTATTAACTTTTTTTTGTTGTTTTAATTTTTAAAGTTTCTGTTTTTACTGCTAATTAACTCGGTTTGTGTTAAGTAAAAGTTAAATCACACACTGCAAGCTGTAGGAAGACTTGTTCTAGAAATACCCAGTGCTAGAGACTTGATTAATAAGTTTGAACTGTTACTGTTTAACAATTTGTAGACTTGTGGCTTTTTTTTTGCTTTGGGTTTCTATGCTACACTAGTTTGCCATGTAGCAATTGCACTGTGCAATATTACAATATGAGGACTGGGAAAATTTTTTATGGATGTAATGTCTCTTACAGTTTGCGATAGTATTTCTTTCTAGTTCTCAGTGATTTAAATGTGACCAAGCCTTCTGTACTTTGTCACAAAAAGCGGGTTTTCCAGGTGACTATTTTGGTGAGTGTCAAAATAAGAATTTATGGTGTATTACTGTCAAGATTCACTTTGAATTAAAATATATATTGCAGCAGATGACTTCTGGTGGCTTTCATTCTTTTCTGTGTCACGTCATTCTTTGCTGGATTAAGGTAAAAGTAATGAGAATTCACGGGGAGGGCTCTCACATTCTGATCCGATCATCTGACTAAGGTGCTCTTCTTTCAGAAAGCTTAAATTTTATTAACTTTCAAGGCTTGATTAGGAGGAGCTTGAGATTCTGCCTACAGCATAGACAAACCTTGAAGGTTCTTTGTCCTGGATGTCCCACTTTTATAACCCTTAGATTAAGGTGGTCTGGTGCAGATACCAGCAGAAACATCACTGCTGCCAAAGGCCATACCAACCCTGTGGCAACTGCTGTGTGGCCAGCAGGAAGGTGCCCCACTGCCACAGATGGTACTGGGCAGTGGGTGACTCCGCATGGCGTGGTATGGACCAGATGTCTGTGGAAGGCATGTTTGCTGGTGCAATGTTCCTGGCCAAACGTGCTTTGTTCTGCCATGGGTTTACAGTGCTTACTGAGATCTAGTGGTTTGGAAGCTGTCATGGAGCAGGCTGTTGGGTACACATATTTCTGACATTGCGTGGTTTCTGTGCTTCACATTGCATATGAGGTACTGTCATAAATGTAAAATGAAATCACAGCAGAATGTACTTTTGATGTGTTGAATACTTCAGACTAGACAAAAAGCTTTACTTTGCTAAATACAAGGTGCTGCAGATGCTGATCTTTCGCAGCTGCTTGTTCAGCAATGCATGTTGGTCACGCTGTCTGCAGAGGTTTTCCTGAAGCACTGGACCTTAGGCTGCATGAAAACACATCTGTCCACATTCTACAGACACCTCTGTTGCTATGGGAGCAACTCTCTTTTAATTTTTCTCAGCCTCATGTATCATTGAGTTTTAAATGCATATTGATGTTGGTATGTATATCCCACATTTCCTCTAGCAAACAGGCCATTGCGACATACACTTGATACACTTTACACTCTGGCTTTAGTGAAAGAATATGTTGCCTGTGAAGTCCTTTCTGTTCTCTCTGTTAGTAATAATGTCTCAATGTCCCCTATGCTCTTTCCCATCCTGTGTAAGGATAGGACTAAAGCAGACAGTTGTAAGTAATCTTGTCTCAGCTGCCTTTAGGATGACTAACACTGGTTTAAAATTTGGTGAGTGTTTTTCCTGTCATGAAATGTGAAAGACAAATTTCTACTGCAGCTATGAGAGCAGATTCATTCAAGGAAAAGCTTTCAGAGTCAATGGGGCTGTCGCGTGCTGCAGATCCGCAGCAGGACAAACGGATTCAGGATGATGCTCTCTTTTCTCAATGAATCAGCTTAGGCTTTCAGCTGGAGAGATGAGCAGTCTCTGGGAGGCAGCAGAAAGCTGCTGTTTGGTGTCCCTTGCAAAGCAGCCCATTTCTGACAATCACAGTTATCCGTGCTAATCGCCACAACTTGTGTGCTGTGGTTCATCTTCGGCCATGAATTGAGGCAGTGTGAGTCAAGGATTTGTTTGGGCTGTGCAATACTACTGCTCCCTGCTTTGAGAGCTTTAACTTCCCCATAGGGAAGTTAGATATGTAATGTTTGCTGTGCGTGTCTTGCGTGATACAAAGCTCTGGGCAGCACCAGTGGAATGCTGTATCCCTTCCTACCTTTTCCCACATGGAATGACACAGTGACTGAAATGACTGCAGGGAAGGTGCATGAAATCATGGATGGAGTTTGGTGGTATTCAGTGTTAATGATATTTTCCTACCTTTTACCTGTAAGAAGGTTCATTTTATCTTGGGATGAGTGGGTACGTGCTCTAAGCTGATTTCTGTAACTTTAGCTGACCCTGTCTTGGGGAGCAGCACTGAGTATTGTTTGTTAGAATTAAAACTTCATTTTGAGAGGCTGAAATACACATCTGAATGCATTCTTGTCCTGAAATCCTGAAGTAGCAGGTTAGAAGCATCTACACCCTGTTGCTAGAGGTGCCTGGTGCACTCTGTTCTGTGCTTCTGTCTGTGTTTGTAAACTTGGCCTGTTTGTTTGTGATTAGATGCTGCACTGCCACTTCTAGCCCCTCCTCATCGACGCGTGAGACTCGTTTGTAGGTTCCTTCATGACGGCGGCACTCACAGTGGTTGTGGCAGCCCCGCCGCGGCCGGGCCGGGCCGGGCCGGGCCGGGCGTACCCCCGGAGCGGGCCCCTGCACCACCGCCGCGCCCGGCACTGGGAGCGGGCTCCTGAAGGGCCCAGGGGCGCGAGCAGCCGGCGCGTGGGCACGAGGCGGGAGCGGCCCGTCGAGGGTGAGGTGAGTTCAGCCGGCGGCCATCGGGTCCCAGCAGGGCCAGGGCAGTGATCATCCACCCCCCCTGTACTGGGCACTGGTGAGGCTGCACCTCGAGTCCTGTGTGCACTTCTGGGGCCCTCACTGCAACAGAAACATCGAGGTGCTGGCGCCGGTTTAGAGGAGGGCACCAAGGGTGGTGAAGGGTCTGGAGCACAGGTCTGATGAGGAACGGCTTGGAAAGGGCTCAGGGGCAACCGTATTGCTCTCGACAACTTACATGAGAGGAGGATGGAGGAGAGGTGCGGATTTGTCTCTTCTCCCATGTAACAGGCGACAGGACAAGGGGTAACAGCCTCAAGCTGCGCCAGGGGAGGTTTAGATTGGGTATCAGGAGCAACTTCTTCCTCCAGAGGGTGGTGAGGCATTGGAACAGGCTGCCCAGGGAAGTGGTGGAATCACATCCCTGGGAGTGTTCAGAAACCTTGCAGATGAGGCCCTCAGTGACATGGCTTAGTGGTGCACTTGGAAGTGCTGGGGTAATGGTTGGAGTTGATGATCTTAAAGGTCTTTTCCGACCTAATTGATTCTGTGATTCTACCTAGAAAAAGATGGAAACGATGAAACAGGTTTGCACGGAGCTCCCTGAAGGTAACCAACGGTACCACCAGAGGGCCCTGCACTAAATACCTTTGCCCCTAAGTAAACCGGAGTGAGCAGTAATCTATCCATTTTACTGTAATGATCATACAGCTGCCATCTTTTCTCTGTGGATAATCATTAGCAGTCATCATGTAGAAGCTAATTTTGCATAGAGCGAATTAGTAATTTGGGTGAAAAGTGAGTAAAATGGCACAAATGGGACATATCAGTGGCTGAGTAATTGCATTGGTGACAGTTGGAGTGTGCTGAACCAGTCGGATAAATACATAATTATGGGTCATCACGACTTGGGGGATGCTGCAAGTCACTGGGTAGCAGAATGCCAGCCTGGGGCGAGCCGATGNGTGACAGTTGGAGTGTGCTGAACCAGTCGGATAAATACATAATTATGGGTCATCACGACTTGGGTAGCAGAATGCCAGCCTGGGGCGAGCCAATACTGAGGCTTGCTGCATCTCATGCCTGGCTTCTAACAATTTATCAGAAAGATGACTTCTTTCCTGCTGGAAAGGCTGAAAGGCCCAGGCCACTTTGCTGCCTGCGGGCAATGCTGTACCCTTCACATTCTGCCCCGAGCCCACCTCCGCTTTGCTCCTCCTCCCACCACCATCTTCACACCACCCACAGACATAACCTGGGGACTAAAACAAATCAAAGAAACAATGCAAGGGGCTCACCTCCTTTGGCATCCACACTACATTTTATGCACCAGTTGGTCTTGTAGTGAACGTTCAAGCACCACAGAGGCAAGCCTCTGTACTTTGGAGCTCCGCTCTTAGCCTGGAGTTGTGAGCATGATCCTGCCAGGGAGTGACCAGGCGAGTGAATGCAGGAGCAGGGTGGCAGAAGGCCTTTCCTGTGTCTATACTCTGGGTGGCTGAGGACGTAGCTACCAATGCGGTCAACCCCTGCTGTACACTCCAGCTGCTCTATTCTCAGAGCTGTTCTTGCATTTACAGGGCTTGGGCTGCCTCACAGGAAGAAGTGCTCCCTGCCACTTCAGACAACGAGAGCCACTTCTGGACACGTCCTGGCCTGGAGCCTCGCACGTACATCAGCTGGCAAGAAATGGTTTCCAAGGTGAGCAGAGAGGGACTTCTATTCGCAGGAGCACTGTGAGTGGGTGCAGCTTCATTTACACCCCGAAGGCAATGCTGGGCATGGTTGCTTCAGTAACGCGTGGTGGGGATCAGGGTCCGGCACTCAGCGAGCCGGCGCCGCCACGCAGCGCAGCACCTTGGCCCGTGTCCTCGGGCTGCTGAGGCCCGCGCTGGACAGCGCCCTGCTCACCCTGCCCTGCCCTGCCCTGCCCGACCTGTGCCCGCTGCCCTACCGAAACCTGCGGGGTGGCGGCGGCTCAGCGGGGCCGGGCGTCGGGCGCCTCGCGGGGCCGTGTAGGGGGTCCCCGCGGCCCCGGCAGCGCCGCCTCCGCTCCCCGCCTCCCCGCGCTCGGAGGGCGGGGAGCGGGGCCGGGACTGGCGGCGACGTGAGCCCTTTGTCGATGAAGCTCCCTCCCGCGCCGGAGGCGGAGGGGCCGCGCCGCCGCTGAGGGGCACCGGGCAGAGCCGCCGGCAGCATGCGGTGCCCTCCACCACTGCTCCGCCGCCTCCCTGCGCAGCCTCTGCTCTAGAGCCCGGCGCGGCCATGGGCAGCGCTGCCCGCTGAGCCGCGGTGGGGCCGTGCGAGGCGCGGGGATGTGTCCGCGGGCGGCGGGCGGCCGGCGGAGCGGGGCGAGCCCCACGGGACCCCGCGGAGCGCCCGGCATCGCGCTGCCCCGCCGCGCCCCACCGGAGGGAGGCCGAGCGGGCCTGGCCGCGGCCGTCGTGCTGCTGGGGGTGATCGCCGCCGTGCTGCCGAGCGCCCGTGCCCAGCCGGGTAAGGAGCAGTGAGTACGGCGGAGGGGAGCCGGGCGCTGCCGCCGCCCTGCCCGCGGGGAGGGAAGGGGCAGACTGCGGGAAGCTCGCCGCTGCAGGGGCAGAGGGACTCCCGCCTGCCGGAGCCCGGCTTCCAAAGGCGAGGGAGCGAAACTGCGAAATCTACCCCGCGCCGTGTAACACTGCGGGAGGCGGTGCGTGTGTTTGTGCGTGTGTGAAGCCGGGCTCTTCCTCATTGTCTTCTGCATCCTTCTTTATCCGCTCAGTTGTGAAGAGGGGATGCTCAGATTTTCTGCCTTTTCCTGTAGTCAGCCTGCGCGTCAATCATCTCCCTGGCCTTCCTGGCTCACGCGCAAATAACAGCTTTTCCTATGGGACAGGCTGGTTGGATTAGGTCTCGTTTCTTACAGAGAAAGAGGGACAGGCAGAAGCTTTTGTTAAACCAGAGGATCGTTTCTAGCGCTTCCGTACGTGTGTGGCGGGGAGGAGGGGAAGGTGAGGAGGGGTTAGGAGAGGGCAGGCTCTGCTGAAATCCGAGCGCTACGGCGAGAATGCAGCTGAGAGCACCGACAATTTCTGGGTTACGTTTTTCCCATTTCCCTTGACTTTCTGAGTCAAGCAGTGTTCTGCACTCTCCCGACTACTCACAGCAGTCGATACACCCGGTGACCTCAATGCAGAAATGGTTACTGTTGCTAGTAGTTATTGTATGTACCAGATAGAGATGCCAAATATAATTCTAAGGCTATGCTAAAATAACTGAAAGAGGTTGGAATTGGTATATGGATAGATTAATCCCATGGATTTAAGAAAAGAGCAGGGATGTGGATCCACATTTTGAAGCTGTTAACAGGAATGTACAGTGATCATAAGCAATTGGTGTCAGTTTTATAGATACAATATCATCAGGTTCCTCATTTGCAGGTTGTAGGTTGGTGGAGCAGTACCTCTTACTTCATGACTTGTTCTGAACACGTAAATACTGTGATTTGGTTTATCTCTGTAAGGTAAATTGACCTGTGATTGGAGGAATGGCAGATTTTTTGCCTGTGCTTGTTAATTCAGCTTGGATTTCACATGAACTCTGGTGCTATGTCTGAATTATGAGCTGTGTCTTCATTCAGAGGTTGCCAGCCTCACAGAGCTGAATTCTAAAAGCTGAGGTGTTTCTGACAATGCAACAAGGCACCTCTTCATCCCTGATTGGTGGGTTCAAGAGTAGAATGAAAAGCATTTGTGTTTCTCCCTTTGTGGTCTGTGCGTTTCTATGACACAGCCATCATCTCACTTATAAGTGAGGAAATCTGAGAGTTAAAAAACATATTTGTAGGTGTCTAACAGCCTACAGCTATAAAAAAATGAGATGAAGATTTACAACAGTGTTAAGCCAATAGCCTGCATAATACAGTGGGAAGTAGTGTCACCAGTAGTCATTTACTTGGAAATTTCAGACCATCAGGTTAAGACGCTTAACATAATCTGGTGTACTTTACAGCTTTGAGCATGACAGCTGAAGTTGCAAGTAGAACTTTATTAGTCCTATGCAATGTTCATCAATAATTACAGTTGCTAAGGTGCATGCATTGGATGTTGATCAACCTGAACAGATCTGTATTCCAGTGAGACAGAGCACAGGAAATGCTGTCTGCCATTGAAGTTGGGAGCAAAACACATAGTAAAGGCAGCTTTTCAATCAGTAACATTCATTATGTCTAAGAAGGTTATTTTCTATAAGTTTCCATAGGGCAGGCTATGTGTAGTCCTGGATTTCTGTTAAGCAAATGTGCTGTTACTGGTGTCTGTGATTATTACTGTAATGTATGTGGTTCACAGAGTAGCTCTACTGCCATGAAGTCCAATTGGAGTTGCATGATGCATTAAACACTGGGAAGAGTTTATTGTGAGCCATTTTTGCTGCAGCTTTCTCCACTAGGGAGTATTTTCATCTATGGGAAGATTATGTCTGTGCATATGTAAACACAATGAATGCTTGGCTCTTCTGCTGGATTTATGTGCAACATGTGGCATCACTGTGTGCGAAGATGAAGCAGGAAACTCGGGTACAGAGGGTAAAGAGAGAAGATCTAGTGTGGTGCCAGTGCTTCAGAAGACAACTCTCAAGATTCCTGATCCCTGAGATGATTTTGAATAGCTCTGGTAACAGTGTTCCCTTTGACTTCAGCAAAAAATCAATGCAAAGGAACAAGATCTCCCCAAAAAAGAGACCCTGACAGGATGAGATGATGTGCTATGCGGCTCTGGGAGAAGGGAGATTGGTTATCTCTGTGTTAGAGGCTCAGAGCCAGACCTCAGGGTTGCTGAGTGCTCAGGACACTTTCACCATCGAGTAGAGAGTGGTTAGGTTTCAAATAGCAGATGAGAAGCTTTATTTTTAATTTTAGAACAATTTTATGCTTCTTTAGTTGGATACATACAAACTTGCTCACTGACACACAGAGTTAAGCATTCATTTCTGTGGTACATCATCCCCAGGACCACTGCTTGAGTTCAGATTGAAAATAAACTACATTTTCCACCATAATCAGAAGCACATAACTGTGATTTCTGATGGATTATAGAACAATAGGTGCAAAAACATCTGTCAAAATTAATATATCTGTCAAGAAAGAGGAAAAGTAATGAGCCAGAAAATGAATGAGGAAACATGCTGCAGCCAGAGAAGACCTCCTTGTGAACCAGAGGCATGAACCATGGGCAACCATTTCCCTTGGGAGAAGGAGAGAGAAGCAGATTCTGAAATGGGTGCAACTTTGAAAGGCAGCTATTGAAAGCTGATCTGATCTCAGGGGACCATCTCTCATCTGGTAAATACACATGGCACTATTGTTTGAGAAAAGTGGAGGAGAAGGTGTGTTGCTCCCAGCTGTGTGGTCCATGACCTTTAATTAGCTGATCAGAGGGCTGCACGGGAGAGGAAATGTTAAGAAATGTTAATATAGACCTTTTGTATTTTCCATCATCCATTTTGCTTGTTTTTGTAGCCTGCTTGAATGATAAACTTGTCAGGGAAAGGTCCATTTCTTCCTGCCTTTGCTGAACATTAGCGCAGTGAGATCTCACCTTAATTGCCAGCCATTTCTAGAATGATAAGGACACCTCCAGTGCAGTGGCTGGTTCTGGCAGCCGAAGCTGTGACTGAACAACTCAGAGAGTGCTCCGTGCCAGCTGCTACGCTGCCAGTCCCTCCTCCTGAGAACCATGGCTCTTGATTGATGACAGCTACCTGAGCACTGATCCAGTGTCTCTCAGCTCCTGGAACTCCATAAGAACTGCCAGAATTGACACATCCGGATGTGTAAGGGTTGGTGTGCTTATTGCTGAAGGAGCTGCTGTGGAGGCAAGGACTGTGAGCGTCCAGATCCGCCTCGAGGAAATTGCTGAAGACATAGAAAAAGGCACCTCCTGTGGTTGCTCTCCGGAATTACCAATCCAGCATTTTAGGAAATCAATAGTTTCAGACAGGTTGTGTTGCTCTTTTAATTTTCTTTCTGATGAATCTCAACAGAACAAGATAAGTGCAGAGAGCTCAGATATTTTGTTAAAGAATAGTGAAAGGTTCAAACAAAACAGGAAACTCCAGCATGGGCTGAAAGATTAGGCTACTAGGAGCATGCAGAAAGGTGCTTCACTGGGAGTAGTTGAGGGTTTGATGGGTATGCTTGGTATAGATCCACCAGTCATGACTTACCTTCTTCAACTGCATTCCTGTATCTGTCTGAGTTATTCTGCATGTTACCTGATGTATTCATCTAGATACAGAATACTTTAAACTCACATATATTGAAACAACTTTGATGAAACTGTTCTCTGTAGATTAAGTAAGCACCTGGTATCTCAGATGAGGTTGAAGGGTGTCCATGTTGTGCCTGTATGGAATGCTGACTTGCAGTTCGAGACCTGTGGTTAGAGAGGAACTTCTAAACCTTATTTTCAGACACATTCAGTCATCCAGTAGTGTATTGGATATGTTGGATCCTCCTAACCCTCACTGCACTGCTTTCTGAAATCTCTGACACTTGCTTGAGGTCAGGGTGATGAACAAGACAAAGGGGACTGGGAGTCATTTTCTATTTATGGCATTTTCTGAGTCATGTGGGAATGGTTGTTTTTGCTGAAGTAAATACTGGTGATATATGCATATGAATTCAGGCTTCAGTGTCCAAACATGTCAGCATTCTGTTAAAAAATAATCAGCGTTCAAGTGGTTATTTAGTGTTTTAACTCCCTTCTGCTGGGTTAAAGGAAGGAACTACTGCACTGGCTGAACTGATCTGCATTTTACTGCTTAGCCCTGAGGGCCATGGGTAATACACTGCCTTCCTAATAGCAAGGTGGAGTAGCACGGGTGGGCTTTGAACACGTTTGATTTCTCAATTAAAACACCCCACAAAAACCATTCCTACTGCAGGATACAGGAAAAACAGTTCCTGTACATCTCCCACAGAGCAGTTTGCTGCTGGAGTAGTCACAGTGTTCTTGGTACAGTTGGTTTTTGTGCCCGAGGTTGCCTCTTGAATTTTAAGGGTCAGGTGTGTGAAGAAAAGACTAGAAATGATTTTTTGAAAATCAAGGAAATAACACTTAGATACTTGAGCTGAAGGTGTTTAATTTTTCTGCCAAAAGAAACAGGAATGGGAAAAAATCCAGTTAAAATAGACTGGGGCAGAGCAGAACAGGTAGTGCTAATCCCGCTGAGTGCCAGAGGTGCTTGTTCAGAGGCTGCCCTTAGGAAGGCAAGAGCACAGCTCTATACAGGACCAGAGAGGAGGAACTTCCATGGCTGTAGCTGGGGTGACACATCTGCTCTCTCTGCGGCCTCCTCTGAGGCTGTGGAGTCCTGCTCTCTGGGCTAAATTACCCGTTATCCACCATTCAGACAAACACCTTCAAAGTGACTCAGTTTGATGACTCCCTTTTAAAAAGGAGGAGTTATTGAAGAAAATGAATAGTCTAAAGATATAAGTACTATGGGTCCCTTTTGGGAGAAAAGAAATTATTATGTTATTAATATTTAAATAACAATTACTGCTCCAGGTATAAGAGATATACAATGTGTATAGCAAGATGTAACACACAATATTTCTATTTGATCTTGAGGCTTAATCAGGAAAAATTCCTTTCTGGATTCTGGGAGCAGAACAGAGGAAGGAAAAATGAAGTGACCGTTTGAAGAGGGGAAAAAATAAAAATCCAGACTTAGAGGNGTGTATAGCAAGATGTAACACACAATATTTCTATTTGATCTTGAGGCTTAATCAGGAAAAATTGCTTTCTGGATTCTGGGAGGAGAACAGAAGAAGGAAAAATGAAGTGGCCGTTTGAAGAGGGAAAAAATAAAAATCCAGACTTAGAGGACAGTGCCTGTTTCTACATTTTCTCCACTACAAATTGCTGTGTATTTGAAACTATCTACAGCACCTTGTCTATTGTTTTGTCGCCTGTTAGCAGTACACCAGTGTCAGTCTTTTAAGGGAAGTACCTCAGATGATCTGTAGGTGTTCTGGGCATATTCTCCAGTTTTCATGTGCTGTCATGAGGTCTGGTGCATCAGCTGGGGAAGCAGCAATAGCTTTTCTTTTGAAATTTCTCCCAAATTGCCTTCATGTCTATGTGTTTTCTTTATTATGACTAAAAAGCCCTTGTGTTGAATGTGGTGATTTTGGTTGCTCTCTAGAAACATCTTTGTAGACAATATACCTACTGATCATGTGTTTTCCTAAGTGCTCATGCAGATGGCTGGTGATAAAAAATTCCTGAAGCAAGACAATATACATTAAAACCCATCTGTATGCCAGGTAATAAAAAAGAAGCAGAACTATCCTGCATCACTCACCTCTTTATCGATATGAGGATCTCACTGCAGTGTCTATATCTGAAAATAAGTAAAAAGTCTTTAAATGAATTGTTTCCCTGGCTTTGAGAGGGATGGATTTTGTAAATTAAACCTCATGTATTTGCTAGCTAAGGTACAAAGAGACATTCTTACACAAATACATGTAACCTTGCAATGCTGAGAGACAACTGTTAGCAAGTCAAAAGAAAGGCTAAATGTTTAAATGTGTGGAAATTAAAATGTAAAAGTGATTCCACAGGAATGGAAAACAAAGATGTATTAGTTTTCCTTGGTATTTCTTAAACAATGAAATAATTGAGGCCAGCAAAATATGCTGGCAACTGATGTAGAAATGGTAAGAAGAGTTGAAAAGTGGATGTTTATCCGTGGGAACAGTTTGTTGCCAAGTAGTTGTCTATTGTTTTGAAAATACAAAATGATTCAGATGATGTGATGTTGTTCATCACTAAGATCTGAAAAGCTGATTTAGAAGAAACTGTTACAGACTTAGCTAGTCCTTTCTTCGTGTAGTTGTCTTAATCTGATGAATAGCTTTGGTGAATGAAGGTATCAGTGATGAAAAACTAGATTTTTATAGGGGTCATAGCTATTTAAGAAAGGGAATGGATTCTCCTAGTTTTCGATCTTTGTATTATATTTTCAGTGTGAGGTCTTTAAACTGAAATTTAGGGGTCATTTTAAGAAATCCTTAAACCTGGTAATTTTGGGTTTATTTAGCATATTTTAGTCTGACCTTCCATGACATGGTTATTTTGAAAATGCTCTTCTGATCTTGTGGTAAAGCATCTTGGCTGAACTCCTGCAAGACAGATTTGGGCCTCATGGTTATGGCAGTTCAGTATTCTCAGCTTTGTTTGTCTGAATTTCTTGATGGTCACTAGCCCTGAAAGTCTCACAGCCTATTTGTTTCTTCATACTGAGTGTAGCTGCTGGATTAGATACTCACATAAAAGTAGACTTGAAAAAAATGTCCACTGTTGACTGGTTTTCCATAAACACACTTGAAATTGTCCACCTTTTGCTTGTAGTGGTTAGTAAGAGAGATGTTCTCAAAGCTGCAACCTGCTGAATTCATCAGTATATTCCCCTGTGCAAGGTTTGACATCCAAGATTCATTTCTATTAAAAAATGAGAATTTGACTTATTAGAGAATTAGATTTTAGGTTCTAAATTGGCTAAAGGCAGTGGTTTTTTGCTAGGCAAATAAGGAGGAGTGTTGGCTAGACATTTTGTAGGTTTCTGTTTGTGGCTCCACTGTTTTTAAGAAGATCATTATTTTCTATACCTACCTTTCATTTTCTTTGGTTAATGAAATACCTATGAATAGTTTATGAAGTCCTGCTACATAATTAATATGAAATTACTGAGTTATTTCCAAAAGTATTTTTGCCAAGAGCTCTGAAGCACCTTTATGTTTTACTGAGAAGCCATATAAAACAATCCTGTTGAGCAGGTTGGGTTGTTCCTGAGCATCCTGGTCATCTGAAAAAACAGTGCAAGTTGGAGAGGGCAGCGATCAGCAATAAAGAATACAGTACATGGAAAAAATTGTGTTGGCAGAAGATTTCTAGGCATTTAGCTCACACTGATGTCAAGTTTGTCTTCTGCCTAAAGTGGTCTATAAGATTTCTCTTAGTTTTAGTGACTGGTACAAGTGTGGCACCTCTGGGTAACCCTTTAAAGACTATGCAATCTTGGTTATTTTTTTTCAAGGGCTGGCAGCTCACCACAATTATTGCTGAAGCGCATTACTATCATGTTTGGAAATATATATAGTTTCAAAACTCTCTCACTGTGTTTTGTAGCCACCCTGTCTACCAGACTGAGGAGCTCCAAAATCCCTTTTCCATGCTTACATGCTCTGATCAAGCCATGCCTTTCACTTGGAGTTCTCAGATGGCTCAATCAAAGACATATTTTCCACATCTTTCATCATTCTTGTGGGTCCTGTTTGAAATTTTTCCAGTCTGACGTCCCTCTGGAACTACAGCTTCCAGAGCTGGTCTGGTATTTCTGGTTCATCAGGAACAAGCATTGGCATCAGTGTCAGATATAATTTTTTGTTGTAGTGCTGATCTCCCCATATGTAAGAAGTGAATTAAGACTGTTCTTGTAGGACTTCCCATTGATCTGATTATTCACCTCTGCTTCCAAGATTTATTTTTTTAGATTAAGCGTGCTTTGCAGACTTTGGTATAATCAAGAGAAACAAGATTGACAATGCCTGAAGCTTCTCCTACTTGTGGCAGTTGCAGTCTGCTCAGAAACATAACCCTTCACCACTGTTCCCCTACATAGGTACCCTTATCCCACGAACTTGGTTGGTAGTCTTTATTTCCAGATATATAATCTGATACTTGCCTGCATCTGCCTGCCAGCTTCATTGTTCATCACCTTTCCAGTTGTCATCTGAGAGCTTTTATCAGAGTTTTGACTTCCTCCAGGTTACTGAGAGAAATGTTCAGTGCCAGGCTGAGAATCAGTCCCCGTGGGAGTCTATTAGAAGCATTGCTGCTCAATTTGATCATTTAAAACCTCTTACATATGCACCATATTCATTTTATATTTTCTTAATCAAAATGTGAGATATAAAGTCAAATGCTTCATTGAAATATAAGAATATTAGATCAAATCTGTAGTCTGATAGAAATATAAAATCAAAGTGATCCGTAAAAAATTGTTCCTGGGTGTTAATTATTCCATATTCTTTTTGTTCATCATTAGTCAAATCCTTTCTTTGCTAATCAAGTCCATCATTGCCAGCCATATCAAAATGTCTGCTTGACAGTTCCCATTTACCCTGTTTAAATGTCACAATATTATAGAACAAAGATAAATGCTATTCTTTGTTTGCTTTGTCTCCTAGCACTAGGGATAAGGGGACAATCAGCAACTGAGAAAAAAAGGGAACCAGTCAGTGCTGCTTTACACTCCCAGTAGCTGTAGCACTTGCTGCCACAAAATGGGATCTTTAGGAACCCCCAAAATCTAGGTCTGCTGCACTGACTGATGGAGACTAGATGGATCCTGTTCAGTTCAAGGTGGTGTTTCCTACCTCCCTGCATGGTCAAACACAATAATATGAATAATTAGCACTAAAAATATATAAATTATAAGATGTGCATGTTTAAACAAACTGAAGTTAACAAGTTGTACTGCTCATCTGCTGCGCCTTTCAGGACAATGTAAATCAAACACAGGAAGGAATAATCTGGAAGCTAAATAACTGTAGTGTGATATTTGAGTTATCTATGCCTTCTTAGAATTGTTTTCCCCTTAAATAAATGGTAGTTGTTTCAGTAGATATAATTGTTAGCCACAAAACCGAGTTACCTGCATTAGTTGAACTGGTGTCATACTGAGACAGCTGTGCCTCTACTCTGTGTGGATATGACATTTTCAGGAATATCAGGAACTTCAGAGTGCCATCTGTGAGAAACTATGGACTAGGGTATTGTTTATTGATTCCTGCAAGCCCTAAGCCATAAGTAAGCTTGTGCATATTGTTGGAAAAAGGTGAAATTTTATGTCAAAACTAGT
>NDXB01007428.1:0-18612 GCA_002631895.1 Agapornis roseicollis | reverse complement strand
TGGGCATCTGAAGTAAGGTAAGGAAAAAATGCTTTGCCTATTAAAGTGGAAATAAAAAGGGGGACCTGCCCAATTAGAATAAAACAATATCCCTTAAAATTAAAAGATCGAAGGGAATAAAAATCCATTGATAAATTTTAAAATATAGATTATTAATTGAATGTGAATTGGAATATAATATTCCTATCTGGACAGTAAAGAAATATGATGTGAAAAGTTGCAGATTGATTCAAGATCACAGAGCAATCCACAAAATTGCAGAGGATATTTGTCCAGTGGTATATAATTCGTATGATTTATTGACTAAGTTGACTAATAATCAGCACTGGTTTGCCATCTTGGATTTAAAGGGNATCACAGAGCAATCCACAAAATTGCAGAGGATATTTGTCCAGTAGTATATAATTCGTATGATTTATTGACTAAATTGAATAATAATCAGAACTGGTTTGCCATCTTGGATTTAAAGGACACTTTCTTTTGCTCACCATTGGCCAAAGAAAGCCAAAATTTATTTAAAATCCTGACCCAGAAAAGGAAACTCAACTTGGATGGTCTTACCTAAAGGGTTTAAAAACAGTCCAACAAGTTTTGGAAATCAGTTAGCACTGGAACTAGAATTATGAAGACCACCTACTCAGATGGGGACTCTATTCCAATATGTGGATGACTTATCAATTGCCACAGAAATAAAGGAAGAATGTATCCAGTGGACAGTGGAATTATTACATTTTCTGGGACTGAATGGTTATTGGGTATAGAGACAGGGCCCAACTAATCCAAACCTGAGTTTTCTACCTAGGATATGAAATAACAGGAGGCCAGAGAAAACTTGGAGCTGCTAGAAAAGAAGTCTTTTGTCAGACTCCACGACCATCAACCATCAAGGAGATCTGGACATTCCTGGTAATGACTGGATGGTGCAGACTTTGGATCCATGATTATGGGGTTCTGGTAAGACCACTGTATGAAATGTTGAAGGGAAACCTCCCTCGTTGGACCGGACTATAGAGTTAATGACAGCTCCAGCTCTGGGACTTACAGATGTGACCAAACTGTTTTGGGTATATAGCACCCATCCCACTAGACGTATTCGTCAAAACAGCTGGATGAAGTGAGCGAAGGATCGCTCAGATGCCTTCCCATATGATATCAGGAATCCTGAAGCAAAAGGAGCCTACTGGTTAAATTGTGGTCACTAACGTTGTGAATCCAGCATCCTTTTTGCAGGAACAATCAACAGACGCATGACTGCTTGGCCACTGTGGAGACTGTGTATTCAAGCTGACAAGACGTGGGGGAGAGACCTCTGGAAGATGCTGATTCTTGTTTCACTGATGGTAGTAGCTTCATGAAAATAATGAAGGACAGGATACCAGCACTTCACAGGTAATAGAAGCTAACCCTTTACCTGTGAACACCTCTGCCCAGAAGGCAGAAATAATAGCATTAAGGAGAGCCCTGGAATTGGCTAAAGATTAAAGGATAAATATCTGGACTGGTTCTAAATACGCATTAGGTGTGGTCCATGCACATGGTGCTATCTGAAAAGGAACATGCTACAGAAATTCTACAGTTACTGGAAGCTGTTCAGCTCCCTGAAGAAGTAGCTCTTATGTACTGCAAAGGACATCAACAAGGTGACTCTGATCAGGAAATTGTTTATGTAAAATCTTGCTGGTGGTTTTTTGAATTATGAAGAGGTTTTTTTTTCCCCTCAATTATTCTTGGGCATAAATGACAGCTTAACCAGTGGCCAGCCAAAAACACATGATGGTTTGAGAGCAGGTAGAAGGCAAATGATGGCTTTGGCCATTGAAAAAGATATATTTAATTTACAACAGTATTGAACACCATTACATTTATTATAGGTAATAATCATGGCAAGATAACCCCCCTTTTATTAGGTTTTCATTGAATTATATTGTAAAAAGTAGCTTTAAAGGCTCTTCACTGTAATTTGATTCAACTGTCTGGTACTCATACTGAACCTTCTCAAGTTCTTTAATAAGGATATTTTGGGATTTCTGACATTTATAATACTAACACTCCGACAAGATCAGTAAGTTGTGATTCCTTTTTTCTATAAGTTACAGTAAGCAACATCTGTACTTTCGTACAGCCCTAATGCTCTTTTAAAGCTCGCTGACAAAACAATTTCAATATAATGAAACTGCTCACTCCAACTTCCCTAGAGAAAATAAAAGTGAATTTGATGGCTTGGCTGTTCCTGCCAATACATTTTATCATGAATACTGTTGAAGTTTCAATTTGCTCATCAGAAAAATATCTGAGTTGCCTTATTTGTTCTTGGTGTGAACTTCGTGTTACATAGGTGAATATTGATGTAAATAACAATTCAACAGATTCAGCAATGGAAATTATGAACAGCAAAATGTTTATTGAAGTATATAACTTTGATCTTAAAAATTCCAGGAATTCCGACTGAAATTTCCTAAAAATCACTACCTTGAACATAAGAATTTGAAGAGCTGAGTTAAGAAAAACAACCAACCAAACCAAAACCCAGTACCCTCCCATCCCAAATGCAAAAAATACTCCAACCATTGTAAGAATTATAGCTAAAGGAACAATCATACATATTTTTTGAGTGCTTGGCTGCTTGATACTTTTGCAGAAATCAGATCCTTCTGTAATCCTGTTGTCAACCAGTGATGAAACTAGAGGACAATAAGAGGGGAAAAGGATACTTTCATCTCAGATGGGAACAAGATCTGTTAAGAAAGAATTTATAAGTGTTCTTAAGGACAAAACAGACCTAAATGTTGTGATGTAGTTTGTTTTGTATTTTTTTACATTTTGACCCTGGTAGATACTAGAAAGGAATGTTTTTAATGTGGCTTTTGGTAGTTTCTGTATTTGTGGTAAGTGCACATTGTTAGGATGAGGTGTGGGTTTCTAGTGCTTCTGTAGGGCAATAAATAAGATGCTTTTTTATATCTGGAAGTAGACTTGAACAGAATATTCAAGCAACTGCATGCTTTGCCTAACATATTCACAGTTCTTCAAAGTTCAGGTTTACAGGCAAGGTTTATGCAAAGGTTTGAGACTACAGGAAATGAAAACAGATCACCATAATGAACGCTGTGGTTGTCAGGATGGTTTGAGCTCTTGGAAAGACACACTCGTGAATCTAATTTGCTGAGTGAAGGGTATTTGGGCTGTTTTGACATACAAATGAAAACACAGGTTCTGAAGTCAGTAGGTGGCTTTGAAAACTCATGCACAATAGTTTTGCAAGTGAAACTGTCTTCAGAATGCTTGGCATCTACTGGATTTGAACAATGACAGAAAGGATATGGTGCTGTTTTGTTCTGTTACTCTAGGGAGTGTATTTTATTCAGAGGGGCCAGAAATAGGATGTCTGTGCCCTTGCTTTCCTATTCGTTTTATAGCCAGAGAGGTATATGAGGACAAAGCTGTCTGGAAAGGAAATACTGAACTGGGATAATTTAATTTTCTCTTTGTAACTGCCTATGAAAAGAGTTGTAATTGCAGGTCTGAGAAACAAGTGATTTGCTATGAATGTGTTGACAGAATTTCCTTTGTGTGAGCAGCCCTTAGATACAGCTCTCTTTCAGAACTGTTTTCTTTCTGAATGAAGACCTTGATCTATCTATCCCAATATCCATCTCTTTGCTGTTAGATCAAGCTTTAAATAACTCAACAGGATTACTTTGTCTCAGCTCTTTTCTCCAAGTGACATGGTTGCTTGCTTCCTTCTCTTGTGAAGTGTGACTTGAGCATATATAACCTCATCTATCAGGTTTCCTTATGTTGCATTAATTTGGGCTTTTCAGGTTCTTTTTCTAAAACGTGTATAAGATGTGTGCTCTGCTCTGCTGCTCCCTGAGCAGGCTTTCAGAACTTAATGTCCCAGTTCTTGTAACAAACTCATGTATGATTTGACAATACTGCCAAAAGAGCGTGTACTCCTGATACTTTTTACCATGTTTAACTTCTCCTTGCATTCTGCAGGCTCCTGGTTTTCTTTCACAACGAGCTTCACCTTCAGAGGACCTTGCTTCACTTGCCACTTTTCACATTGTCTTTTAACCATAAAGGGAACTTTGCCTAGGTCCATTCCCTTTAAACAGACACTTGTGTATGCTTTTTTCCCATCTGGACCCCATATTAGATATGTGAAATATGTGATTCGTGTCAATGTGAAGTAATAAGATATAACCCTCGTAAACCATGGAATTTTTGACAGAACATGAACATAGTTTTTGCTTTTTATCTGTATCAATTCTGTTCCTGCTTTCACTATTGGTATTGTGTATAGAAACGTTTGTGAAGAAAACAAAATTAAGCATTAAGAACAAACAGGGAAATACTTCAGGAAACTTTAAATAAAAGTCAAATAATTCAGTTGCAAAAGGATTTGCAACTGGACAAGTAAAAGGTGGGATTGAAGAATGGGGTTGATTGAACTATGGAATTGTAAATGAAGGAGTCTCTGGAATGTCAGGCTTGGAGAAGGTGTGAATCACTGGGATGGGCTTTGCCAGAACCACCTGGTGGCTATTAACAGGACACAGGAATGGGGGTGGGTGTGTGTGTTGGTAGAGCAGAGGCTCCCCATGCACCCAGCGCTGTTTGCTTGCCTTTATTTGCTTAATAAATTTGTTATTTTATTTAAGATCCTGTTTGGATAAAATCATTTATATCAAGATACAACAAAATTTCTAGGAACATAAGTAAACCCCAGTCATTCAAAAATTGACTTAAGCTCTACAAATCACAACAGTGACTCTTCTGCATACATGTCACCTGTCCATCTTGATAATCTGTGTCCCCTTTATTTTCCAATGCCACTCCAGTTTGTCCCTATTGATCAGCTTTATCCAGTTTTACTTCTCAATAATGGCTTTTCTACAATGAAAATGTGGCTTGCTTGTGAAGTGCTGCTGCAGTGAAATTAGACAATGCATTTTGGTGTTCTGGAAGGGTTTAACGTTAGGGGGCTTCTGTTCATCTTCTGTCAGTTGTTACCTGTTTTAAATGCTGCCTGCTCCAAGGGAAAAACTTATTAGTTTGCTATCGTTGGAAAGTTGCTCTAAAACTTATTTTGTACCTTTGTCCAAGACAATAGAGGAACAATTAACAAAAAACTCTCTGTGCAAAAAGGAATTAGGCTAACAGCTCATGATGGTTCATTCTCTATTAGCATTTGTTCAGAATGACTTCGGCAGTTTGAGAACCGACTTTCCTATCAATAGTTGAACTGCACTTTAATAAAATTCTCGGCTGAGTTTTCAGTATTTATGGTGTATGTAAAACTTCGGATTTGTTTGTTCTTCACCCTGATTTTACAGCAGGAGGATTTACACAAGGATGTAATGCTTTTTTTGACACCTACTTCTGAATTCAAATAAAAACTGTTGTTACTTTGCATTAGACAGAACACACTTTGCACACTGTGAGAGCTATTGGCATGGATGTTTTTCTGTCTTGATTAATTACAGATGGGAAAAAAAGTCTTCAAGATTTAAATGTTCAAAAAATTTTATGCTCTGCTATGTTTCTGTGCATTGTTAGCAAAATGTCTTCCTAGATGACTAAAAATGAATGCATAATCCATGGAAGTTGATAGGCACTCATTCACTTTGAATGCTTTGAGTCAAGGTCTAGGTTATATTCCTTCAGTTTTATCTCATTTTTTCTTTTTACTGTTTATTTTTCTGTCTTTAAGTGCTCTTCCACAGTTAGCTTTTGTACCCTTTAACAAATGTTATAAGCTTTAAACAAGGACAACGTTCTCAAGCAAAATAATAATGAATCTTAATGAATCCTTTCAACAATGAATATTCTCCTGGCAAAGTCCATGAAAAGTGAAAATAAACCAAATGTCCAGTATATAGATCTGTTTGGTATAACAGATCCCACTTGGGTGGGAGTCTAGATGCCTGACTTTGACGTTTCAGTACCACAACGTCAGCATTGGACCACAGTGGAGATCCCCTTAACCTGTAGGGCAGGAGCTTACTGTTTAGTCTGCTGATTACCCATGGGGTACCGTGGGGTATTTTTTTGCTGGAAACCAGCATCTGTGAGGTGTTGACAAATACCCTCATCCTGGCAGAAAAAAGACCCCAGATTTGCAACTTTGGACATAAGTACTCTTGCTTATATTGTGTGGCATGCATGAGAGAGCTTAAAAGCAAAAAAAGAAAGTTTTACTAGTACTTTGAAGAAGCAAGGTACTCTGGAAGCATTCTTCCTGTCTTGCAAGCACTTTCAGCTATCAAAACTGTTTGCATTTTGTCAGAGCTACTAATACATTTCTTATGGATAAATGCTTATTTGGATGAATATGTTAAAATTTATGTAGCAGGCAAAGTAACCCCTAACCCGATGAAAATGTAGTTTTGAATCTGTTTTTAACAGTAGGCTCTTAAATTTCTTCTGGTCTTCTATGGTGGTAAGGGTAACTTTCTGATACCCTGAGAGAAGATAAGCCAAAAAAGCAATACAGTCATCTTGTAAAATGTATCAAGAATGTTAATTCAAATAAGTAACCTGGTTTTCTACAGTACAAAAGTTGAAGACAAACTAAAACTAGAGCTCTCCAGAATGTTTTAATAACCCTTGCAGTATGCTGGTGGGTTATAAGAAATTCTACTTTTTAATTTAAAATAAATCTAACTTCTGCCTAATGTGTGTGGTAGGCAATTTGCAATTATGACCTTCATGATGAGATTCCTCTATGAAATGAGAGGTATGTTATAATTTAAATAGAGTTGTAGTTCTGCTTGGTTTAAATTTGTGACCCAGGGGTTAGGAGTTATTGGGTGTAATAACACTGTGGTAATGTGACTCTTCAAGGCACATTTGTATAATGAGAAATCATACCTAGTTATAAGAAGCATGCTGATTTTTATTTTTTCCTTTTGCCTTACCAATTCAAATATGCTGCTCTATCAGTCTCCTTTTTACATTTTTAAAACACCAGTTACCATGATTTTTTCATAGAATCATAGGACAGTTACAGTTGGAAAGGACCTTAAGATAATCGTGTTCCAAACCCCCTGCCATAAGCAGAGAAACCTCACGCTAAACCATGTCACCCAAGGCTCTGTCCAACCTGGCCTTGAACACCCCCATGGATGGAGCTTTCACAACTTGCTTGGGCAACCTTGGGCCTCACAGTAAAGAACTTCTATATATCTAACCTAGACTTCTCCTGTTTAAGTTGTAACCCATTACCCCTTGTCCTGTCACTACAGTCCCTAATGAAGAGCCCCTCCCCAGCATCCTTGTAGGCCCCCTTCAGATACTGGTAGGCTGCTATGAGGTCTCAGCCAGCCCCAACTTTCCCAGCCTGTCTTGGTATGGGAGATGCTCCAGTCCCTGATCATCCTCATGGCCTCCTCTGGACTTCTTCCAACAGCTCCACGTCCTTTTGATGTTGAGGACACCAGAACTGCACACAATGCTCCAGGTGAGGTCTCCCGAGAGCAGAGCAGAGGGGCAGGATCAGCTCCTTGGCCCTGCTGGTCACGCTCCTTTGGATGCAGCCCAGGATACGGTTGCTTTCTGGGCTGCAAGCGCACACTGCAGCCGGCTCATGTTCATGTTCTCATCGACCACCACCCCCAAGTCCTTCTCCTTGGGCTGCTCTCCATCTCCTCTCTGCCCAACCTGTAGCTGTGCCTGGGATTGCTCTGACCCAGGTGTAGGACCTTGCACTTGGCATGGTTGAACTTCATGAGGTTGGCATCAGCCCAGCTCACAAGCGTGTCCAGGTCCCTCTGGATGGCATTCCTTCCCTCCAGCATATCAAATAAATCCAAAGCTCTTAGCAGCATGTGATTTGCATAAATTTACACATTTTTATTGTTTCCAATATGCAGCCATAGTCTTTTGTTTACTCTTTGCTGAAAATTCAGAGCCTTTAGTCAGTGATTTGGGTGTGCTTTAGCTGTTTGTCATTGTTCCTATTTTTGTGGCTTGGGTGACTAGTTGATAACAGCTTTTTTAACTGAAGTGAAATTTTGAATTTTATTATTGTTTTTAATTTCCAGGAGACAGTCCAAACATGTAAGAGAAAAAGAAATATTTGGACTTTTCAGCTAAACATTCAAATGCCTTGCACTGAGACATCATAACTTCTTTTTCTTGTTGAATATGCAGGCATCTCTCTGGTATAAGAGGAATGCCAGCTCTACCTTACAGTCATTGTGTGTATCTGAGGAAATGCTGTCATCTTCAGTTTCAGCAGTAATAACACTCCAGCAAGTTCTTCCTTTCTCTTTGGTTTTACCGGCACTGTTTCCCCAGTACTGTTTCTGCAGACAGCTGGAGCTTTCTGCAGGTTCAGAGGCTGGATTCAAGCTGAAAGGAGAGACTTTCTGCAGAAGACTCAGCCCAGGGCCCTGATAATGCCCATCATAGCAGGGGTGTTGACGAGTCTTGAGCTGCTGGAGATGGCTCTGTGTATGTACTACACCCTGCGATCTGCACCCAGGTTTTTCTGACAGGGAACAGTATCTAGGCAATCTCTCATTGCTTGATATAGGCTCACCCATCTTACAGGCTGCTTAAAAATGTCAAAGCTGCTGTTAGAGCAGTGCTGAGGTTAAAGAACAAGAGGGTATAAGCATGATATTTCATCATGTTCTTATGGTGATATTAAGTGGAGTTACTCAGCTTACAGTGAGCTTGAAATGAGGCCAGGTCTTGTTCAGACATGTCCATATACTCCTGTAAACACAAAGCCTGAGATGCAGCCAAGGATCAATATGCCCTCAGTATGACTGGAAGTTTGCAAGGAGTAGATCTTGCTATTCTTACTGGAAATGGATATCGATTGCCTCTGGGAATAGCCATGGGATGAGGGATAGAATGTTGCATATGCTCCAATTAAGAAACACATCAGGGATTGTTAATCTCTGTCTCAGCCAACTTTTTAGAGATGTTGTTGATGAAGAAGATGTAATAAACATGAAGTGTCAGGGTCAAAAATAGCAACAGCTGCTATGAAAGAAAGGAGAAAGTAGTCTTTCCTTGCCACCTGATACCCTTGTTGCAATGGACAATCCAGTGAAAGTTCAATCAGATGAGTTTATAATGGGGCTGTCAAATCTGTGCACTGCACCCATCATGGCTGCTTTGATGGAAGTGGCTGCAGGGTTAAATGATATGTTAAAGTAATTTCTGCATGGTATTTGTTGCTTTATTCATAACAGATTTAAGTACAAAATCTAAGTGTTCTCCTTTTGAACCAAATCTAAGGAATGGCCTTACATTGCTACTATCCTTTACACTTAGACTTCATAAAATAAGTTGTACCTGTTGAAAAATTAATGAGCCTACTTCATTAAATAGTGGAGACAAATATATATCAAATGAAATCTTCAAATTAGAAGATGCTTCACAGATGGCTTGTGGCTGGTCTCTTAAGATTGTCAAATTCAAGGTAGGCAATCAGCTTCAATACATTTTTATGAAGTATTCATGGAGTTAGGCTTTATAGTAGCATCACTTTTCATTTTACCTTAATTTATCATCAGACACTTCACTCAGGGATACCAGGAACTTGCCTCTACCCCTTGCCCGCTTGGCATCCTACCTGCTTATTTTGGCAGTCTTAAATACATTACTCTGTCATCTGACACAGTCAGTGTCAAATTGTTTCTTGTATAAGTGAGGATAGCATGAGTGCAAAACCAAGTCCAACTTCCCTTTCACACTGTGGCTGCAGAGACTGAAAGGTGAAATTTCTTCTGAGAGGAGTAATAAAACTGTACACTTCCATAATATGGATGGGTGGTTTTTGTCTGTATTCTGTTGTACTAGGTACAGAGAAGAATAGGGGCTAATGGCAGAAGGAAAATATAATCTCCTTCACATTAGATTTATAATGGCTTAATATGTTATGTCTGGAGACTATGGACAGGCAGAGAAGGGCTAAGAAGGGAAGATAATCCTGGGTTCAGAGCATGAGTGCAGAAATTCGAGTAGGCCTTGATAAGCCTTCAACTTTTTTTTGGAAAACATCTTATATGCTGAAGATCTTCAGAAAGTAGCTGGGAAGAGAGAGCTTTGAAGGTCTGATCTTTTAACTTGAGTGCACCTATGGTAAGAATGAGATGGCAGTAAAATAGTTCTGCTTGTGCCTCTTTTCTCATTCGAATTCTGGAGATTTCACTGCACTGACACAAAAGCATTTGCATTCCTTAAGACTGAATGCAGTGTTGCAAGTATCCATTACCAGAATATACAAACCAGAAATGTAATAACTGAGCTCATAAGGCCAGTGGTTTTTTTTATCCGATAACTTTCCCCTTCTGTGTGAACATCTGCACTTCCATCCTAGTAACAGGCACGTTGTTTTCCAGTGTAAGAGAAGTACTTACTTAAGAGTTCCTGGATCATCCGTAAGTAATGTGTCTGCCTAGCTACAGAGCTTAGGGCGTCCAAATCTCATCGAGAAGTTGTAAATCTGTGCAAATATTTGGCTGTGAAAGAATCACTAAAGGTTTGCTTTGGTTGATTTAGAATTAAAAAAATGCCAAAGTGAAGAGGGCTCAACAAATGCAGTGACTGTGCAGGATACTTCCTGAACCAGTGTTGCAATTACATAAAAAATATAGAGTAACACCTATGCTACTGCTGGAAGGGACATCATTATATTTCAATGCGAGTCAATCTTAGGGCTAGTAAGAAACACGTACCTATACATTTATATTTCCCAAAAACAAGCAACAGGGCAAGCATGCTGGGATTACTGCATGGTTGTGTTAAAACTGCATGTTTGCATTAGAAATGTATATAAACACATTTATATTTGAAAAATCCTTGCTAACCTGTTCTCTACTGACAATTATTTTTAACTATTCACTGTCTTGGTAACCTTTGTCTAGGTTATGAAATAAAGGCAGTGTTTTATATAGAGAATAATCTTCACAGCTAAATTTCTGGATTACTTCTTACTGTGTTCTAAGCTATTTCTTTGCATTTCCTGTAAACCAGTAATTAAAATTGCTGGCTTGATCTTTAGGTTTAATGTAACAGTGATGCGAGGCCTTATCAGGTGGAGGGATTAGTGGAATGGCCATGGGAATTCTTCAGGAGAACACAGAAATGCAGATTCTTCAGCTCAGAGTAGGAAAGGGAGTTGTTTGAAGGGGCTTCTTCAACATGTATTTCAAATGCATTGCATACCTGGAAGTGATGTGTGATTGAAGAGTGTTTAGGAATTGCTCTGGGACCGTGTGCTTGAGAGATCTGGTTCATTCGGTGTTTATTCCAAGTATCTCTGAGTCGTATTATGTTAGTCTCAAATGTACAGTTTTCCAGTCAAACTTTGCTATAATAACAGTGAATAAAGGACATTGCCTAACACAATTTAGCATACTTGGAACACCACCTGAACTCACTGACAGCATTCAGTCCCTAAAACAGCTTGGACTCCCTTGTGTTATCAGTAGTTGTTTGGAGGTACTACCTCTCTTTGAGAGATGCATGGTCTGGGACTCATCTGTTTTATCCAGCTGTGACTGTTGTACACAACTTGTTTGAGAGCTCTCCTTAGCACATCTGGAAGCCTCCCACCTGCAAACAGGAGGGGCCATTTCTGCTCCTTCATATGCTTATACCTTACTGGAGTGTGAACAGGCCCCTGTGGGTACCACAGATGCTTGTAATGAGTAACTCACATTGTCACTCTGAGGAATGGACAGAATCTTAAAGCACTTTTTTTTTTTTTTCTCTTTATAGATGTNGGCCATTTCTGCTCCTTCATATGCTTATACCTTACTGGAGTGTGAACAGGCCCCTGTGGGTACCACAGATGCTTGTAATGAGTAACTCACATTTTCCCTCTGAGGAATGGACAGAATTTTAAAGCACTTTTTTTTTTTTTCTCTTTATAGATGTGTTTTTCTTTAACAGATTTCATATCTTTACTATTGTGAACACATTTGCCCTGGTTTTTCTGTTAAATGCAGGATCAGCAGTTTTGAAAAGCTTTTCCTCACTAGTGTTGATCCAGTTTCCACTTGAACATTATTCTTACTCCTTCCCCATACTGTTATTTTATCCTCATGCTAGGCACATTTTCTTCCTGTGGTTTATCCCTGAATTTTGTGTTCTGATTTGTGCAGGGTTTTTCAGGGTTTTTTTTAAAATAGTAAAATGTAAGAATTGAAACTTTTAAAATAGAAGAATTTTAAATACTTATGTAATCTTGATATGAAATGGTAAAACAACTTCTGATCTGTGATGTGGCATACAATGAGGTCAGTGACTCAGGAGGAAGAGACCCCTGTGGTCCCAGGCTGTTTTGTAGCATTGTTTAGTACTTCCACGAGTTAATTTTGGAGAAGTTGCAGAGAAAAAGCACCACCTGGAGGAAGGTGGTGAGTGTAGGTGAGGCTGGAATGAGTTTACTTCAGAGGAAGTATGCATGAAGGAGGTCCTTAGTCATCCATGCTGCTACTGGAGCTTTCAGACTTTCTCTTCTACTCAATGCTTATTATAAAACCATTGATGTTTTAACTCTGGGTAATCTGAAGAACTGAAAAGTCTTTTTTTCCTTGTTGCTCATATCTATTAGAGCAGAAATGCGTTAACATACAGAGGTACAAAAAGTTGTATCAGTTGTGTCAAGAAATAGTTAATTCCAAAGATCCAAACCTTTGAAATCTGGGAGAAAAAAGTTTTAAACTCAGGTAAAAGATTTCTTTCATTCCCTAAAGATAATAAAAGCTGCATGTTTTCATTGCTACCCCTACATATCTGTATGTAATGTGTAATATGCTATGTGCCTTTTCAAAAATAGAAACTTATAATGTGTTAAATGGGAAATGTACCTTTTTAAAGGTGTATGTATATCAAAGGTGTATGATGGGTGTACGTATATGACAGGTGTATGATATGTTTCGTATCTGCAATAAGGAGATAGGAAGGAGTAGATAATTCAAGATTGTACACACATCTTAGACAAGGTGACAATTAGACCATGGAAAGAATAAAGTAGGAAGCAAAGTGGTACAAATTTAACATTAAGAAGTTTGACCAGAATTTGCTCTAGAAAGTAGTGTTGATGTAAGCATGTTTGTCTCAAATACAGGCTTGAAGGTTGTTCTTTCTGAGAGAGGCTTAAGATATTTTGATTCATTAAAAGGAAAAAATAGGCTCTTGATGCAGATTTTTTCTTTTTTGTTTTTCCTAGATTCAACTGAAAAAGATATTAGTTCAGTGCATTGTGAAATAATAAGAGCTGAAACAGCAGAGTGGTTTACAGCATTTAAAGGGGTATTTGAGATGACAAGAGCTGAGTACTGGCAGCACTTTGATGCAACTCTGCACTGTTGGAGAAGAGATGGGTCTTTCATGTTTGTTCAGATGGAAAATTTCACTGTGTAATGTGTTGATTTTATGCTTCAGACTTGCTGGACACTTAACAAAAGCAATGCACATGCGGTTAGAAACTCATCTGAGTATCTTGTATTACTCATAGTCACAGAAGTCAACTGGTGATGTGAACTATGAGCAATTATCAATTTGCTCTTTGCATTCTGTGTCTTGAGGAGTAGCATCCTGTTTTCAGTAAGCTGGTTTGAGTGGCAGATGAATTCTATAAGCAAGTGTAGAGAAGTGTAGGTATTTTAGATTTCATTATATCATATGGATCTCTTGTTGGACTTTTATTTGAGCCAAGACTTCAATAAGAGTTTGCCTGTGGACTGGCTGTGTGACAATGGACATTTTGTGAGCAATCCAGAGGCCTTGGTGTAAGGCAGCCTGCATGAGAATGGTTACATAGTCGAGATAAACTGAAGGCTGTGGATGAGGGAGTAATGAAACACCAGCTGCAAGATCTCAGAAGTCAGAAGAGAAAAGGAGCTGTGAAGATCTGAAGGTCAAGTTCCCAGGATGGTGTTATCCAATCCTAGCATTGTTAAGGTTTAAGGTGCCCAATCAACAATTGCAAATCAATGTAGCTGTGCTAATAATCTCTATATAAGGTTAACATTTTGTCTAATAAATTGGCATTCGCTTGATCACATTGATCATCTCCGTGTTGTTCGAAGGATAGGACCCACAGCCCAAAAAGACAAACAAACAAAAACAACAGAAGGAAACCCATAATGAAGTGATACAATTGTAACGTGAAAATGTAGATACATTTCATGCCCTGAAAAAAGGTTCATCAAATAATCTTTATGTATTTCTGATGTCTTAGATGTGTCTTGATCACAAAGCTCTGGTTTTGTGAGGTTTTTGTTTCTTGAATTTTATTTATTTATTTAGCCACAAACATTGCCAACAATGCTGTTTCTGCCACTTGAGTATAAAGTGTACTCTTAAGCAGACTGGTTGCTGGCCTAGTATGACTAAATACTATTGTTTCTGATATGAAAGGGAAAAGCTACAGACAATAAAAGTGTTTGCATTGCTAAAAAATTGTCCACTTTAGGCTTCCTTAAAATATAAAGACTGTTTCCTGGCAGACTGAGATAATCTCTGGTTATGTTTCTCTTGTATGAAATTACTCCTTTAAGTTTGAGTGAAATGCTGAGAAGCCTGGAATTTTCCTGTTCGATGCTGCAACATGATGTTGTCTTCACTATGCATCATCATCCTAGTTCCTAAGAATACAGAGTGGAGATTACTTTTTCTACTTCTGTGAGCTTGACTTGAACAAGAAAAGAAACCCCTATATGATCCAAACTATCTTTTCTCATTGTATTTAATTTGCAAACTCAGTATAGTGCATTGCACTGTCCCTAAAGAGTCCTCCTAAGAGCACAAGGCTCCAAACAGACATTTTTCTCCAGCTGAGCTGATCAGGAGTTTCTTTTTTACCAAGTGAGAATTAGAATGTGTCCTAAGTTAAACGGACCTTTTGGTTCTGTGGAATTTAAACTGAGGAAATTGCTTAAAACTTTGTTAAAACACAATGGTGGGGAAATTACACCTATAAACTAATTTGGTTTGGGTTGGTGCTTTGGTTTTGTTTTTTTCATTACATATTATTCTTTGAGTAAGAGAAGAAAGCTTGAGCAATAAATCTTAAATTAGATATGTTACGCTCCAGGCAAGGAGGTGTTCCAAGCTGAAGAAATTATTGATCCCATGTCTGGCTTTATAGCATGAGTACAGAGTGTAATCCATCATAAAATGAAAGCAAAACCATTAGCCTCCTCAAGCATTCAGTTAGACTATTACTTTATCTACCTTAATTGATGCTGCTAATAGTATCATATTTGTTTCATAGAGGTAGAAAACATCCTTGTTAGTGAGTCTCAGCTAGGTCACAGAGTGACATTTAAGCAATAGCAGCAGGTGAGTTCCTGATCAATGTGACGTACCACCTTACTCTTTCACTGTGGTGGTCTGAAATGGTTTGTGTTTGTTTCAAATGAATTCAGTATATGGCAGCTTATGTGCAGAGCACTGGAAGTTCCCTTTCAAAGGGACAGTGCTTTATCAAATCGATTTGCTTTAATTGTGGTAATAACTCAATGAATGCTAGCTAATGCTGTTTCCTCATGTCTCACAATTTCTTCTCAAATCTTGTGCTAATAGATTTTTAGCTATGGATCAAGTGAGATATTCTTCTTAAAGATATATACATGTGTACATGTAATAAATATATTTGCATATACAGAAATATATGTGTGCATATGTAATATACATGCATACTTTTTAATTTTCTTCACAACGTGCTCTATAAACTCTTTTACCATGGATAGGTCTGTACATTGGATCCAGAAATACTGCATTTGCAAGAAGGTATCTTGCAACTTAGAGTTAGTGTGAGTTAGAGTCATAAGGTGAGTTAAGAGTTTCAGAACTCTAACACATATGCAAGGGTGTATCTAACAAATTAAAACTGAGTCAAATTAGGCTAACAAAAGCCTCCTGAAATTTGACTGATGTAAAATAAAAAGGTAGGTGAAAGCATCTCCATAGGTTTGTTTGGTTTTTTTTACTTAATACGTGTGTTCCGAGATAGTGCTTAGGACACTGCATTTTCCTTTCAGCTAAGAAATGAAGCTGTACTATAATTTATAGATTCCTTAGGATAATGTGCAAAATATATCTTATGTTTTTAGCATTCAAAACCTGGATTTTCTTAATGTTTTTACACAGGTAAAGAATTTGTCAGCTTCAAAAGCAAATACAAGTTCCAGTTTATCTTTGTTGAGTAGCTATTTTGGGGAAGATGCACAACACAGCTCAGGTCTGGGTTATTTGATTGACCCTTACTGTTTCAGAAACCTCTTACTGATATTTGAAATAGGTACTTATTTTTCTGACATGAAAGACTGACTGACTACCTTGCTTCTAACTTCTGACAGTGAGCTGGTAGTCTTCCCAGTCTGGTAGTCTGCTGCCCTTTGATTGTGGGTAGGTAGAGTTTGCCTTATTATGTTGCTATAATGGGAATCCCATGAAAGAATATCTACCAGCTATAGATGTAGTAGGTGTCGAGAGCTGTAGCATCCCAGTAATTACACTTATGTCAGTGGGTTGTGAGTAGGCTAAAGGACTGACATAAATGTATTGCACATCAACTTACTGTAGAAAGGTAAGCTTGTAATGGCTGAAGAATCACGTAGGTAGGTAGTGAAAGGCCCAGTATACTTTAAAGTATATTTTGCTAGTGCTAAGGTGCCATGTACCCATGAATTCCTGTGTTCTAATAACTTTCATTTTAACCTCTGGGGATCTGACATGATTGCACTAAATTTGAAAATGGTTTGATCCTTGTATGTGAGTCATACTACTATTTGTTTCTGAAATTAAAAAACAGTAATATGAAAAGGTCCTTGTCAAAATTACTCCTTGCTGATGTTTAGAGAACCTCAGCCATCTTTCACCAGCATTCTGTGTGAGACTGAAACAAAGGCATTTATATATTTCTGTGAAAGGGAACTGTAGAAATAACTGTTACTAGTCTGAAAGGTCAAGTTTTCAATTTGAGTGTCTCTGTCAAGAGTAACCAGGAGTGTTCACCTTGGACCTTAGACATCTTCCATGCTCGAAGCTTTGTCGAAACTGATGCATCTCTGAAAAGTTTTCCTTTTGAACCAAAACATTTCGACAAAGATACTGCACTGCTTGGAGCTCTCACTTTTCTATCTTAGCTTATCAAAATTATATGAAAAATACAAAGTTTAAAACTATATACAATATGTTACTAATTCAATTTTATGCTAACTACATATGAGTGATACACAGTGTAATTCTTATGCTTATTTACAGTTAAGGATAATGAAACTATAATTTTCCATTTTCTTTATGTGTATGATTGTTCTAACATGTGGACTTAATTTCCTTTTTGTGTATGCTATTTATTTTTCTGCTTAATGCCTTTTTTCTAGTACACAAACATGTAAATATAGAATACGATGATGGCAAAACAGTTATAGGAAAATACTACAAGAATATGTATGAAGATACATAATTTACACTTTCAAAATTGTCAGAGCAACTTCCCAAATTCGAGAAATCTGCATACTTTATCAAATACTACTGTCAATTTGTACTGCTGGAGACTTGTGAACAGTCAGCTGTGTGTTACTAAGTTTTCAAGGAGATTATATTACTTGGCTGGAAAATAACTGCAGAACAAATTGAAACAGACAAGTCTGTATTTTCCAGCTCAGTAAGATCTTTAACTGTTACACAAATTCTAAACTACACAGCACAAAATGTTTGAAAAGCGCTTTTGACTTAAGCATAAGTGTGTTTGTTCTTACATTACATCAGTTCTGAAAGTGTAAAGGACATTTCAAATAATCAAATGACAGCACTAAATCATAAGAATGTAATTATCTTTCTACAGCTATTCTTAGCTTCCCTTTGAAGAGTTTTATAACTGAATAAGTCTTCTACCAATTTTAAGTCAGATTCGCAGTCTACGTCACTGTGTAATGGCCTCATAATTTCTTTCTGAGTTACTGTTTAATACGTATGTTTTTTCTTGCTTATATTCTATCATACCTATAGAAAATATAGAGCAATCCTGTACTGACTGATATCATTCCATTGCATGGCTTGTTTTCTGACACGGTTATAACTGCTGGGCAAACTTAGTATCGCAACAGCAACTTCTAATACTTCTAATACTTGAGTAAGAAGTACAGAAATGTTGTGGTTGCATAATGGGATTCTATTGCACCACAATAAAATTTTTGCTGAAGGCAGGTGCTGTGATAAAATATAATAATGGTGATAATCCAGTTTAGATCTGAATAACTGCATATTAATTTTTGTTAATACTATATACGCTTCAAATTTACCAAGCATTTAATTTAATTAATGCTGTTAGCAGGTTGTTCTTGTCACTTACAGCTGGTATTGCAGTAAACATCTTTGTCACTGACATGGACAGTGGGATTGAGTGCGCCCTCAGCAAGTTTGTGATNCAACCTCATGAAGTTCAACCATGCCAAGTGCAAGGTCCTACACCTGGGTCGGAGCAATCCCAGGCACAGCCACAGGTTGGGCAGAGAAGAGATTCAGAGCAGCCCAAGGAGAAGGACTTGGGGTGGTGGTTGATGAGAGCATGAACATGAGCCAGCTGCAGTGTGCGCTTGCAGCCCAGAAAGCAACTGTATCCTGGGCTGC
>NDXB01007426.1:509384-525973 GCA_002631895.1 Agapornis roseicollis | reverse complement strand
TTTTTAAAAAAAAAAAAAAAAAAAAAAGGAGAGAAAAAAGGCAATTCAGTAAAAAAAGGCAAGTCTGTAATATATATCCCTTCAGCCAGTAGTATTTATTTTCATTCTCATCATCTTTTCCACTGGAAACCCTTACTTGCTCTAGTTTAAGCCAAAAATATCTAACCAAGAATGAAAGACTAGGCATAAATAAAGATGATGCTGAGACAGCCTTTGAGAAGGTTGACGTGTATCATTTTCAGTAATGCTTCTCTTAATATTTCTAAATGTAATGTTCCTCTTTTCTTAAAAAGTGGATGCAGGTGTTGCTAGCTCTTTTTGCTTGCTTTGGTCTGTGTACTGATAACTGCTCATCATAAAAGCCTGCATGTTTAAAGGAATTTTCAGAAAGCATTAGGGAGAGTGAGATGATAATTTCATTCCAAGCAAGGAATTGATTCCTGTAATTTTAACATAATCCTGCAGTACTTGCTGAGACTTGCATATGCTGAAGTAACCACCTCAAAAGTATTTTTAATATGTATTTAGCCCCCACAGTGACTGGATTAAATTTCTATTAGTGCTGGTAGAAGTCAGCTATGCATTCTAGTTGGTTGCTTGTATATCCTTACATAAATACCTGAAAGCCAATATCCTGGGTTTGTGTTACAGTGGATATTTATTCCCCATGTGTTTTTGTAGATACTTAAGGATATGCAGGTGAATGTCAGGAAATATTAGGCATTGTCTTCAGTGGAGAAGAGTTCCTCCTCTTAGTCTCTATACCTTCCATTACTCCAAAATTATTGGAAGGAAATTCTGTGAAGGGAACTGCTTAGATTATGTTTGGGCAGTACGAGGTGGATGAATTTGTTTTCCTTCAAATAAATGTACTAGATTATGATATTGACTAAGAAAAATCATCTTTAGTAATTACTAAATGTATTTGGAGAAGTTGCTGCAGGAAAAAGTGTATGCAATAAAGTGACCAAATGTGCTTTTCACTGAAGGCTTGATATTTTCAAAACTCAGAATGCTCTTTCAGTTGTAAAGCTTGTCTATTGAAATACATTTCTGAAGAATAATATGAATCATACCTTGTGTGGTATCCAAATCTGATGTGTGTGGGAGAAAAAGATGGCAAAAATACGAATGTTGTACTTGGGTAAGTCAAAGCTAAACTAATCATAGGTAATTGTAAAAGGCCTTGTCCAGCACCTCTTCTTTTAAGTGTAGCAGTCAAGATTGGACCAGAATCCAGGCGCCTACTGCAGAAGATGAAGTAAAAGACTGAGTATTGCTGAGGATCAACTCATTTGCAATTTTAAAAGTTGGCTGAAAGATCTTGGAGATTTGATTACCAGCTGTCATAATCTGACCTGTGTCATTATGGAGCTTGCACACATGAACCTTTGACAGAGGTAGAAACTTTTTCTACCAGAGATGGTTTAAAAATAGTATTTTTTTTTTATGCTTTTGCTTACATGTGTCCAAAAAAAGAAAAAAAGGTTCCCCATGTCGCTACTTGGGAAGTATAAGCTTCTGTGTCTTCAGATGACAAGTGCATGAAAACTCACTTGTTTTTTTGTATCTAATAATACTGTTGAATAGAGTGCATTTTTTCACTTTAATAGCAAGGGAGAAAATAATAACAATTGTTTTGCGTATGTTACACATTAAAAAGCATTGCCTTTCTTGTACAGTACTAGGGCTAGTTTGACTTGAGGACTTTTTCCCCATGTTCGAAAGACCAGCTGGTTTTGCACTTTATAATTGAGCAAAATACATAGCTGGTAGATGGCAGGAAGTTTTCATCAGTCTTTGGCTCCAGGCACTGTGACAGGGCCTATTAGTCAGGCACTGGAGAGGAGTCTCTACGTGCTGATAGAAATTACCCTGATGAACCACTCTGATTCTGATTTGTTGTGCACTTACTTTGCGCTCATCCACGAGTTTTGGTATCTTGTTCCTGCCCTGTGTCATGCTTACCCACTTGCTCTTGCTTGTTCTTGTCAATCTTCCTCCTTTCCTCTGAAGCCTGCCCTATGAGTATATTGTATTTCCAGTTGTAAGTAGCATTTAATTCTTGAGACTAAAATAACAAAAGTATGTGAAAGAAAACATACTAAAACTATTCATTACATGTTTTTCTGTGCTTTTCTAGAGTTGCACTTGGCTTAGGGCAGGCTGGCTGTTGTTTGGTTGTCAGACCAAAAAGGGATGATCTGGAATTATTTGTTCACTTGTTTCTTTACTTGGGTACTAGGAGATGCCACTAGAATGTGGTACTGGAATGAGGATTTCCTTTGCCTCTGTTTTCTAAGGGTTTTGAATACGTTATTAGTTTTATTGTCTAATTACATAATAGGCCTTAGCTTTGAACAGGTTTTACCTATCATAAGTACCTTAGATCTTGTGTTTAAATTGTGCAGTCACAAATCGTTAGGAAGTTTATCTGCTTTAGCAATGTGAATAAAATTCCCCATACTTAATGATACCTGGATTAAATCTAACACTTTGTTCTTTCTGTCAAGGTTGCAGTACCAAGATGTCTAAATAGATTTAAATGTCCACCATGACCTGTACTCTAAAAATAGCAGGTCAGAGGAGGAAGGCATTATTAGTATCTGGCTCAATAAATGAATCAGAAGCCTGAGCATGGCCTTTTCTGAAGCAATGGAAGACTGGTTTAGTTGTATTGCCACATTAATTGGCAGAGCTCTGATAATTAATTGCAAAGCCCATGTATGCAGAGTATGCAAATCAGCATCACAAATTGATCCATATTATGACAATTGATCAAAACAGATTGTTTGGAAAGATACTGGGTCCCCTTGTAAGGTTTTCAAGTAACAGTGAGTCCACTCTTATGCTAGTGGGTTATTAAAATTTTTTAGTTGTTGTTTTTGGGGTGAAAAGCCTCCATTGCCTTTCAAGGCTGAATTTGTCTGACATCAACTCCAATTTCTAGATTTTGGTTTGCCTTAAACCACTTTAAAGTCTTCTGACTTTCTAACCTTCCAAGTTCACTTACAGACTAATTACAGCAGCTTCAGTTTTCTTCAGTAAGCTGAATCAATTAAGCTCTTTAAGCCTCTTGTCATGAGGCTTGCTTACCAGTACTGAAGTTGGTTTTTAGTCATCTTTTCAAACGCTACCTGATATTTTGATAATCCTCAAAATAAGCATTAGAAAGATACAGAGGTTAAAAGTAAAGTTTATTTCTATAGAATTTTAGATCAAAAATACTTCAAGCACAAACATAAAAGATAGAGGTAAAGTTAACTGCTACTTGAAACCGCATATTTGAAGTTTTTTATGAAAGAAGTTGAGATGCAATTGCTTGTTGAGTAAAAGAGTTAAAAGATTTAAGTGCTGTCAACCGGAAGAGGGCAACACAACACAGCAAGTTTCAGCATCTTGTTGCCTAGCACAGGATGCTCTTGAATAGACCTGTGTTTAGTACCATATTTAACTTTTTTCTTATTTATTAAAAATGATATTTTCAGAAAGGGTCTGCTGAAAATAGGTCAGTTTACTTCTTAAAAAATTCCTTTTACAAAGAGGAAGTTTGAGTGAATAAGTGAACAGTATGAAATGGTGGTTGGTTTGTGTAACAGAGCTATGCTCAGCTGCATTTCTGTCCTGAAAAGAAAAAAAAAATGACTGTGATTCATCATGTAGTACACAGAATGAATTATTCTAATAACTGATGGCTCAGAACTCAAGAAGCACCAGCACATGTTCACCAGCTTTAAATTAGTTCAAAATCAAAGCTTTATGGATAAGAAAGTTTAAAAGCTTTGGTAGGCACATATTTTTGCTAGTGCCTCATTATTGGGAGAAAAAAAGCTAAACAAACAAACCAACCCTTCTATGAAGTATTGCATGATCAATAAGTTGCTATGAATACTTGTTTTGTGATCTTAATTGCTTTGTTCTGTGCTGAAAGTAATAGCAATTTGACAAATTGTCACCTTGAGTTGAAGGTCACTGTCACCACAGTTGTTCTGTAATTGCTGAAGCTTTTTTGGTCCATCTAAGTGCCAAGTGAAATGGACTAGCTCAAACTAATGCTGTTAAAAGTGACTTTTTGTACATGTTTTGTATTAAGGAATATCCATGCAGTTCTTTTAAAGGACTTAAGGATCTCACTTGCAGGATCAGCCTTGTGCCTTTAAGAATCTTAGTACAGAATGGGGGCTTAATCAGTTTAAAAGAAGATTTTTGAGATTATAACCTTTACTTGTCAAGAGATGTGACTGAAGTTTACATAAATCTGTAAAATTGTCAATACATAAATATGTCTGAGTTATCTGTAAAATTGTCAATCAGCCTGATTCAGAGCTATCGTGAGAGTTGCACAGTGCTCAGGGGAATAGGTACAGGAAAGATGGAACTATTAAACAGCTGTTTGGGTAGCTTCTCTGAGCTGGTTGAACTGTTACCAGGCTAGGTCAGGCTTGTCAAGAGAAGCTACAGAAATCTTTTGAGTTGTGTGTAGATGTAGCTTGTGTACAAAGAATAAAGTAGTTTTGTTTGCATGAAAAGCAGTTTGTCTGAATTTTAAGTAGCCTAAACCAATTTTAATCCAGGGGTATACTGGATTCTGCATAGTAGGGAAAATTGGGTAGTATTTTGTTTTAAAGCCTTTTTTAACTTATTGGATACTCTTCTAAGTGTGTAGGTGTGTCAAAACCAGTAGCATGTAAGTAGTAAATAAATTAACTTTGTGTAAATAGTTATATCGATAATTTTTTTTGTTAGCTAAAGATAAGCCAGAGTACATTCTGAGATACAGTGAAATCATGAACGCTTAGTGGGGGAAAATAAAAAGCCTATTTCTAATTGAAAATGCTTTAATCTTACTGATTGTCTTATGCGCTCGCTAATCACAAATTGGTAGTTACTTTTTTAGCAAATTACTCTTATGTGAAACCCTAATTGGCCATCTTTCAGTGAATTTTCTTATGATAATGAACTTGGATATAAATAAGTTTATGTAAATGTTCATGCTACAAATTTGAATCTAAACCAGGAGGTTTAGATTCTTGTGGCTTTATTTAAGTAAACTGTTTTATTAAGGGAGTGCTCTTGTATATTTATATATCACCCTAAATTTGTTATGAAAATTTATATGCATGCGATTTAAAAAAAAAAAAAAAATTAAATTGCAATTTTCACCTAAGCCTTGAGTGTTAATTCTTAAGAATATGATCAGAGGTGGGGATGAAAAATGAATGAAGCAATAATTCATTTGAATTAGGTCTGTGTACAGTTACTGTTAGATCTTGCAATTTAAATGCAGTACTCTTTGGTATATTGTCACCTTTCTTTTGATCAATAAAGCTGATCACTTCTCTGTTTCATTTGGTTTAGTCAACACAAACTGATTTGCCACTTCCACTACATACTTTGTTATGTGGTCAGGTTCTTGTTTTGTAGTCGGAGGGATTTTTGCTATCTGAAACTTGCAGTGCAGTGCTGTATCTCTCTGAGAATGGCTCTCATATTCTGATGTAATAGCAAAAAAACCAAAAACCCAAACAAAAAAACCAAAGCAGTTGGTGAACTGCTTTACATTCCAAAAAGAGGGAAAAGCAAAATATGGAATTTTTTTTTAATTTAGAGGGATGAAGACTGTTTTCTTCAAGGGTTATTTCTGTGGCTGTGTGGCATATACTTTGCCTATCGCTTAGGAATTAAACTAGAACAAAGCCTAGCCTATGATGCAAAAAGTTAACTGCATAGATGAAAGTCACAACAGTAGCTGTTTTGATTTGTCAGGATCAGTATGCCATCTTATGGTCCCTTTACTTATTTTTAACTAAAATAAATAAAGCAGGTTAAATTTACACAGAATTGAGGACTTAGAAAATACAGAAAGTGTTCCATTTTTTGGAAGCACCAAGACTCCTGTCTGCACTTCCCAGAAGACTGAAAGCAAATTGTATACAGGTAAGAGTGGAATGGAACAAACCTATGACAAACATCCTATGGTGGGATATGGCACCATACTCTAGGAATACTTCATGAATTAACAAACACATTTCTGAAATTTTGCTATGCTTGACTGTAGGAGTTTCTTCTAGTCTATTGTAGAAAACTAAGAATTATTTGGCTTAATGCTTTTAAGTAGATTGAAGGTGTTATGTGAGGTATTGAAATATCCATCGATCTTAAGCAAACAATCTGATGTTTGATTTTGTGGATGCAAATCCATTTCTGAAGTTGTCTGCTTTATAGGTAGTCAGTACTCAACTGCTTACTTTCATGTGGCGCTTAGTATAGGTCAGTATAAGCGCATAAGACACTGCAGCTGTGAAAAGCACTGTTGGTTTGTTGTCACTGATTCTTCACATACCTTGATACATTACCAATTGTAAATACTAATCCCTTTCAGGGAAGGAAATTTAGTACTTCAAGGATGTACTTAATATTGTATATGTCTCTGTCTTCTTAGTGCTCAACAATACTGTCTCTTGAAACTGCTTCTTCTATTTAGCTTCTGTTATTTTTGGCCTTAGGATCATTGCCTGCTGTCTGTTCTAGTTGTTATCACTCTCTTGAATGTTGACTTTCTTCTGCTTGTAGGATCTGTACCATTCACCTGAGGTTAAATAATGGAAATTCAGTAGTTCAGAAAATATAGGGCTATTTCCCCTGCACAAGCCAATTTAACAGATAATATGAATGACCAGGCTGCAGCCAGAATGTGGTTCAGCCATGCTTGTTAAGTATTTTGACATGAAAGTGGTTGTGAGTTGTACTTCTGCAACTTTTGGTGTGGAACTGGTAATGGAACTGCTGAGAATATACACTCTCACTGAAATTGACCCACAGGGTGGGATTGTTGTGAAGCTAAATTGCTGCCTCTAGGTAAGGTATCTGCATTGTATTTTGGATTATGTCACATGCCCCTTCAGTTCTAGGTTTGTATCCCTTTCTGGCAAAGGTAATTTAGTTGGATGTATCTGCTATATATGTGGAGATGAAGAGGTTTTTTTCAGGGTTTTTCATGTAAGTGAAAAGCAGTTAAGTAATTAAGTGTACCCAGTGGGACTGAGGTTCTGCAGTAAGAATTTTTTATGAAACACATCCACTTCAGATGGAAGAGCATACAATCTCTGAACATCTCATAAGTGTCTCAGTGCCTACACTTACAAATGTGAAGGTTCTCCTAAATAGCTTTTAAATTAAAAGAATCCAGGGAGTGTTCAGTGGTGGGATCTATGGGAAAGAAGGGTAAACATTATCCTGGGCTGCTTTGGGAGGAGTGTTGCTAGCAGCGCAAGGGAGGTGCTCCTTTCCCTCTACTCAGCACTGGTGAGGCTACACCTGGAGGGCTGAGTCCAGTTCTAGGCTCCCCAGTACAAGACAGACATAAAGCTACTGGAGAGTGTTGAGCAAAGGGTCATTAGGATAATTAAGGCACTGGTGCATCTAATACTGGGGGGATGGAGAGGGGAAAGGGCTGGGAGAGCTGACACTGTTCAACTTAGAGAAGAAATGGCTATGGGGGGATGTCATCAATGCGTATAAATATCTAAAGCGAAAGTGCATGAAAGAGCCAAGTACTTTCCAGCGGTGCCCAGTGGTAGGACTGGAGGCAGTGGGCACAAATTGAAACATAGGAGGCTCCATCTGAACATCAGAAAATACTATTACTGTCAGGGTCACCAAGCACTGGCACAGGTTGCCTACTGAGGTTGCAGAGTCCCCATCCTTGGGGACAGTCAAAAGCTTCTTAGACAGTTATCTGTCTATAAGTGGCCTTGCTTGAGTATGTGATTTGAACCAGAGGTTTCTTCCAGCCTCAACCACTCTGGAATTCTGTGATTCAGAATAAACATGCTAGCATGCTGAAAAGCCATTTGGAAAACCCACTAGATGTTTTATCAAGCCACAGAACCTTAAACCATTGTTCTTAAGGATTTTGTGACAGGCTTTTAGTTGATGCTACAAAAGTAAAATCTAGAATTCATAGAAGGATCTGAGGAAAGTTTGTGGCTTTTTACTCCTTTATGTCCTTACACGATGTGATGTGAGTATGTTTGGCATGGATACAAAATCAGTGAAATCAGCATGATGCATCTTCAGAAACAGTTAATAGAAACTGAAGCAAGGTCTTTTATTCTGAGGTGTTACAATTAAGTTAACCCATTAATTTTTTCATCACTTAAATTTGATAAAGAACATGTTCTAAGTAGGTATATCTTTTTCAGATTAGTAGAATGTGTGCTTGGACTTGCAGTTTTACATGGTTGTAATAACTCATTTTGTTGCTATTACATAAGCTTTTCCTAAAAGACTGTAAAGAAGCAACATTGCCAGTTTAAACAATATGGAAAAGGGAGGTATTTTAAATGGTTCTTAATCTTTTTTAAAGATGAGCAAGTAATGTTCCTCAACATGTGTGGGTGAATTAACTGAAATAGTTGTCATAATTCTTTGTAGGTTTGTAATAAACTATTGTTAAGTGTGTAGGAGGCTAGAACTGTATGAAACTTGCTTCATACAGTGTGCTCTGTTCAGTGAAAGGCTTTACGGAAGGCAAGTTGTTAACCAAGCATGATTAGGAGAATAGTCCTTAACCATTCATGACCAAAAATTGCTCAATAATATTGTCTAGACATAACTTTAATAAGCCCTACTACATAGAAATTTAACTGTATTCCAGATGTGTTTATAATTCTGGTTGTGGCTTTAATTTGACTATGGTCTCAACTAAGATACTAGTTAATTCTGACATTAAGTATTGCTTGCATCAATTCTTGACATAACATTTGCCACATAACAGACCGTAACAAGTTAAAGCTTCCACCAAGGGAACACATCCTATAATTGCTCTTGTTTTTAAAACAATGATCAAAAACCAAAGGATTTACAGCTTGTGTAATACTCTTTAGAGTTCTTTAAAGAATAACAAAATTTTCACTGTACTTAGTATGTGTACATGTTAGAATTTTGACCACAAGTTTATATTTTCTTGATCATGTAAAGTAGGCAAACGTAAGAAAATTGGTTTGAGTTAATTCGGAGACACTTCTATAGAAGAAAATCAACCCGAGTAAGATTGTGTGTCTTCATGTAATTACGCATTATTCTTGGTCAATGAGAAAATGAACATGAGCTGGCTTCAGTGTGCGCTTGCAGCCCAGAAAGCCAACCGTATCCTGGGCTGCATCAAAAGGAGCATGAAGGTCGAAGGNTCAGTGTGCGCTTGCAGCCCAGAAAGCCAACCGTATCCTGGGCTGCATCAAAAGGAGCATGACCAGCAGGTCGAAGGAGGTGATCCTGCCCCTCTACTCTGCTCTCGTGAGACCTCACCTGGAGCATTGTGTGCAGTTCTGGTGTTCTCAACATAAAAAGGACATGGAACTGTTGGAACAAGTCCAGAGGAGGGTCACGAGGATGATCAGGGAACTGGAGCATCTCCTGTACTAAGGCAGAGAAAATTGGGTCTGTTGAGCCTGGAGAAGAGAAGGCTGTGTGGAGACCTCATAGCAGCCTTCCTATATCTGAAGGGGGCCTATAAGGATACTGGGGAGGAACCCTTCATTAGGGACTGTAGTAACAGGACAAGGGTTAATGGGTTCAAACTTAAACAGGGGAGGTTTAGATTGAATATAAGGAAGAAGTTCTTTACTGTAAGGGTGGTGAGGCACTGGAATGGGTTGCCTGAGGAAGTTATGAATGCTCCATCCGTGCCAGTGTTCAAGGCCAGGTTGGACGAAGCCTTGGGTGACATGGTTTAGTGTGAGGTGTCCCTGCCCATGGCAGGGGGTTTGGAACTAGATGATCTTGAGGTCCTTTCCAACCCTAACTATTCTATGATTCTTTTAATAGTATGTGTTTTTTTCATATCTTATACTTTCATGTTATTTCAAATCTCGGGAGTAAGAAGTTTTAAAGATTTATCCAAATACACATTTGTCATGACCATATAAAAGCGTACATACAGAATTATCTTAAGTTTCAATGTGGTAATATACTTCTGCATTATTAATTCATGTGACTGCTGTTAGTGTGAATTAAATATATAAAGTGTAGCTAGTTTGTTTCACCTCTTAAAAGTGTTACGGAGTATAATGTTCTTCACCATAAAGAATTAAACCTCATGAGGAAAACAAAGCTTCCTTCTCACCACTTGACTGCAGAAGCTCTAGTACAAACTCAAGAGAAAATGAAAGAATGCATGGTTTTCTATAGGTTGCTATCAGATATATATTATAATTTTTGGTCACTGAAAATGTAATGTATTAGAGCATTTTAAAGGGTATTATAGGAAAGCCAAGTAATTTGATTTATTTTACAGCTAGTTCTGCAACCCACAGCACATCCTGTCAATGAGTCAATTTTTCTAGTAATTCTAGATAGGTGTGTTGAGCATGTTTCTACTCCTTTTCGTCTTACAGCTTTTAGTTATTTATGGGACATATAAAACCATTACTTAATTTTTCTGTTTTAAAAAATTAATTAGTTCTATTTTTTAATGTAATGTACTTTATTTCTTGAAAAGCAATATGATGTTGCACTTAAGAGGTAAAAAATTCTGAATGCTAGCAAAAACAGTGCCGGCCTTATTCAAAGCACACAAATCATAACTAGAGTGTCTGTTAGATACAGTTTGCAGAGACTAATTAAAGAAATGCTAGAAATAGTATTTCAGTTTTTTGGAATGTTTTTCCACTCCTACCAACTTGGAGAATAACTGATCTAGAAATATCATCATCGGTATACAATAAGGCAGTGGGGTATCTCTAGCTTAGAAGATTAAAAGGAGGGGACTGGAGCAATGATGACAGGATGAAGACAAATCGTATTATGTTTTATGCCTATCAATCTCAGAAAATACTGATGAAACTTGAAAGGTAACAGATTTCAAATGGATAAAATTAGACCATTTTTGAGTCTTGTTTGTTATCATGCAAGGTTTGAAGTGGAAAGAGAAGTCGCTTCCTTATTTTTTACAAGCGTCTAATGAAGATACAAGAATCAAACTGGTTTTTGCTTTGAATATGTCTTGTATTAGAGAGGAATCTGGGGTTTGGGGTTTTGTTTATTTGTTTTCTGCTTCTCAGACTGCTCTTTGAGTAATGGCAGCTTGTTAAGAAATGGCTTCCTTCATTTGTGTTGAAATGAACAAGTGACCTCTCACTGAATTCGTTGGGAAGTGGACACAATTTAAATGTATTTGTGAGTAACAAACATAGGTTATTTTACATAGTTGCGGGTGGTGGTTTTTGTTTTTGTTTTAATCTATAGGTTTGCAGCTAACTTACTGGAATGTAGTGTTTGGGCTATATATAGTATATATATAGTGTGTGTGTATATATATAGTTGTGTGTGTATATATATATTAGTCTATACTACTGTTCAGTAGTGAAAATGAAGTTACCTTGATTATGTGCTTTGGTATTTAAATAATGGATTTCAAGTTATGCTGTAACTTGAATCTCTAGCCTATAGAGTGTGTAAGTGTACTATTTCTTAGCACCCTTTGAAAACACTATTTTAAGGCTATCCTGACTGAAGCACGAAGTAATACTTACAAAATAGTCAATGTAAGAGAGTAATTTTTTTTTTTAGATATTTTTTGAAGTAAAATACCGAGACCCCAGCTAACATACACATCTTTCAGAATCTATTTACTTAGAGGATAAATTGGAAAGTGTGCTGGGAAACAGTAGCAGTTGTGAATAGGGAAATATCTTAAGATTAAAAACACAAATCCAAAATAAGATCAAACCATAGGAGAGCAAAGGAATTTACTAAGTAATACAGTGTTCCCCCTGTTTCTTAGTTTGAGATTACAAATGAAAGTGAAAGGGAGAATTTGAAGTTTTGAATCACAACTTTGCACTTAGAGTACTATTTCCTTCAATACACGCTTGTCTAGCTGAATTTTTAAGCTTGTATTAATTGAATGATGAAATAGGAATCAATTACAAGTATCAGTTAAGCAATATTGGTATTTTTACTGACATGAGCACCTTTACTCTGTTAGTTGGAGGTAGTATTTGAGTATTGCACTAAGATTCTTCTGTCATTCGAGCATAAGCTTAAGATGTCTTGGTAGGTAGGACATAAATTAATACTTCAAAATACTAAATTGGCTGTATGAACAAGAAATATGCAGGGAACTGCAAAGAAGGACTGCTGTAGGTATTGGCTAGTTATTTATACAGAAATGTTTTGCAGCATTTAATCTAACTTACAGTATTGATTTAATCTATTTCAGTTAATACTGGCCATTGGAAATGCAAATTGTTGGGATTTAGTTTTGCTTTTAAGGAGCATGACTGGAGATAGGAAGCTTAGAACAGCATCATTAAATGGTGGGGGAAGAATTAAAGGTCTATGTACATGCAGTTTTGCTTAAAAAGCATTTTATTATCTGTTGTGTCTAGTTTATGCAGCCTGCAGACATCCCAATAATGCAGAATAATGAGCATGAGTTGGACTAAATCTGCTCTTAGATTTCTTTACTGTATAGTCAGTATACTCAGGGAATGGCTAATTTTCCCAAAATTTTTTTTTTATATAAAATAACCATTATGCAAACTATTATTATTGCTTTTAAAGCTTTATGGTTGAGTTTAAATCACTTTAAATGAAATGATAAATTTAAATTATGGGAGGTTTTGTAGTGTAAAGGGTTCATTACAAAGCAGCACAAACTATGAACTTGACAAGTTAGTGAAAATATGATGGAGTATATAGGGAAGTCTCATGTTTTACAGTTTTAAGCTGCCAGCACATGTGGGAATTGTAAGGAATTCTTTTTTTACTTTGTGGGTTTTATATGCATGGTAACTTTTATTTGTTTGAATACTATTAGAGTAGCAGCAGAATGTTTAGACAGAAAATCCAAATCCCTTCCTCTAGATGGAAATACTGGTAACTGTGATTTTTCCAGATTAAAACCCAGCAGTTCATGAGTTATGTTTTTCATTTTAAGATGCATCCTGTATAAAATATCTGACTAATTAAATTGGGGATTTTAGGCAGTGTTTGATGTTCTGTTGATTCTGAAAAGGTCCAGGCAAGCTGACTATGTGGGGTTTTCTTGGTTTTTTTTTGTTTTGTTTGTTTTGGTTTTTTGGGCAGGATAATAGGGAAGAAAAAGAGTCATAATTGCTAGCACAATATGTAACTATATAGCTTGTCTCTGATCTGTGAGGCTTTAGGCTGCTTTAAAGGGCCTCTTAAAACTTTCCCTCACCTGTAACTCTTCTTAATGCAAGTCTACCTGAATAGGTAATTTTTAATCTGTTTTTTTTTCTCACTGCAGTGTAAATTTTTTTCACTGTCATTTTCCTATCACTGTTATTGTTTAAACATTTTTTAGGAAGAATAAAGTCTTCATTTGTTCTGAAAAGCACAAGATTTCTGGTGCTATGTAGTAGTGTAGAAGAATGAGAAATTTCAGTTGTAATAAATAGAGAAAATGTTAGTTTAGAGTTGAGTATTTGCTTTCATGAAAATTTGATTTGATACTAACTTGTGGACATGATCAGTGTAAAATGCACTGCAAATTTTGTGCTGGGAACTATCTTCACATGCTTACATGCCTGAAGGCATTTCCTCTGTGGATCCATCGCTGGCAGTTATTCTCACCTCTTGTACCCTGCAAATGCATCCAGCATCTTTTGAACAGCTTACACTTACGCAGATCAGAGACAAGCTATATAGTTACATACTGTGACTGTAAAATAAAATAACTTGGAAATGCTATATTCTGTTGAAGCTGTGATAATCTTCATAGGAAGAAACAATAGATACGGTATAAATACATGCTTTATGCCTGATGTAGATTATTTAAAGTCATTTTCACTTAACAGTTATGCAGTGCTGTCTGTGTGGGTTAGATTACAGATAATACTGTTATGTGTGATTAAGCAAATATTGTACAAAACAACATTAGCTAAGCAATTACTCACGTTGGCTGTTCCTTCATGTGGTGCTGCAGTAAATACTGGAGTAGAAAGCTCTAGTCAAGTTGGGTTTATATTACTAGCACTTCAAAAAGGGTGATGGTAAGATTTTTCCAAGATTATTTATGCTCCTGTGTGACTAAAATACTTTGAAAAGTTATCTTATAAACATTGTAGATTGTAGAATGGGATTTTTCTTTTGACTCTTTTAATGTATAAAGCATCTGCTGCATGGGAGGGAAGAAGTGTAAGCTTGTTGGGGTAATACTCTTCCTGTAGGTTTCTATTTGTGAACCACAGTCTTTGTATAAACAACTTGCAGTTACTTTTATCATTTTAACATTGATGGAGACCAGTGGTTCGTATTTACATTACCACATCTGTATCGCTCGACACATAAAATGTAAAATTGAATTCATTTTCTATAATGTTTCATGATAGCAGCTGAGAATATTGCTGTGCAGCAACTCTTTGGGAGATTTTAGAAAATACTTTGACTTTTCCCCTGGCATGAAATCATAGAATCATGGAATGGTTAAAGAGGACCTTAAGATCATCTACTTCCAATCCCCCAGCCACATTACACTAGACCGTATTACCCAAGGCTCTCTCCAACCTGGCCTTAATGATTATAACTAGGGAAAAATTTAATGTAATTCATTAATATATGATGAGAAACTGTAGTATGCACTTCAGAAATTCTTTTCTTTAAAGTCTATTGAGGATAACCACCTTTGCTTGTATCCTTCTGGTGTTTATTTCTGCTTTGGTACTTCAGATGGTAAGCACTTGGGAGGTGTGATTAGATGTCTGAATAATTGATTATAATTTTTTTTAATCAAGTCAATAGAAAAATGTTTTTGCTGTAAGGGTGTTTTAGGGATTTTGTCTTGTTTGTTGGTTTTAAAATGTTTTTGTGCTTGGAGGCACTTTTTTCAGTTTTTCATTGTAACATGCCAGGGTTCACTCCTCAAGTGTGGATCTGTCTGAGGTGGATTCTGCTGGCTCTCTGCCTTCTATCATTTTTCAAATGTTCAGACATTTCATTAGTGCTGTTTGTATCCACATTCTTCTACCCCGAGGACCTAGAAGGTTGAATACAGGAGCTAGTCAGCTCCTTCTGATCAGCCTTCATGAGACGTAACTTTTGGAGATCGTTGGCAAGAAGTAGCAAGTAGCTGTGTCAACAGTTCTGCACTGTACTGCCCTGGAATTACTTAGAGGTAGTGTACCACTCTTAAGAAAAGATTCTTTGTCCTGCTGTTTCAGAGAGGTGAATGACAGTTAAGTTGTAGCTTTTCGTGTAGGTAGATGACAGAGACCACATTGTAACTTCCTTTCAAAATTGTTTTCTAACTTTCAAATTTTTTACTACACTTGAAGTTTGCTGGGGCTTTGTTCATTTGTTTGCTGTGTTGTTTGGTTTTTATTTCCCAAAAAACCTCAGCCAGGAGATAGAATAGTTTTTGGTGTTGTGTTGTTTTGCTTTTATTCTTTTTAATTACCTCAGTAGGACATGGATCACTTTGAGAGGTAGGAGACTGAATTTGGAAGGACCAGTGTCTCATATTGCTTTTTCCAATTAAGATGGTATGTGGTGAAAGTTTAGTTTACTGAAGCCCGGTCACCCATAATGCAGGCCACATCAGCTGATTTCTGGAGTTGCTAGCAGAAATTTTTTAGCAACAATTTAGAGCTTGATTAAAACTTTTGGATTGATTGAATATGAGGTTTTCAACTTCTGTTTTCTGGCTTAGGTGCCCAGTTTGGAAGGAGAGGCCACACTGTTGGAAAAAACTTTTCCTCTCCTTTCCAGGATAAGATTCTTGCTGATATCGAAAGGATGGGGAAAAGAATTGCTTATACAGATACACAGTCTTCAATAAGTACATCTGTAGATCATACAGGGCTAGGAGTCCTGGATGGATGAATGGAGATCTTCTGGACAACTCGAATACAAAAAGGAAGTATACAGAGGGTGGAAGCAAGGACAGGTAACCTGGGAGGAATACAGAGAAATTGTCTGAGCAGCCAGAAATCAGGTTAGGAAAGCTGAAAGGAAGGCTACAGAAAATGTGGGCCCTCTCTAGAAGGACATGGGAGACCTGGTGACCTGGGACATGGAGAAGACTAAGGGGTACAATGACTTTTTGCATCAGTCTTCATTGGTGAGTGTTCCAGCCACAGTGATCAAGTTGCAGAAGGCAAAGGCAGGGACTGGGAGAAAGAACCACCTGCTCTAGGATCAGGTTTGAGACTAAGTTATTTAAAGGTGCACAAGTCCTTGAGACCTGATGAGGTGCATCCGTAGCTCCTGTGGGAACCAGCAGATGAAGTGGCTAAGCCACTCTCCATCGTATTTGAGGTGTTGTGGCAGTCTGGTGAAGTTCCCACTGACTGGAAGAGGGGAAACATAACCCTCATTTTTAAAAAAGTTAAAAAGGAAGCCATGGAAGTACAGTCCAGTCAGACTCACCTCAGTGCACAGGAAGACCATGGAGCAGAGATTGCTGAAAACTGCTAAGGCACATGGAAAAGGAGGAGGTGACTGGTGACAGCCAGCATGGCTTCACTAAGGGCAAGTTGTGCCAGGCAGATTTGGTGGGTATAAGAATTTAGGTTGCCTGTCAAAGGATGGCACTTTTCTCTCTCTTTTTTTTTTTTTTTTTT
>NDXB01007426.1:494776-509246 GCA_002631895.1 Agapornis roseicollis | reverse complement strand
TTTTTTTTTTTTTTTTTCGCAGCTGAAATAGTTTGAATTTTTCAGCATAAAGTCTACTGGAAAAAAATCATGTGTCTTTAGCTATAACGCTACATGTTTGACATTAGAAGTGCTTAATGTGTTCCTAAAAGGGGAAAGATAAACTATTGTAGAAGGTGTTGGATATTTCTTACAGTACTGCTTTGACTTGGAGAAACATCTAGGCTGATGATGAGCTCCTAAATTGGTGCTCACTGCTTTTTTTTACTTAAGAATGTATTGAAATGTTTTGTTTAAGCAAAACACTTTGTTCTGTTACTCCTGTAACAGAAGGTGGGTTTCTTTGAAATAAAATGAAAAAAAGGAAGAAAAATGCAAGATGTTTATTCTGCTGCAACCTCTTGTTCTGTCCTATCTTCTGCCTGTCTCAAATAATATGACGTATTTGCATGGTCCTTAAATTGTTGTTCTTGCTGATTTTGCTGTTAAAACAGGCAACCACAGAAAGACCTTTTATACAAAAGCTATTTCGACCAATTGCTTCAGGAGGACAGATGCATACTTTGGGAGATCTGCTAAAAGATGTGTGTCCTAGTGCTATTGACCATGAAGGTACTGTAAAAGTAACTTTTGTCCAGTAATGTAATTTTTTTCTGTTGATTTATTGTCTGGTTGGTTGGGTTTTGGGCTTGGGTTTGGGTTTCTTTTAATATGAGGATTTTGAAAGTAGGACTATGTCTTTAGTACCAGAGTTTCACTCCTTTATGCCCTATAGTGTGCCACACATCACATTGCCTACAGTGTTTGGAGATGGTAAGGCTGAGTCCTTAGACACTCTTGAAAAATATATTTCTGGAAGTTATTTTAAAATTTGTGTTTGCCTTCACACTGTTCTTAATAAAAACATTGGCATGTTGCTCTCTGCATTTAAAAAATATATTCTTGAAGCAATGTCAACTGAAGTTCTAAGTTACCTTTAATTTTATACTGAGTAATTTTTTCATACATAAAATACCAAAATTGGTAGAAAACAAAGGTTTTTTCAGAAAACTTTTTTCTTGTTCAAGTCCTACCTTTAAAAATGTACCAGAAAAGGAAGAGATTATTGTAAGCATGTAATAGTTTATGTACAGTTACTAAGCAATATTGTTTGACAAGATACCAGTTAGTTCATGTAGCATTATATCATTCATACAACATTTGTCAGTCAGTACTTATTCAGAAAAATAATATCTGGATTTTATTTAAGCCTCAAAGATTACACCTATTGGAACTCTGACATACTTTTTAAGTGGGATAAATGTAAAAATTATGTAAATGATGATAAAATTAATGTGCAAATTAAGATAAGAAATTATGTGAAACATTTCTCTTCTTGTTTTTGCTGTTGTCTTGCCAGTACCTGTAAATGGGTAACTGTTTTTCAGTCAGTACATCACAATATGTTTTGGGAAATATCTGATATTCTAGAGAAGATCTTGGCACAGAATTTACTGATGTAGTATAAGTACGTCTGGACAGTAAAGCACTAAATTTGAAATCTGTAGAAATCTATAGGATTGTGTACACAGAACCTGTGTAATGCAAAATCAAACGCTTGTTGTGGATTTAAATATAGTGATCGTGGAAATCTACTGAAATCTCAACAGATTTTTTTTACCCCTGTTTAATCCTTGTTAACACATGGAAACAATTTCCAAAAATAATGAAAAAGTAAGAAAAATATGGAATTATGCTAGCCATGTGTCTATTTTTCTTAAAGCTGCTATAAATTTTAGAGCATAATTTTAAGGAATGCTTTCAGCTAACTGTCCAAAAGATAAAGCAAGATACAAACAGATACGTAAATGATAGCACAAGCAAGTTTAACCATCTTTAAGTACTTAAGTGTGAGGATCCTCCTACAGACACTAGTGAAAAGGTACAAAGTGAATTTAAAAAAAAAAAAACAGCGTAAAGAAGGATGATGTATTTTAACATGAAAGTCAGTCAAGAGCACAAATTAAATGAAAGAAACTCAAAAAGTATTTATGCAAAAAGTTATTCCAAGATATAAGGAATGTTCAGATTTACACGGATTTGTGAAAGCTGCACATGGGTAGTGTGCTAGTTACTGACAGAATTCCTATACTGTTGTCATGGTTTAAGCCCAGCCAGTAACTCAGAACCACGCAGCCGCTTGCTCACTCCTGCCTGCTTCCTCCACCCACTCCTGGATGAGGAAGGAAGATGGGGAGGAGAAATGAAAGAATGTAACTCCCACAATCCAGGGACTAAGGTATAACACAAACCACTGCTGCTACCACCAATAATAATGATAAGGGAAATAACAAGGGAAGAGAATACAACGGCTCACCACCCACCGACCAATACCCAGCCTGACCCAAGCAGAGATATAGCCCTTCCGGATAACTGCTCCCAGTTTATATACTGGGCTTGACGTGCTGTGGTATGCAATACCTCTTTGACTAGTTTGGATCAGGTGTCCTGCCTCTGCTTCCTCCCAGCTTCCCCTCCTCCCCGGCAGAGCATGAGACTCAGAAAGGCCTTGGTCAGAGTAAACATTACTGAGCAACAACTAAAACCATCGGTGTTATCAGTGTTGTTCCCAAGCTGAAAGTCAAAAACACAGCACTGCGCCAGCTACTAAGAAGGAGAAAAAAGACTGCTGCTGCTGAACCCAGGACTGTATCCACCTCTTATTCCATACCATTCACATTATACCCAGATCCCATATCTTTCAATATATCGTCACTTTTGTCTTGTAAACAGGACAACTGTTTACTCAATGGGGGCAAAAAGTGGTGGTTACTTCTAGGAAAAGAAACTAAAATAGGTACTAGCCTTACACTTAGGAGGAGTAGTTTCAAATTTGATTGAAGGGTTTTGTTATATTGGAATATGTTTGTCTGTTCCCCTGTAAATCTCTTAAATTTGGCCTAGTTTTCATCTGTAAGATTCTACTAAGCAACTTGCAAATATTAGTTTAATAAAATTGATCACTCACATGAGTATGTGCTATCTAGGATTCAGTAGCATTTCTCCTGTTATGCAGCTGTGTATTTTGTTGTTCAGTTGCTTCTCTTACATTCTGAGTGTTCACCTCCTTTTCTGGTAGGTAACAGAAGGAAATACTAGACTGAGCTAAACACAGAAAATAACATGAAATCTTGAGGAGATCTGAGGGTAGAGCCAGTGGAGGCAGACTGACTGAATTTGGAAGAAAATTACTATCTGTGAGTCATTAAATGTGATGGGGAGAGCAAATATAAATAATGTGGCAGGATGAAAGAGATTGGGGCAAAAGCCAAAAACCCTGACATAGTAAACACCTGGACGAAGTAAGTGGGATAGATGATAAAACGATGGGGGAGGAAAAGCAGCATATTGCATGTGGATCATACAATGGTGAAGTGATTTGGAGACCTGTTTGGAGAAAAGAATTGAAGTTGAAAAGAAGGGCGGTTTGCACTGGTAGAATGAGAAGGTACAGGTGGATACCTGGATATACTACCAGGTCAGGTAGATCTGGAGACAGTTAGAAAATGGACTGGGGAAAACTTGTTCAGGGTTTGCTGTAGAAGTAGACTGCACCCCAGACAGGAATAAAAAGTAGAAAATTAATCATGGTTAACATGGAAAGAAAAAAAGACCTAAGAGATAGATCAGAAAGAGTCAGAACTAGGACAAAAAGGAAGGATGATAGAGAAGGGATCAGACTTCTGGAAAATTACCTGAAAAGGTGGATGCCTATGGCAGCAGTGGTTTTTACTGCTGAGGAACATGCGTAGGTAAAGATAGGGCCCTTAAGAGGTGTGAAGGGCAGCACTGATTTAGGCTTAACTGCTTCAGTTCATCATACTCTCTTTATTGATGAATTAAGGTTATGGTAACCAGGATGACAACATACCTTATTTAAGTGTTTCCACCCTTGATTCCTCCAGGAGTGGAATCGTTAAGTGAACTTTGATTATTCTCTCGCTGGCTTAATCCACTCAGTCACTCTTCAAATGCAGTGTGTACCATCTTAAGTGTTCACACTCTTAATACAGCTTTGAGCTATTAAAGAAAAAAGCCCCACTAACTCATCAGAATGCGTAATGCCACTTCTGAGTTTTGCCTATAGAAATGTTAGCAGCCATAATGAGGGCATACTTCTCCCTTTTCCAGCGAGTAGACTCCCAAGATCTCAGCATGTCTGTGTTGTTAAACTCTCCATGAAACCCACTCTGTCAACTCATTTTCTTTCTGCTGGTTCAGTGAGAGTTTAACAAACTTCCTCTGTCAATAGGTGCTCCACCAGTTCAGAAAGAGGAGGAGACTGTAGAGCTGAGTGTTTCCATCCTTTTTATGGGCACATGAGAATTTAATTTGCAAGCATTTTTTTGAAACCTGGAAAACTATGCATAAATGTTGTCGTTCTGAAGTAGTTGTATCTATTTGAAGTCAAATTACTTGAAATTCAGGATGTGTCAGAGTTGTAGACCACCTGTACAATCTTAATTTCTGTACACATGCACACTGATCATTATGCATACAGCTTATAATCACTCTCCACCTCTCTACTCCTTTTGTCTTCTGTAAGACTTCTGTCTTTCTGCACAGGTGGGACATGTGTTGGTGTCAGGGCTGTGTTGTGAGAAAACCATTGTCCTGATTATTGGGTAATTAATGTACTTCAGGAAGTATTGCAATTTAGGCAGCTGAACACTGCCTTTGGGAATTGATTTCAGTTCTTTCTCCCATAGGGAATTCATTTATATGGGAGGTAGGCAAACTGAGTGTTACAAAACCACCCATTTCATTGAAGAGCACCAGAAAAATCCAATGATCAGCGTGAGCATTCTGCTGAACACTTGCTTGCTTATACTTGTAATCAGCAAGAGTTCTGGTGTTTTGAGTGTACAAGCACCAGGTACTCTCTGAAATCAAGTTCTAGGCTTCTCATTAGTCCTCTCCAACCCTTCAAAAATATGTATTTCTCACCATGATGTCTCTTTGACTTCAGTATGTGATCTATAAGATGATAATACAATCTCCTTCCATGGGATAATCTTGATAGAACATTTTATGATGGAGGCATAGTTTTCGGTCAAGACTATTTGGATTTTGTATTAAAAATTGCCTTCTTTGGACCTTTTTTTGTTATCTTCTAATTTTTGGGTTTGTAAGATTAAATTTTTTGATCTACAATTTATATTTATATTTATCTACAATTTATATTTATTCTGGTCAAGGCATTAAAATAAACATGTAACAAAATTGTCAAAAGGTAATATACAAATTTTTGTAATATACAAAAAGATGACAAGCTGTTTTCCACACCTGGATTTTCAGATTTTATGTAGTCTTAGCAAAGTTTAGATCTACCTAATTTTTCTAAATACAGGAAAAAAAAAATCAGTATCTCATCAAGGATATGCTTAAGGACACAGTAGATATTATTGAAGCAATTTGTTCTCAACCTTTTTCACTCCTGTTTTCAAGAAGTAATTTAGATATTCTTTTCTACGGGTGATTTTTTTAACTCCCTTCTTTATGGAATTAATGCATTTATGACCTTAGCGGCATCTTTCTGTCAGTGCAACAAAATCAGCATAGGTTCCTCTTTCTTTCTGTTTTTCTCCTTCTGTTGATTTTTCTTTTTCCTTTTTTCTCTATGGGTTTCTCTTTTCCGATGACTTTTCATTCAACTGTGGAAGCTTCATGGTAGTTGCAGTGATTGCTTGTCTATGGTGACGTCCATAACTGAGCTTTGTGCCGTGGGAACACAGAGAATATATGATTTTCAGACTCAGCATTTGTAGGCATATATGTGAGCTGTTCCTGCTGCCAAATACTTAGGGACCACCACAAGAAGAGAGAGGGAAGGGTTTCAAGAACCACCCACAGTGTCTATATGCCTTTGCTTTAAGAAACATGGTTATAATTAAGTCTCTCTTTTAACTGTGCTGAGAAAAAGTATTTCAATGAAAAAATTATTTATATATGTGGATTGAATATATACTTTGATTACCAACTGTTAAAAACATGATGGAAAGAATGCTGTCAGGAGTGAAACAGGTTGAATAGTGGCATTAAAGCACTGATAGTGAAAATAGTCTTTGTTAAATATTGTCAATATTATTTTGGACTGTTACAGACTATGGATTGCTTTAGATACTGTGCTTTACTTAAATTAGCTTATTAAACTGTTCAAGGGTTTTATTGTTTGTTGAAGTACACTAAAAAATAAAAACTTGAGCAGTTATTATCCCAACCCTTATGTCCCAGTCTCTCCTCAAACTAGTCCTTTGTTCAAATGTGTGTATATTATTCTCCTTAACTGTACAGTGTTCACCTTTCTGGATTTCAAGGTAGTTTCATCTCCTTAAACTGTTCATTGCAAAGTGATGGATAAAAGTTAAAGGCTTTTTGTCATGGGCATTGTTAGACCAAAGAGAAAAATGGCTTCTGCTTAGTCTATCCTTTTACCTATTCAGACTACAGGAGTGTTAGCTTGACTTTTTTTTAATTCTTTATTCACCACAGTGAAGTTTTCAAATAGAGATAGCAGTTTGGAATTTACTTGTCAAAATGCATATCAAACAATTTACACATTCTTAGTGATGATCAGAAAGTGTGAAGAAAAGCAGTACTTTGAATTAGAACAAGAACTAAAACCAGTGCAGATCTTAAATAATGCAATTGCCAAAACTTTTCTCATGACTGCAAAGGGATACCCTGTTTCTCTAAAACAAGGAGAATGGTTGCTTTTATTCATACCAAGGATCTTTAAGAATAGAGAGTACTTAAGAGAAGATGCTCTTTTTTTTCACCTTACAATACTCCTACTACAGTATTGTGCAGTACTCTCTTCCAGAAGACTACGTTAGAACTGATCTAATATAACTCACTGTCATTTTCTGTCTAAATGAGTGTTTAGACAGCAAATGTGTTAAATCAGATGTTTTTTCATTAACTGAGTAGCTTTTTTTTTTTCTTGGTGTCTATTTGATTTGTTTTATTTTTTTTTCCTTGCTCTGATCTTCCTGTGTTGACATGAAATTTGGGAAGGAGTAAAGTCCTACTTGACATGTTTAATAAATACAAAAATCAATATTCTCAGACACAAGCTAATCCAGTAATCACTTCCTCTGTATTGCAGCCTACTGTTATCTCTCTTTAATGGATGTTATTATTTGGGCTTTAGTTACTGCAGTAATAAATTCTAATTAACACAGCAGTTCATAAATGAAAGACCGACACTTCAGTCTGAAATTTTACACTGGGTAAACTTACACTGTGTGTTAGTGTAGTTCTTATTTACTGTATTTCCATAATTGTTGTTTACTTAAATTCATCTAGAGACTGCATACAATTAAAACAGAATTTGGGAGTTCTGTGGTTGTATGGATAATACTTAGCTTGCTAATCATGAACTACTATTCCCGACCACCTAGAATTACTGGAAATCCTTACTAGAAAATGTGCAATTTCACTTCAGTTTTCGGTATTTCAAATTAAAACCTTGCAAGGTTTGCAATTTGAGCATATTACATTGTGTTTAGTTTTCAGTTCTGATCATGTCTTGGGCTGAAGAGGTGGGCTTGGTTTTGGTTTTACCTTAAAAAGAAGGCAAGCTGGTCATGTAGGTTTTGGGCAATGATTATATGATTACTTATTTCTAATTTTGATCTCAGCATTATTGAAGACTAGTACTTATCTTTCAGTTCTTTTTCAGCTTGTGTTGATCCATCTTACTTCCTTTCATGTCAGTGGCTCTTACAGTTGTTTCTTTGCTTTTTTCTGCATTGTTTCTTAAATACTTCTATTCAAGTTATACATAACTCGCTATCCTTTCGTTATCTGCTCTTGCATCTTTTAAAATTGGCTTTTCTTAGTTCTTTGACTAAGCTTACTATAATTTTTATAATTATTTTTGTAATTTTTCAAATTCATTTCAAAAGCTTATTTCGTAGAAGGCTAATGTCCTGGTTACTCCAGGAAGTCCAAAGTGAAATGTCCAGTTGTCACCCTTCTCATTTACCATTTTACATTCTTGAAATTGTACAAAGATCCTTTCCAACCAACAGTCCAAAATCCTAGTTTTACTTCTCAGAGAATGTGCATCATGCAATTTTGAATGACAGGTGTCTTTTTTTATGTTAATACGAAACACCCATTCATAAGGACTCCAGTGTTAAAATCAGATTAATATTATTATTACTTGTCATGCTACAGTAAAATAGTCTGATCTTTTCCTGTGCTTTTGGATGCCACTTGCACAGACAAAATTTGATCCTTTAACTGAACAGTTCTTGTGTGGTGGAATTGTCAGCAGTAGGTCCAGTTCTAGAAAATTAGACAGTTATTTAAATAACTTGAGAGTTATTACTATTTGTGAGAGGATGTAGTACATTATGGAGGAAGAGGCTAAGATGAAGCATGATGTTGCTTGTGGTCTTTCAGACTGCGTAGTTGCAGTTTCTGTGAAGGTAAGGAAGAAAAGATATTAAGACCATGTTGTTGCCTGTAAGGTGACATAGCTGATGTGGTAAACACATTACCTATGTTCCCAAAACTGCTGAATAACGAAATTCATTATCTGTGCCTGATGGAAATAGCACCAAGGCTATTTTGCATTCCTGTCTAATAACGTCTGTCTTACTGAGATTAGGTAGATCAGGCTATGTGCTTACAACAGCAGTGTCATTTATGATGGATAAATAAAATTAAGTGTTATATACCTGTTGCTGCTAGAGAGGTCACACTGCATTTTGCCATGGTTTCATGCATCTGATGATAGGTGTTCCTGTTGCCAGTTAAGGGGCCTTTGTTTCCAGAAGTAGTGATATCAGTTCTGAACTTCAGAATTTATCAAACTTGGGGGGGGGGAGGGGGAAAGTGAATAGTTCACAGCAATTAAAAAAAATTATTTATAGACATTTATTATAGACATATATGAGATTGCTGTAAAATAACATTCTAATATGTTAAACAGTTNGTAAAATTAAAATTTTATAAAAGTGGGGGGGGGGGAGGGGGAAAGTGAATAGTTCACAGCAATTAAAAAAAATTATTTATAGACATTTATTATAGACATATATGAGATTGCTGTAAAATAACATTCTAATATGTTAAACAGTTCATTTAGAAATGGTGACTCATTAGGAGAAGGGGATGAACACAGTATGATCTTGCATAACTACAGAGCAACAATTGAAAAAGGAAACTGTTGAGTTCAACAGAATGCTTTGAAGAAATAAAGGGTTAAAATGATAGAAAACAGAGTTGTTCTGGGGGAGGGGAACACGTCATTCCTCTTCCACACCAGAAATTTAAGACATTGTGCATAATGCAAAGATAAAAATTGTATAATGCAGAGGGAAACAGTTTTCTTCCACTGCTATCATGTCTAAACAATTCTGGATACAATTTTAATTTGCCAGTGTTGTTGAAGTCTTCATAAAACTTGTTTTGATTTTTGTCTCATGCTTCCTTGAAGACTCAAATGGTAAACATTTGGACATAATGACGCAAACAGTAGGCTATCAATCAATCCCAGTTTTCACAGCATTGTTGTTCATTCAGAAAAGCTGTGTGAACTGACCTCTTTCTACAGCAGTGTCATTAGTTCTTTCAGAAATAAAGCAAGGATCAAAAAGACTTCCAGGATTTTTCTCTTAAGACTTGCTGTACTGAATGATTTTGTAAAATTAGTGATCTACTGTTTTCAATTAACTCTCAGCTTTTTTTAATGTATATTGTATGAGAGACTACATATTAATTGTTTTTTGTTCTCCCTCAGTTTTCTGAGCAGGGACTTCCAGTAAAGTAGTCAAACAGAAAATTGAATTTAGATTAGATTTGCTGTGTAAGGTCCTAATTTTGATACAAGTGACAAGTAACGAATGCAATAGAAGCAGGTAAATGTATGCGGTGTGGATAGTTTTGGATTGAGATGAAATATAGCTGAAATTGCTCGGTCTGAGATCAGAATTATTTGGGCCTGGGCTTTACTATGGGAGCTGCACAGCACCATCCCAGGCCTTGCTGCTCCAGTGGCAAGCAAGTTTAGGAAGCTTTTGCTCCTCATGTCTGGCTAGTAAGTCTGACTGTGCTCTCTGCAAGGCTAGTCTCTGCTTTTCAATGCTGTGAAGGTATAGTGTTGAAATACTTTTCCAGGCCACCTACATTTAGAAATAAAACTAGCCATGATCAGTTTTAGGCAGTTTTAGCTACACTTTCATCGCAGTTGGATATGACAGTATTGTGAAAGGTTACAGGTCTTGTAGTGTGTAGGCATACTAAAAGACAATTAAAAGCTCATTAGTGATGTGAATGCTAGTCTACTGACTTCTGTGCTATGGCAGTCATCTTGCAGGTCAGAACTGAACTTCAGACTACTACTTAAGCTATTCCACCCTTCTTGTGTCCTTGACTCAGTGGTGCTCTCCAAGTTAGAGAAGGTCATTATGTACCTCTCCTTTCTGGTGTGACTCATTATTTGTGCCTGTTAGTTTTTCCTAACCAGGCCATCTGCTTGGATTATCCTTCTGCATCTGCCTTTCATCTGTCTGACTTACAACTTTTTGATTTTATTTTTTTTTATAACCCCCACCCCACCCCGCCTGGTTTTTGTTGGGTTTTTTGTTCTTAAGTTGTAATGGAAGGACATTATATTTTCTGAGTTAAAATTGCAAGGGGTAGAAGTCTAAAGGTTGTCTTGACATTATAGAATTTATAGTCATGAGTACAGAATTCATTAGTAATACATATATATAATGAATTAATCTGTCCTGACTACACAGAAAGGTGCAAGTAATCTGAGGGTTAATAGTGTGGCAGCTGTGTTGTTTATATGTTTGTTTTTGTTAGCCATCTTCATTTCCTGACAAGCTCTTTGCATAACCAAAGAGGCTGTTCTGGCTTGCTTACTTCCAGAAGAAAAGAGACAAACCCATGGTGAGGATCTGGGTGCTTGTTGTGGTCTTTCTGCATAGACTTCTCAGGAAACTGCAAGCATATCTTGGTTTTAAGGATTTCTCCAACTTCACCTCAATTGACTATACAAGGATTATCTGTTTGGTAACTAGTAACTCCTCTGCTCCTTTCCTAGTGGCAAATGGGATGAAATTTAACAAGTCCAAATGCTGTACAACCCTGTACTTAGTATGGAGTAATGCTGGGCACAGGTACGAAATGAAAGCAGAGTGTCTGGCAAGTAGTCCTGTAGAGAGGGATTTGGGATTGCTGGTCAACAGGAGGCTCAGTATGGGGCAGCAGTGTGTCCTGACAGCCAAGAGAGCAAACCACATCTTTGCGGGCATCAAATACAGTATAATTAGTCAAAAGAGGGGATTATCCCACTGCATTCAGTGTTGGTATGGCCTCACCTGGAATACTGTGTGCTGTTCTGGCCCCATCAATAAAAAAGGTGAAGGTCCTTGAATGTGTCCAAAGGAGTGCAGCAAAGCTGGTGACAGGTCTGGAAGGAATGTCTTATAAGGGAGCAGTTAAGGACTTTGGGCTTGCCTAGTTTGGAGAAAAGGAGGCTAAGGGGCAACCTCATTGATCTCTACAGCTTCTTGAGGAGGTGGAGAGGGAGGTGTTGAGCTCTTCTTCGTGGTACCCAGTGATAGGACATGTGGGAATGACTCAAAGCTGCAACAGGGAAGCATTTGTTCACTGAGTGGGTGGTCAAATGCTGGAACAGGCTTTCTAGAGAGGCAGCTGGTACCCCAAGCCAGCCAGTGTTTAAGAGGCACTTGGACAATGCCCTTAACAACATACTTTAATTTTTGATCAGCCTTGAATTGGACAGGCAGTTAGACTTGGTAATCACTGTAGGTCCCTTCCAGCTGAAACATACTGTTCTAGTCTAGTCTGCCTTCCATCTAGCAACTTCCCTAATATCACAAGAACGATGTGCTTTTTTTTCTAAGTCACTTTGTGACTTAGAAGTGGTTTCTGGTCATGCACATGCATTCACATTCGAAAGGGTGGAATATAGGAAGATGTACAGCAAATAGGGAAATAATCCTGTTTCTCAGACAAGTCTTTGGAAATTTGTTCAGCTTCAGCTAAATTCATTCTGTCGGCCACCCAATAAGTTTTATTAGTATCAGACTCTAGACTATTCTCTTCAGATTTGTCAGAAGGCAAATGATTTTATTCAGGCACAACAAACTTTTATGTCTATTAAATAACAGTAGTAGTATGAAGTGGAGAAAGTCAAGTCCTCCACAGAGCAAAATTATTTATTTATTTTTTTTAATGTAGCTTATTCTGTTTGGAAGTCACAAGCCTGCACTTCTGAAATGCTCTGCAGAAAAAAAAAGTGGTGTATTTCATCCTAGAGCAGTCTGCTTCAAGGACTACAATAGAGCTGCACTTCCTGGGAGTACGAGCGTGCTACCCCCAGGTCCTCGATAGAATGCTATGGGTCTGAAAATCAGACATTTTCTTCATTTCTTTTTCTGATTGTAGAAAATTACTAGAAACCGGGCAGGTTTTCTGTCAGTAATCTGACATGTGTATCTTGACAAAATGTTTTGCTTGTGGTGAATTTTCAGTTTTAAAAGATATATTTTTTGTGTTTTAGGAGGAGACTTCAGGTTCTTTACACACTGTATGGATATTGCAGTGTGTTCCCACAGAATTTATCACTTAGACAAAAGATGAGTGAAGAGACAAAAAGGAAGGAGAAATTAGAGGCACAGAGGGGTGATGTGGCTTGCACCTGGTCACACTGAGGTCAGTAACAGAGTTAAGAATTGGATTTTTTTTGAATCCTGATCTAAATCAGTGTGTCTCACCCCAAGGAGATCAAAGAGGTCAGTCAGTATGACTGAGCCATCAAAACACAAAGTGTATAGACTTACAGGATATTTTTTATGGTTAGTTTCATAGAAAATGTGAGAATATTCTGAAATCAGTTTGTGTGTGTGTTTGTTTTTAGGGTTGTTGTTTTTCTTTTTAGTAGGGTTCATCATCCTGTTAATGTTCATGTCTTGTATAATCACTGGTGCCTTTAGTGTTGTAACGGGTAGAAGCGTAACTGAAGATTTTAAGGGCTCTACCAAAGCTTTCAGGAGATAGCAGTAAACCTCTGTGACGACAAGCAACATGAAGTTCTCAGCCAGGACACTGCAGTGCATAGCCAGGTTTAGGCACTGTGGTGTCAGTGGTTTTATTTTTTTCTAGTAAACAAAAGGAGGGATAGAACATGCGTTGTTTGTGCTGTATGTCTATTAGCAGTTCTCCAGCATAATTTTGGCCTAGGCCAAGTAATACTCTCCCAAAAATTTGAGCTGTGTTCATGGATTAACAGTCTGGGGTCTACTGTCAGTAAGCAATAGGGAGGGGAAGATAATTTAACTGAATAGGCACTTGTCCTGAGGTCCAGAGAGTGGCTTCTAGTACATCTTATGAGCTACATTTATACCTTTAAATTAGATATATATACTGTATCATAAGGGGTAGATTGAACAAAAGCACTCCCATCTTCCTTACTTCTCTCTTGCAGTGTTCTATTCTGCCTTGATTTTCCCAGGAAATAAATATCTTGTAAGGCTAAAAAGAAGAGAACCTGCAAAACTAAAGGACCTACAAATGGAACTGGGAGAAAAGCAGCAGCCATGTCAATAATGAAAAGCAGAGTAATTACTAATAAATACTTTTGACTGTGTCTTTCTCCTCTAAGATTCAGCAGCACTTGGTAATAGCAGCTGTCCCCTTTTTGATACCTCATTCTAATGAGAGATTTTGATAACTTCACATTCAGTGGACAAATGGTACTATCTTATTTGGCACCTGTAGCAATTTGAAGAATATTTGTAAGAAAGTAGAGGTAAAACTGCGCCTTATGTCAAAGCCAGAGTCTTATGCAGTGGCTTGGTATGTGCACAGAGGTGCTGTAGTCTTTAAAGATTTGAATGCCTGTTGTGTTCTTGCCCTTTGTCCTGATGGTATCATCACCAGACTTAAGATGGCAAAACTCAGTGGATCTGTATACTTTGGGAAATTTCACTAAGTCCAGTATCTTAATGCACACTGTTAGCTGCTGGCAGTTTAAGCAAAGAAGCCAGATATATGGACCTGATACACAAATAGATACCATTCTTGCCACATGAGATGTTGGAGATCAATTTCCCCAGGTTTAAGGAAGGATGGTTGCAAAGCCAGCTCTCTAAAACTGCAAACTAATGCAGCAAAATTAGCTGTAACTCATTTCAGAGTTATGTACCCGCAGTGCATTGTTCACATAGCTAATGATGCCTATAATGTTACCAATGTTTTGCTATTAACTTAGCAAATTCTGTTTGTAAATGATGTATAAGTGTGTTTTAAGTTTTATGGATCTACTTTTCTGCTGTAAAGTGAAAAAATACTTTCTGAACTCTAAAAAAAATACTCATTATTAGCCAAGCTGTCTTTAAAGATAAGATGATTTTCTGTCAGTTTTGAAGCGAGCTCTTGGTTTTTTTGTTGTTTTTTTTTTTTTTTT
>NDXB01007426.1:483972-494686 GCA_002631895.1 Agapornis roseicollis | reverse complement strand
ATGTTTTTTTATAATTTTTTAAACGAGCTTTTGGTTTTTTTTTTTTTTTTTTTTTTTTTTTTAAATTGAAATGAACTTTTGATGAAAATTCACTTCCAAACTTAACACTGAACAGGTAGCTGGTTTGGGGGGATTTATTTATTTATTATTTCGTTTAAAGTGACTGTTCAGGCTAAAGAGCCCTTCAGATATTCCATTACTCATTTATTTACTTCTTTCCTGAAGAAAGTTTCTTCAGGACTAAATTCTTTAATTGTACTTTGGTGGAGATCTCTAAATACTTTAATCTACTAGCTGTTCAAAAGAACGTACAGTACATGTACAGAAAAAGATATTTCATGTGTGCCAACTCTATTGCCTGCTCATTAAAGAATTTATTTTTCAATGAGTAAGGGCCCGGAAGAAGCTAATGTAAGTATTTTAGCAAGGGTTTGTATTTCTCTGATAAACAGCACTCCCCTTCTGTTTGTGATCACAGGATGAAAGCTCTCTAAGCTTGTATATGTACATTTTTACTGCTACATCATGTAGTGTGTTCTTAAGATTGAGATCTCATTCCCCAGGAAGCATTTCTGTCTAAGATTAATTGCCCTTTTAAAATCAGTGTTTGATGTATTCCTTTGGCTATATCCTGACTCACTTTAACCCTCTTTGACCTGACCCCACTGACTATTACCGCCATGGCTGAAGCAGAAATCCTTCAGCTTGATGTATGCAGTACAGACTTGAGCCTGCAGTTTTTCACATCGATGGATTCAATTAGCTGAGTTTTTACTGATCAGCTTAGCAGAGGTTGAAGAATTTATCAGACGTGGAACAAAACTGTCCATTACTTTGGGGTTAATTGAATAACTCATCTCCATTTTCATGTCTAGTTTTCTTGTGAAGGTGTTTTGTGTAATTATCATAATAATATTACTGGAAAGAGCATTTAAAAGAAAAAAAAAAAAGGCAAAACCAGTTTATTTTTCTCCAGTTAAAATGGAGAAGGTGCAAAGCATGCATTAGCAACCATTAAGCCTTTGATGTGTACATGTCGCTTATCACTTTTTGGGCAAATGTTTTAAGATTGTAATTATGTCCAAATGTCTACTTTTGAATTTGATTTATTAAACTGGGCAGGTTAGCAATAAGCATTATGGCTTGATGAAAATAAGTAAATGTTGTTGGTCTTTTCTGTACTGATAATGATTTTGCAGCAACAGTAATCCTTCTTTGCTTTGCCTTACTAGGAATAGTTCATAATTTGATTAGCTGAAAAGTTCATTGGACAGCCATTAGAATTGAAGAATATTTGCAGGCTTGATGTGAATTATAGTAACTTGAAAATTACATAAAATAGAGGTTGAAAGTTCAAGAATGCCATTAAAAACCTTTTAAAAGTGTATGAATGTGCATATGCATGGGGAATATTTAATACGATTGTATAGAGAATTTGCTATTTGCTTGGCATGACAGTATTTTGAAAACAGTGACATAAAAGCTCTCACAAACTATGAGCAACAAGGTCTTTTACAGCAAATTGATTTGCTTTATACCAGTCTTTGTAGAGAAAAAACTTTTTTTTTTTTCCTTTTTTCTTTGTCTTAAAGAACCATAATGATGGAATTGATTTCCCTGGCTGTATACAGGGCCTTAATTTCTGAAGGTCAGTTTTAGACAGTTTAGAGGGAAGGGAAATCTCAAATCCAATTAAAGGCATGGTGCAGGAAAGGGTTAACTTACTGTAAGTCAAGATGCCTGCTGTTTAAAAAAGCTACGCAACTCCTAAAAGTGATTTAGCTTTCTCTCAACAATGGAAAACATCATGGATGAGTTGGGCTCAATTTGTCATGCATTTAAGTGCTTATCTTTTAATGCACACCTTGTCTCTTCCTTGTGTATATAAATGTGTGCTTGCTTGTTACATAGAGCAGCGGCATGATTTGCGTTGAACTTTGCCACATTGTTCGCATGTGCATAGCCAAATGTAAACTTATTGCTGAAAACTGTGTTGTAACTTTAGATTGGTAACTCCAGTCTTTTATATGCTATCACAAATCTATTGCTGGTTTAGGGCTGAGGTACTGATGCTAAGGAAGAAGGGGTATAAGAATATTTCCTGGGAATTTCATCTTACAATTTATTTTTTTTTTTATTCTGTCTGAAGCTAGATGCTTGACAGGAGACATCTTAGACATGGTCATTTTCAGGTCTTCTACAGCCTTTGAGCTACTAAAATGTTAGATGCTTAAGAAAGCATTTTAGGGTTCTGTCATAAATTAGTTTAGGACTTATTACAATAACCCCATTTCAAGCTTCTATTAAATATTAAATAATAATTAAAAACCCCCTAACAAAGTTTAGTTAAGTAAAACCTTTCTTTCCTTCCTCTGTCTGCTTTTCCATTGAGCTGCATGAGCTCTTTTACAGAAGGAAAAATCTCCTTGGTCATCTTAGTACTACTGTCAGTAATTAACTGCTTTGGACTGCATCATGGACTTACTGGTGCTTGCAGCCGACTTTGCTTCCCTAAAATCTTTTTCAGTGGAACATAAAAAAGTTTGTTACGTACTTTCTGGCTAGTATGAAATTTAAGATGCTCCAAAATGTAATAAACTTTCTTCTAGTGATTAATTTAGGACACGTTTTTTGTTACATTTCAGAAATATGGCTATCTAAACTGGGGGCAGACTTGAGGTAGAAGATGACAGGGAATGATGAGAGAGGAAAAATTGCATGGAGGAGAAAATGATGCATAGGGGTGATGCCAAGTATTTGATTTGTTCCCAATGTTTAATGATACTTAATGTAGATTTTAATGTTGCATATATATCTACTTTCATTTTCAAGGTAGAGAAAGCTAGCACTGTGCTGGAGCAAAATCCAGAGGCTCTAATCATACTAAGAACTGTGATAAAGAAACTTTTCCCTTCTCCTTTAATTCACAAATGCTTAAACTCAAGTAAGAGATGTTTATGCCACAAGATCATGTAGAGATCAGCCAACTGTCTGTGTTAAAACCATGTAAAGAAATACAGCAGTAATTAAAGTGAATGTGGACTTCATTGCAGTATTGCAGTGGAGGAATACTTGAGATATCTTGCCTGGTGTTTGTGGTCAAGTACTCTGCAAGAAGAGAGTTCAGGAGGTTGATACAGGTCTAGTTCTATCATAGCATTTTGGACTAAGGAACAGTAGTCCTTATGAGGAGCTCTTGTAAGATGACATTAAGGTGCTATAAGGGTGAAACTGAGATACGTAATAGGAGTGACAAAACACCCCAGAATGGAGAGAGATTGATGTTTTGAACTGTTTATTTTTGAGAAGAATTTTTAAAAATCAAAATAACAAGATAGAGAAGATAAGTTAAGCACTCTTGTTCTGTTATCTGTAAGGGCTTCTTCAGTAAGCTTACTAAAAAATAACAGGTCTTTTACAAGAGATCTGTTAGCAAAATACAAAGTTGTGGATTTTATTTGCTATTACTTGTCTTTGAGGCTAGAAACTCATCACAGGTAGAAGCTCTCAGGGATAACTGTATAGATATTGAGAGTACCCAGAGCTAAGAAAATATATTTAGGAAAACTGTGACCTTCAGTTTCAGCCACTGAACCCATGTTATTTTCCATGTTTAAAACAAGAGAGATTCTCTTGTTGCGGCCAGTTGACCAGATCTACCTGATTGTTTCTTTATATTCATATTGGGCATTTGGATTATACCCAGGAATTGAAGTTCTTATTCTCCAAACCACATACTGTGTTTGGAACAATGTTTGTTCCAGGTACAGAATTGTTTAGAGGAAAAAGACTTGTTCTGAGTGATGCACTGACCATGTATTTCTGTGTGCGAGTTCTTTGCCTGAAATCAGCATCAGTGGCTTTTTTCAGGGCTGTCAGGATATGTAGGCAGAAAGTCAGGCCTGCGCTTTCATGTCACATATCAGTCTCTAAATTTTTGAGGTCAGGGGAACCTTTTGTTGTGGCTAGGCTCTTTTAGAGTCAGCTTTGCAGAACTCTTTGTGTGTTCTTGCTCTTGGTAAAAGGATACTGAATAGTGTATCTTGCAGATTGTGATCCAGTGTGTCATCTGTGTTTCTATTTAAACTGATAATTATTCCAAATTAGGTGAGAGGAAAGAAGTAAGGAATTTGGTTGTTTTATGCAATTAAAGTGAGGCGAAAACCATCCTAAGATTGCTATGGAAAATTAGTCATTTCCAGCAATGGAGCCTACTACTGTCATAAGCAGGATCCTTTTTGTGGTAGGATGAAATTCTCAGAAAAGTGAGGGAAGCCTGGGGTATGATGGCTGGAACAGGCTAGCATGAAGCTTCTGGAAACTCATACTAAGATTTTATTCCTATTCTAAAAAATGTAACAAAAACCATGTAGTATCTTTTGACCTTTGTTCTATCATTTCTTGAATATAGAATATTTTGTATCAGTAAAGACAACTTAAGTAGTAAGTAAAGACAACTTAAGTATTCACTGGCTGAAGTACTGAGCTCTTTCAAAGAACAGGTAGTCATTTGACCAAGAGATTTGACCAAGCTCAACTTGTATGTACTTTCCATAAAATCGCATAGGTATTGAGCACCTGTTAGTACTCAGCAAGTAAGATTTCTTTAAAATACAAGTTTGGTTTTCTATTTGAGACCTTCATACATCAGCTCAGTGTCCATCTGGAGACTGGTAATGAGAGGGGTCCCTCTGGAGTTGGTATTGGGACCAGTCTTGTTCAACATCTTTGTTGCTGACATGGACAGTGGGATTGAGTGCGCCTCCAGGAAGTTTGCCAATGACACCAAGCTGTATGGTTTGGTTGATACGCTGGAGGAAAGGGATGCCATCCAGAGCGACCTTGACACACTTGAGAGGTGGGCCAATGCCAACCTCATGAAGTTCAACCAAGCAAAGTGCTAAGTCCTATGCCTGGGTGGGGGAATCCCAGGCACAGCTACATGTGAAGTTTATGGATATTTCATGTACCACAAAAAATGGGATTTTTGTGGTACTTGCAATGAAAATAATTGTGAAGCTTGTTTTGTGGTAAATGGAATCCAGTGCTAATTCCAGTGCTAGCATTTGAAAGATTTTTACATCCCTGCATCACACTGAACTATTACTGACAATATCGAGGGTTTGGGATTTTTAGAGATGTTACCTACTTGAAAGTGCAAAAAGTGAATGTTCATCAAGTATTTGTTTATTTATATTCTACTACTGATGCAGAATCCACTGGAGTGCATCTTCTCTAGACTATGAGGCTTGTCTTGGGCTGCCTCTTCTCATGTTTGTCCTAGAATATCCAACTTTATGTCCCTAGAGAGGGTAAGGATAACTTCAGCCACTCTCCAGTTCTTTCCTACCACCTGTGGTTACAGGTGAGAATATGGTTTTTGAATTTGCTTGCTAACATATTGCAGTCTTTGTAAATAATTGTCCCTAGTTTTATATGTGTTCCTCTGTGCTATACCAGAAGTCTAGCTTTCAGGAGGGAAATTTTCACCTTTGCTTGCTAGGGATTTATCTCCAGCCAGCTTTTGCTTTAGGCTTTAAAAATTGAGTCAGCAATATCTGTCAGTAACAAACTTGGTTGCATCTACATGTGAAGCACATTACTGAAAGCTGTGCATCTGTAAGTAATTTTCTAAGATATCCTAAGGAGATAGATTAATATCTTCCCTGTGAAGATATTCTTATGTCTCTTCAGATTCAGGTATGTCCAAGGCACTAGTTGCTGAGTGCACATGGTCAAGGAGTGCTCTGCCTGCTTCAAGGTACATGCACCTAAAGGCCTGTTCTCCTACCTGGTAATCTGAGTTGGAGAGGTGTAAAGGAAAGCAGCTGCAACACAGCCTCAAAAGGAGAACTCCATTCCTTGTGACACTGACCTAAGTTGAGTTTTCCTACAGTGTCATATAACATGTCAGGAGTACCGTAACTATCATCTAATCCAGAACATATGATATATTCTGAAGATAAGCAAGCAAATATTTATGGCCCACTTCACAACTGAAAAAGCTGGAAGCTACCTTTGTTACGTTAGTCATGAGGCTGCTACTGTATGACAGTTTCCTTGGATACATTTATTCCTTATGTTTTGTATTATCCTTATCCAATACAGTCTTGTGGCCCTCTATCATGCAAGAAGTGAATTGTTTGTTCCTGGTTTGGAAATAAAGGCTTTTATTTCCCTTTTTAGGGTTTTAAAGCCAATTTTGTAAGTGGTGCTGCCCTGAGTAAGAAACTGGGGTTTCTCTCTTGTCCCTTTTGGTGACTACAGGCAGGTTCTAGTACTGGCTGTGTAGAGGACGTGCATAGGAAGGACTCTAAAAAGTACTCCAGGACTGTTTTTTTCTAAATCCTGAATATCTTATATTGTCTATCAGCAAAAGAAGTTAAGCCAGCTAAATTGCCCTAACAGGTGAATGCTGGAGGCCATAAATCAGAAGGGAGGCATTTTGTTCCACTAAAGAATTTTAAGTGGTGCATCACAGATGTAGCCTGGCTGGAGAAGCTGATCCTATGTGAGTAAAAGGGAGTATGTAGCTGCAGCATTGGTGAGCATTGTGGTGCTAATCTAAGTGAAAAATGACTGAATATGTACCCTTGCCAAATGTAGTGCCTTTTCGCTATTCTGAGCTTAGGCACTTGAATCTTTCTCAAAAACAATTGTTTCTTTTCCCTCATTCTTTAATTCTTCCTTTCTAACTTAAAAGATAATTAAGTAGAAAAGTGTATTTAGGTTGCATCAGCATATGTGTAGCAATCTGAATTGATACTGAATAACCTAATTAAATTATTTTGTTTCCTAATATTGAATGGTTTCTTTGCAATCCATAACTTATATAGCTAAAGTAAATAGGCAGACTTACCATGTGATGATAGCATGATGTTGCACATCTTACTACCTTTTGTGAAGACTACAGATTTTCTCTTCTCTGTTCTTTCTGTGTCTCACTGATTCGTGAACATAGAGGGTTTTTAGAGGAAGTTTGGGATTCGCAGCAGAAAATATTATAGTAATTAAGGCATTGTCCTTAAAGGGGGGTCTACGAAAGAGGGACCCAAGCTGCCTCAGATTGAGGAGGGTTTGAACCACTTCCTCAAGGACTCTGTTGAGATGCAACAGCTGCAGCCTTTTGCTTCCTTCCAGCAGATGCCTATCTTCAAAAGAAGGTCCTTTGCCAATACTTTCCTTGTGGTGGTTTCCTGATCAGGAACACTGTAGTACCTTGTCAATGATAGGAAAGCAGAGCTCTTAAACCTTTCACTTTAGAGTTGCCGTTTCTCTCCATTTTTTGTACAGAGTTGAAAAACTTGTCTGACTTTACATGGTATGATTTACTAGCCTGGGTTCCTGCTTTAAGTGTTAAAGCCTTTGAGTTAATGCCTAAATTAAGTCATCTGAAATATCTCAGAAATGCCTTAGTGCACAACAGGTAAGCATCGTTATCTGCCTTCTGGGTTGGGTTGAAAGCGACCTTAAAGACCACTGAATTCCAGCCCCCTCCTATGCGCAGGGACATAGGAGGCCTTCAGCGCTGCCATGGATGGGGCGCCACAGTTTCTTAGGTCAACCTGTGCCAGTGTCTCACTACCCTCACAGTAAAGGTTTTCTTCCTAATATCTAACCTTAACCTACCCTCTTTAAGTTTAAAACCGTTACCCCTTGTCCTGTCACTACATGCTCTTGTAAAAAGCCTGTCTCCAGCTTATTTGCAGGCCCCAGTTAGGTACTGGAAGGCTGCTCTAAGGTCTGCTTAAAGCCTTCTCTTCTCCAGGCTAACAAGCCAAACTCTCTCTGCCTGTCTTTATAGGAGAGGTGCTCCAGCCCTCTGATCTATCTTTGTGGCCCTCCTCTGGACTTGCTCCAACAGGTCCACATCCCTCCAGTGTTGGGGGCCCCAGAGCTGAACACAGTGCTCCAGGTGGAGTCTCATGAGAATGGAATAGAGGGGGAGAATCACCTCCCTTGACCTGCTGACAACATTCCTTTTGATGCAGCCCAGGATGCAGTTGGCTTTCTGGGCTGCATAATCACATTGCTGGGTCATGTTGCATTTCTCATCAACCAGCACCTACAAGTCCTTCTCCTCATGGCTGCTTGTCAGTCCCATTCTCCGTTATGTTTTACCAAAAACCTTTATAATCTTTTCATTTACCACTAGAGACTTCTGGGGGCTATAGTGTCTTCGGTATTACTAGATGGATTGCCACATGGAAATAAAAGAAAAATATTATAATCCTAAGGCAACCACTCTGATAGGAGATGACTTTATTGGTTTTGAGTCAGAAGTGCCAAAACAGTATTTATCACTTGTGCATCACATCAGTAGTATAAAAATACTCTGATTTTAAGTAGTTACAATGTACACACATTATAAAAACTTGTTACAAAACAGGTATTGCTCTGCTCTCAGAAATATTTCTGATATTTCCACTTCATCTTTTTCCTGAGATTAATTTGCAAGAAAGCAAAAGAAGCCATCTTTAGGTCATATGATAACTAACATATAGCTGGGTTCTATCATGATTTTAAAATGAAAAGAAAATAGTTACTGAGGTGAAAAATTTGAACTTTTTGGTTTTGAGGAAATCCTTGTAGTGGTGGTGGGTTTTTTACTGCATCACTGAATATTGTAATATGGGCATTGGCAATAATTATATTGTCAGGTCTGGATCCCCATGTACTACAGATGAACAGTTATTTGGCATGAATCTTCTTTGTGATTAAGTAATTTAAATCTTATGCCTCTCATTCAAATATATGTTGTGTTTAGATACTTGCACACTCTTACAGAGGTATCAGTCTAAAAAGACACTGTTTTCATAGACTATGGGGTAGGGAAGAAGAGGACAGCACTTAGTCTGTCAAGGTGCATACAAAATAAGCTACAGCTCTTAAGACTGTGAACAGTAATGTAAATCTATTATACCTATAAACCAGGTGGATGAAGCTTTCATGATAGCTAGCAAATCATACAGAACCTAGGTCACAGTGGTAATCATGGATAAGAATTCAAGAGCTGTTGAGAAAACAAGAATATTTTCCACTAATTTTTTTGCATATTTGCTGTTGACAGTTTTTTTGCTACATAGAGCAGAGGAGCCATCTATAGAAAGAGACTCTATTTGATTCAAAATGGGGAAGTTACTGAAAACATGGAACTTGAGGAAAGTCTGCGTAAATGTGACTTAAGTGAGAGTTTATCGTTCCCAGTAACAAAAAGGGAGGAAGAATGCTGAAGTAAAACCAATGGATTTTGTGAAAGAAGGCTACAGTAAATACGGAATTGGTAGATAAAGATCTCTTTAGTCAAGCCTCAAGGGGAAAAGGAATTAAGGAGAAGTGATTCTTTGTCAGAGATACTTCTAAAGTAAAAACAATGCTAATGCAGAGATTTAGACTTGAATTAAACTGTAAATTCTTCATTGACCTCTGGGACTTTCTCAGTCTGCTGAAGAACAGAGTAAAAGATTTGTATAAGAAAGGGACAAAGCTGGGTAGGGAGCTGGGAATGAGGACACCCAGATTATCTGCATTTTATTTTTAAGAAGAGGCATGAAGTTAGTACAGACAAGCACACACATCCAAGAATGTTCTGTCACACAGTAAAAGAAAAGCCTAAGAAATTACTTATTGTTCATAAGCCTTTCCTCCAATGACAAAAAAAAATGATACTGAGATAGTAAAGTTTTTCATCTATGTTTTGTGCAAGTTTATGTTGAGAAGAGTCAGCTATGGATAGGAGGCTAGCACAGTGCTAATGCTGAAACAGCATTCTGCCTTTTGTCTGTGTATGCAATTACTTGTTTCTGAAAATTAAGTAATACAGCAAAATGTGAAAAAGCCACCAACTCTGTGACCAGTTTATAGAAAACCATAGATAGTTTTTAATTTGAGTTACTTTAAGAAGTAATTGGAAGTTACTTTATGAATAAAATGTTCGGAAGTTCCCTAACTTCTCAGTGGAAAAACCTGGTTTCAGAGGTCTTCTCTTTTGAGTTTATATTCTTGACAATCTGACTGGTGATGTTTCAGCCCAATAAATACCTGCTTTGTTTGGAAATGCCAGAAGCTTGTTTTTAAAGGATGTGCTACATTCTTCTGACCTGTCTGCAACAAAACCAGAAACCAGCAATTGTTTATGCTTAGGTTAGTGTAATAATGGTGTAAATACACTATGCCATTTAGAGAATCAAGCTTTATGTATTTATACAAGTGTTAATATCAGTATATGTATTTATGTATAGAATATGATACTGTAATATATAATGTTTTTAGGCAAACATAACTGTCTGCTTCTACAGAAAGAATTATTAGCATAAAATCAGGACCATATTCAAGGATGATTCTTCCTAGCCTAATTTCATCTGTGCTGGCGTAGATAGCCATAACACAATACAAACTTAACTTCTTCAGGCAGCCGTCAAATTGTTCTGGTTGCCAAACAAAATTTTATCCATCTTATAAAATAGGAATTAGAATTATGCTACAGCTGGGGGTAGCTGAATGAAAGAGCCCCTTTCCTTCTAGATTTTTGCTCTCTTCCATGCAACTGTTGGGGAGCACGGTGGTTTGTTGTGGAATATAAACAGTTGGAAAAGGCGGTGGTAGTTTTGAGTACTGAATGTGGATTTCACTGTGGTAGGTCCATGTGAGAATGCCGGAGTATAGCATATAATCAGTAAAAGGTCATTGCCTACTGTTTCCCTCCCCCCCCCCC
>NDXB01007426.1:459105-479974 GCA_002631895.1 Agapornis roseicollis | reverse complement strand
GTTTTTTTAGATTTAAAGTTTTTCCCTTTTTTTTTGGGGGGGGGGGGGGAGGAGGGGAAGGACCATCCTATATAAAACAAATTGGCACTGGTAGAAATTTGGGTAATTGTCAGTATTGGGGAGAACCTGAACTTGACATCTGAAGGCCTGGTAACCCTCAAAAAATGGAGAATGGGAGAAGGTGCTGTAATGAATATATGGAGTGGGCACAGGGACTAAGGAGAAGGATTTCTGCTAAGAAATCAGTAGAGGTATACAACGGTGTGTTATGCTGCTAATAAAGCACCTGTAATCCTGGGTTTCCATTTGGTACAGAAAAATCAGAAGAGGAGTGGGGGGTGTATCAGGAATGGTTTGCCTTCAGGGCTAGTGGTTTTCACATGGAATTACTGGGGTGAGGATCTGAACATTCCTGTGGGGAAGGTAGGGATTTGAGCTGGTATACGGATTGTGCTGCTTTAGTGGTAGAAATGCAAATACTGCTGCATATGTATATTTGTGCGACTGTGAAATCTTGCAGGAATGTAAAGAAATATTAAATCTTAAGGACAGATCAGACACCACAACAAGGAGTATGAGCAAGGCATTAATAAACTTCCAGAAAGGAAAACTGTTGAGCTACTTTGAACCCTGTTACTTCTCCACTGAGAGTTTTGGGACCAATGGAGGAAGCCAAGGTTCAGTTATGATGAGGTAAGAGCTTGCAATAGCTGTCATTGGACTCTATGACTGGGAGAGTCCTTTCAGTTCTTCGTTACTGCGTGTTTTGCTCTGGCAGCCAGATACCTATCAGCTGGTGAAGGCTCTTGATCATCACTCCCAGTATTATTTATATGCTGCATAATAATAATAATGACTTTTTAAGTTATTATTATTTCCTTATATGGTGAATGATGTTGAGATGACAACTCCTTGTTTACAATACTGACCATAGCTGGTGTTTTTTCAGCTTCACTCTCTAGGAAAATCTGCATCCTGGCTCTGCAAGTGTGTTAGTGCACTCTTAGAGTACTTCTAGGGCTAAAAAATGGCTATTCACTTTAGAGAATGTTTTAAACAGATTTCCCAGCTTGCCAGTGGTAATTTACCAAATCAAGGAACTAGACAAAAAAAGGATAAATTAATCCCTTTCATGAGTATTTTCCAAATGTTTATACATGTAATGATTTTAAACTTTCCAAAGAATGTACATGTTAATTTGCTTGCAAATTTAGCATTAGGCTACAGAATGTATTTATTCATATGCTGCCACATGTAGATGTTAAAACTGATCACATACTTGTATAACTCTAGTATCAATATTATTATCAAGGTGTGCCAGAAGAGAACAGTGGTAGTGATCACAAGGGCTCCTATGGGTGCCATTGTGCTGGTGCTGCAGATGGATGAAATGTGGGGATTGAGTGGGTCTCTACCACTTATTCAAACTTTAGCCTTGCAGCAAAACCAAAATTATACTCTGTCTTTACTGCAAAAGTAATGTGTTTTTCTTGAGATGGCAAAAGTATATTTTGAGGAAAATAGTCCTTCCCTAAGTTAAGTTTTTTTGTTCAGAATTTGTGGCTGTATCAGAATAATTAGGCATTTGGTAAGTGACTTTAGCCATCAGTTTTAGCAGTCCCTTCTTATTTGGACAGGAAAGAGATTCCTGAAGTGATATTTTTTTTTTCCTTACAATCAAAAGGGGTATGTACAGAGGTTCTTAAAATATCATATCAGATAAAGAATGGATTTCTGAATTAAAGCAGGTAGGTGTCTATTCTGCATTAAAACTTCTGGGTTTGAGACAGGGATGGTGACATTTCAAAATGTCACGGTAAACCTGAGTAATATCTCTTGAGAGCGAGGTAAAGATATGTAAAGTTTCAAGTGCTTAGAAGTAGATTTCAGATTTCTATACTTTCAAGTTATACTATCAAACCAGCTTGTGGAAGAAGAGTTTAAAATGAGAGAGATGTTTCTTCCCTTCCCTTGCCTTTCATGTCTCTCCGATTCAAGTAATGAAGTTCTTTTAACTGTGAAATGAAACACCAGTTTCTCTAAACAAGAGATGAAAGAACACAAAAGAATAGAAAACTTCTTTCAAATGCAGCAGTGCAAACAGGTACATGAAGAAAGTTCTGTGTAGTTTGTGGTTGTATAGGTATAAAATAACTAGCAATTATATGAAGTTTAAAGGTATAGTTTTCCACGTGGATTTAATATATTTATATGGATAAAAAACCCATCTAAGGTAGAAAGAGAGGCAGTCAAACAACCTTATTAGGGTTGGAGGAGCTTGTCTTCACTGCACTTGAAACTGCCAAGATGCGTCAGATTTTAAAATAGCACTTTCCACTGAAGATATTTAAAGCCTTAATCCTTGCATCATTTTGCTGATATAGGTCAACAGATACAATAAAATGAATATGTTGTGGGAACATATGTGTTGATCTAGTTACTAATACATGTTATGTTCTCATTTTGGCACTCACAGTAATTATGAGTATTACACAGTGGAAAGAGTAAAGCCAGTACGTGATACCGTTTGTATCAGCCAGAATCTGGAGGATCACTTGGTAGACTTCGTTCACATGCATGTCTTAAAAGGTACTAGAAGTTAGGTCCTCTTTCAAAGGAAACCAATTTGGGGTGAGAAGGGGGCGGGGGGGCTAGAGCTGGTGGGGGGGGGAAGAAAAGTCAATAGCATTGTTCACTAAACCTCTCCCTTCAGTGGGTGTCTTGCAGTAGAAGGAATGCAGAGAGAGTGCACATGCAAAACTGGTTGATGTCTTATTTCAGATATATATATGTAATTTCTCCTTGTGTATTTGAGATTTCGTTGCTTAGGGTCAGTACAGTCCCGACTGGTGTTAAAAAGGCAATCTAATTCTTTCAGCTAGAAGGAGGCGCTCATGAGTATTTTCATCACTACAGAATTAAAGATCAGAATGGAAACTGCCTGGCTGAGACTTGTACCTTGCATGCTCTTCTAGCTGTAATTAAAATAATCTGCACTTCAGAGGTTTGATTTCCATCAGCCATATGTACACACACCCTCACTGGATATTTTTCCACAGTTGAAGATTAGTAAAATCAGCAGGTCTTTCTTCATTCTAAAGTTTATCTGAGTCTGTACAAGGCAAACGGGGGGCAGAGACCCGGCTGCTGGAGTGGCCCTCAAGCCCTGAAGTGCCAGCATGACCCAGGAAGTTACACAGCTTGTTCACTGTTTTCACTATGACTATTTTATGAGTTCTGTCCCTCACTCCAAACTCTTCTTTAATTCACAGCTCCTCATTTTTAGCTAATCCTTGACCTCAGCTGACAAGAGATGAGGTTGAACCCGTTCCTTGTTCTCCAGTGCCTATCCTCTTCCTTGTGGGCTCGCTATCGGTAACTGTACAGCAAGTATGACTCAAATCCCCATCTCTGGAGCACTCCGTGACACTTCTGGCACAGCTTCTCCTTCAACATCTGAGGTGTGAGTTCACTTGTTACCACAAACCGGCTAGCCCTGTAGGAAGAAAGTGAGAGAAAGGTGCGGAGGAGGGGAGAGGGAAATGAGTTAAAAAACAGTGAAGGTGGGGCCTGAGAGAAAAATACTTCATGGGGAGTGAAATGACAGAGTTGGATTCTTGAACCTCACCCAGGTTTCTTGTTCAGTCATCATTCTGCAGCTCCCACCTTGGGGTTTCCTTTCCGTCCTTTCCAAGAATGTGGTGGTGTACTGGCTTTCGCCTGCAAAGTGAAACGTCTGGCACCCCTGGTGTCACCATCTGCTGTAGCCGCCTTCTCCTTGGAGCCAGCAGTACCCGTCACTTGAGCGGGTGTATTTAACTGCGTAGTTTTAGCACGGTACCTAAGAAGGCTTCTCTTGGCAAAAATTGTTTCAGAGCTTCTTCCTCTGCAGCAGAGGAGTCGGGAGGCCCTGCACCAAAATGGTGGCGCTTCTTGTTACTGCTTTAATACATTGTGTTGTGGAAAACTGAATCATTGGAATTGCTTTTTTATTCAGGGGATAAGTGGTGGAGTCACTCGAGGACCTTTGTGTCATGAAAATTACTGTTTCACAGTTCTGAAGTTTTACTTTGTACTGATATGAATGTTTCATACAGACAGCAGAATACATTTTCAACATGTGTAATAAATACTAAACCCAGTTTTGGTCACAAGCCCTTTCTGTTTCATTTTCCAGTCAGAATAAGATTCCATTATATTGGGTTTAGTTGTAGAAAAGCATATCGGTATTCAGAATCAGGCTGTACAGGCACTAGTAAGAGGATGTGTCATTTTTAATCATCAGTACTTCTGCACTTTACATCTTGGCACCTTTCAATAGGAGGACACACAAGGACATTACCTTTCTGCTGAGGTGTGGTTCTGCTGAACCACCCAAGAAGTTTCTCTGCCAATCTGGGGGATCTGCTCCCTTACAGAAACCGTCCGGTTTTGTTTTATTGTATATAAATTTATACTTGACAGCTGTTGAGCAGCTCGCTGGAACAATGGCCATAATGGCAATTTAACAAAAAAAGGGAAAAAATCCCAACAAAAAACCACCCAGCTTAATTTATTGCCCAAATGTCAGGTTTTAGTGAAATTAGTTGATGCCCTACTTCTGGTTATGTGTTCATTTATTCCCATGGTAAGAAGACACAACCCTAATGGGTCAGCTTACAATTTCCTTGAAATATATTGTGTGGTTTTAATTAATATGCCAATAAGAGGAACTTTGCGGTCTTTATTTTATCTCTTACTGAAACTTGAATGCATTCAGGGCCTCTCCTGCTATTGACTTCCNCCCAACAAAAAACCACCCAGCTTAATTTATTGCCCAAATGTCAGGTTTTAGTGAAATTAGTTGATGCCCTACTTCTGGTTATGTGTTCATTTATTCCCATGGTAAGAAGACACAACCCTAATGGGTCAGCTTACAATTTCCTTGAAATATATTGTGTGGTTTTAGGGCCTCTCCTGCTATTGACTTCCTTGGGGAGGTGCAGCAGGAGTTTTGTCCCCTCTGGCCTTCATAAATCACACTGGGTTTGGTAAATGGAAGGATCCACAAAGGCTGATACCTACCTTTGTTCACATTTGTTTTGCTGCCTCTATGTTGTTTGCTTTCTGTGTACTTGCTAAAAGCAAACCCAATGGTGTATGGAAGAGGCCTGTTGCACAACTCCCCTTCCCCTGCCCGCACCCAAGTGAATCCTTGCTTGTGTCACTGCAGGCAATTAACAGTGCTTCAAAACCACATGCAGCTCCTATGCCAGAACGGCATTTGATGGTATCAGGAAGCTTGAGGGTTTGAGAAAAAAATTGAGGAGCTTGTTTATTCTTTAAAAGGAGCTTATTCTTCATCAGTAAAAGATGCTAAAATAATCGAAGGCATTGAGTGTGCAGCATCAGCAAGTAGACCTTTGCTGCAAGGTATGGTCTGGATGGGATAAAAATGCATTATTCATCTTTACCATAACATATGCTTGAAATGAGCTGTAACACATTTTGGTGTTCTGCTTTGATCCTAACATGCTGTGAGGCACTACACTGAAATGAATGTGGATGCCATCAATAAAGGAGAAGATCTTTAACATCTTAATATATGGGCATGTGCCACAGTTGCCACATTATAAACAAGGGTGTGAGCTTTTCACAGCTGCCTCAAGATAGGGAACTTTTACCTGTTATTGTCCAGGGTAAACAGGTTGCTCGTGTCTCTGAGAGCAGAAGGGTGCTTTCTCTGGCAGTGGCTGATGAGGGAGAACGTGAGGATGAATAATTACTGTGGATTTGCTGTGTGCTCTGTAACCACATGTGTGTCTTGATCTGATAGTAACGAATCTGAGTGTTCATCTTTACCTGCAGGATTTCTCCTGAGGGATTTTGTTATTTATATTAAAGAGGGTTTTCTTGGAGCTGAAGCAACCTTAGGACAGGGATCACTTTGCTGACTAGCATTGGTGCTAGTTGTTTGAAGCAAGGCAGTGCATTGCTGCGCAATGAGATACAAAGTGTGAATGGTGTGGCTGGACCTTTCTTGAGAATTATTTGAGTTTATTTTGCAATAGCAAATAGGATCACAGGAATAAGAGGCTGCTTCTGCTTGTGCTGGCTCTCTGCTGAGTGGGTCACTATTTGCCTATCTATTTATTCTAAAAACAGTCCTACCTCAACAAAAGAAGAACATACTTAAAGTTTTTAAAACCAGAAGGAGAAGCCAAGAGCTAGGAAGAGTTAGCAGCAACTCTCGTGATGTACTAGAAAAGGTGGAGCTCAAACCTTGCACTTTTCATCACTTTACAAGCTTCTTGATACAGCAGAAGAGAAAGGTTTCCCAGTGATTTGTCTGATGTTCAGGTAGGGAAGATAGCTATGGATGTTACTGCTGCTTTGCAAGCAGAGTTTCTCAGGTTCTGCTGTGAAGTCTGCTGTCCTTCCTCTGCAGGGATGTGGAAATTTGACCTCCAGGAGAACTGTTATTTCAGTTTTACTGGGGGAATGAATTGGTAGAAGTTAGGGAATAAAAGACAGTGTTTAGAAGACTACTTATGGCAGCAGGTTCTTCTCAAAGCTGAGTTTAATCCTGCAGTGGAGCAGGCACTGCTCAGAACTGTGGTTATGTTGAACCATCTGCTGATACATCAAGCAAGCCTGTCAGTAATATCTTGGTGATGGATTGGAGCTCAGAAGAGACAGGTACTATCATGCTTCACAGTGCAAAGTGTAAAGGGCATGAGATACTGAATTCACAAATTTGGTAAATGATGCACAGCCTGTATGGTTTCTTTATGGGATGGCTCTTTCATAGCATGGTACTCCATTAACATGAGAAGCATTGTTTTAATTATCTCAGCTGATGTTCCTCTGAAAGTGCTTGGTGGGTAATTTTAATGGACACGGTATGGAAATTGTTGCACTGGCAGGTACAGTATCTGTTCATCTTGCTTGCTTGCTTACAAATGTTCCAAGCAATCGTGTATGACACCTTCCTGCAAATGAGGTAATTCCCACTTGGCACTGAGGCCTCTAAAGAAGAAAACTTTCATACTGTAACATTAAAGGCAGACACTTTGTTTTAATCACTTGCCAGAACAGCCGAAAACAATTATTAATTAATAGGAAACATTGACTTTTAACTTTGCAAACTCTCCAAAGAAGTGTCTATGACAACTTGCATCTGGATTTATGGATTATTTGGATGCAGTGAAACTGGGCATCGTACCGCAAAGGTTGACTGCTTTAAATTCATATTAAGTGTACACATAGCGCTCTTAAAATTAATATGTTTATAAACCTAAATTGGTTCAGTTGAATGCCTTTTGTTCTCTCTCTGGCTTCATTTGAAGCAACAACAAAAAGCTGTGCTTGTTTGTGTGTTTAACCAAAATGCTAAGTGCAATTAATCTACCCAAAGCACACAAATATTTTTGGAATAATAGAGGCGCCCCTTTCCCAGTGTCTCTGGTATTTAGCACTCTGGTTTGGAGGGAAGAAGGCAACTTTTTCACATCTCATAAATAAAATTCAAGAAATCTTTTGCTTGGCTGGCTTAATTTGAACCAACCCAGGGCAGCACCCTCAGATTTTCTTGACTGCTTTGATAAGGTTGAGCATAGCATGTATGGCTAGGGGGAGGCATCATTCCCAGTGGTTTAGATTCTGGCTCTTACTTTCCCTCTGGAAAATACTGTGTCTGGCAAATGCAGCTCCCAATAAATAAGAAGGGGGTGGGATCAATAGTGCAGCCTGAGACAGCTCCTGTTTGATCTGACTCAGAGGATGAAAATGTGGGGATTCATCCTGCAGATCTACTCGTTTTGCCTCTTTTGTCAAACAAAATAATGGAATTCCTTGGACTGTCAGAAACCGAGAAAATCCAAAATATTTCAACAAGATCAGACCACAAGAGTTAGTTTATCTCAATTGAGAATCTTGAGACATCCCAATTATTTTAACAATGGGAGAGTGGCTGCCTAGCCTGTCTGCTTCTAGCCAGTCTACTTCTCAGTTATTGAGAAATTCATGGGGAGTACTGTGACAAGTTCAGTAACTGCAGATTTTTTCTCAGTTAAAATCTCTTTTCTAGAGAACATGAGAGCTTCGCTTTGTGCATTTGCTACTGAGACTCTTCCCTCAACAGCAGGTGGTCTCATCTTTCATTCTGCTAGTCCTGCTAAGCCTGCGACTTGCTCTTTGCCAGGTAACTCAATCTCAGCTCATCTTCTGTGTGTGGGACTGAGTCTTAACTGCTGAGGATGACCTGGTCACACCATGTAGATTGGGTGATCAACAATTTGGGTTTATCCAGTGTGGCTGGGTATAGAGAACCAGTGTCATGGTGTAATAGCCAGATACCAGACTTCATCGATGCCATTTGAGGGAAGGTCATCTGTTTCCCTCTTTAGCATGCATATTTCTCAGTAGTTCATAATGATTGGGACTCTGTTTAGTATGGAATACAGAGATGGGTCTCTGTAGTTCTGTGTTTATGGTTAAGAAGAAAATTGTTAATGCTCTTCGAATGTTAAGTTGTGCCTTCAGATAATAAAACTTTGCTTTTCCTGGAGTGTTTTGCACAAGTTGATTATAAAGATGCTCAACTTGTCCCTGTGTTATCAAATAGTCAGGGCTTAAATGGCTACACAAATGATGCCTACAGCTAGTTTCTCTTTCCGTTCTCCTCCCCACACAGCACTGTTGGAAATTGAGGTTAGATAGTACAGACATGTGGATGCAGCAGATTTAAAGTCAGATGTGTAGGAATGGGGAGCAGTGCTGGTGTACTGGTAAAGTGACATCTCTGCTCTTGTTGATAGTGGCCAATAATCTTAATATCAGTGACCAGCTAAATATCTGGGTATTTTATGGGCTAAACTATGGCAACTGCACTATTGAAATCGATGTTTGTGCCTGCTGAAATCCTACACATTTATCCTGGAATTTCTTTTTATGACAGACAGTGGCTGTTTGCACAAAGAACTTCATCATCTCAAAGCAGTTGTCTTTCTACAAGTAGTTAACTGGATCATTATCAGCTTTTCCTCAAAAGAAGGGGGGGAAATTACTAGTCTAATACTTTTCAAATGCAGAATGAAAGGAAAGAGTAATTTCTGCAGTAGGTCAGCATTTTATGTACTTCTGTTCTTTACCACCTCTGCTTGTTGCACTGCTTGGTCTGGAGACCAGCAGTAAACACCCACCTTACCATAGCAGAACATTATTTGGCAGTGAACGGCAGTGAACAGTGAACTACAGTGGTGGCATCTCCAGAACATCGTGGCCATTCTTGAAAGAAAGCAGTAGGTTGCTTCTGGTTACTCCCTGGTGTCTTCATTTTCTACTAGCAGAATAATTTTCAGGTTTCTAGGTTGCATATGGCAGATGGAAATAATTGCTTTCAGCGTGCTCTGGGGTATTGCTATCTGAACAAGAAAAAAGGCAGGACAGCTTCACTCTCCTGCCACCCAGGGTTTAGGATGCGCCTCACTGGAGTGCAAAGAGGATCTGACTCGATTCCTGAATTTCATTTTGGTGTTTTTCATTATGTCCACAGTGGTGCTTGAGGTGTAAATGCCAAACGTCAGCTTCCAGGGAAGGTGTGAACCTGCTCTGTGATGACACTTATTGAGAAATAATTCGGAGTACTCTTAATGCTTGGTTTTCACATGGGCTGTGATGATCTGGGGTTTGTCCAGACCTGTAAGGTTCCTTTACACCAGCACAGGTTTGTGCCTTGTGAGCAATGTCCTTCCCAAGGCTGTGCCTGAGTGCCTAATCTCAGGCACAACCACCATGTAGCAGAAACCTTCCCCAGCTCTTCAGTTTCCTAAACACATCCTGGGATTGCAGCCTCTTCAGATGCTTCCACATGTAAGAAGTTATGTGGATTTGATCTGTTCCTCGCCAGTTCTTTGGATGTGCCAGCTCTGTGAAAATAATGGGATGTTAAAATTTAAAAATTAAAAGAAAAAAACAAAAACCCCAGCAAAACCCAAACATGAGAAAATTATTAGATATGCCAACTTCAAAAGACAGCTGCTAATTATGTACACTTCTTTGTGCTGCACTCTGTTTGACTGCTGTTTTCTCTTACTAGGATAGAACAAAATCTGTGTTATCCTCAGTGTTATCCTGTGCTTATGGGAAATGGGAACCAGCAGATATCTAGGTATAGAAATCCAGCACTAAACAAGCAATTTGTTCATTTTCTGCAGTTGTCCAGCAGGTAAAATGCACTAATTTTGCATTTAGATGAATTGCACTATGGGCTAAAGCAGAGGAAGTCTCACAGGGCTATTTTGAATCAACAACCTGTTTCCTTTAATTTTGACCATCTTGTTTAAGATACAGACGTGACTGAGTCTCCTTCTTGGCTTTTGTCTGTATTTGTGGAGCATTTGCAAATGAAAGCTTGGGGGAGGGGTGGGTGCCATCCTTGTAAACAATATTGCGAACCCCAGCTCTAGAAAAGAGAAATGCCTCCCTGTCCACATAGGGAAATGCTGAATTTTACAGTTATTTTGTGTCTTGCAACATGAAATTCACAGTGTGAACATCAAGTAAAGGCCCTCTCCCATCAAAGGTCTCAAGTAATCTTACCAGAGAAGCAAAGCTGCTCCCGCCGTCCCAAGAGAACATTGTTTAGAGGCAGAGACTTATAACAAAGAATGAGAAGATTTGGTCTAACTTGTCTTTCTCCTTCCAAACGATCAGCAGAAACCTGTTTGCATGGTATGTTGTTGAAATGTGCAGTTGTTGTGAATCAGAGCTAAAAGAAGCACCAATATTTGTTCCTTTTTAAACAAGGCAGAAAGGTTTGTTTGAAGAATATCAACAGAAAAGAGTGCAGGAAGCTGCTGATGTGGAAAGTTTTCACGCCATGCCAAGGTAGCCTTTTTATCAGGCTTTTCTCTTTAGGGTGTCACTTTGCAAGTTTCTTGCCTGTTGCTTGCTGATGTTTTGCTGCTGAAGCTGGAGGAAATGAGGCTGATGAAATTTTTCTGTCTGAAAACCTGTAGAAGTTGACTTCAAACAGAGAAATGTCCATAAAACGTGAACATGGCAGAGATGTTCCATGGGAATGTTTCTGCCGTCAGGGATATGGAGTGCATTGTGAGCATTTCCCCTCTCAAATTTGCATAGGTGGAGATACACTGATTCAAAACAGAAGGATTTTGATGAACAGATATTAGCTTTAGCCATAGCTGAGTAAAGAGGAAAAAAGGTAGGTCACATTCAAAACAACGGAAACTCAACAGCTTAATCATACACTATGAATGGTCCTACTTCTTTAGTCAGCAAAGATGGAGAAGTCCTTTGTTAAATGTTATTAGTACACATGAAACTGCTGTCTTCAAGCCAATGCCAGCTGCTTCTGAAATCACAACAGCCAACACGGAGAGCTGCGCTGCAATTTCTTTTCCTGAAATTATGTGGTTTAGCCTACAAGTGAAACTTAATTGGGCCAGATGAAAGGTTTGGATTCGATAAATGACTTGGTATATGTTTTGTGAACTCTTGTTGCTGTTCTGCCTTTTTAGTCAGGAAATACTAAAAACTTTGGACAAGATGAGTTAGTGAAAGTAATGCAACAGCTTAGATAATGTAACTTTCATGGTGGCTAAAGGATGGCTCAACATCAATTATACATGATCAGTAATAAGAGTAAGCTAAAATTATAGCCTGACAGTGCTTAGGAGGGGACTTGGAGGATGTGTGTAATATATTTCCCTCCTTCAAAAACCTGTTGGACTAGCAGTCTTGACTACAGGAAAATCACTGTAATTTAGCTTTTGTTGGCAGTATTGGCAGTGGAATCTAGGGCATAAATACACTGCTTTGTATATATTTTGGACCAGATCTAACATGAGAGTAAGTGAATATGGGAGAGTTTGCACTGCTGTCACTTCTTTTCTTGAGCAGGAACAACTCAGGTTTGGCCATGCAGGAAAGCAGATGTGCACTTAATTACCTTTAGATCCTCCCAGATATCCTACTGAATGGAGACAAGCCACATGTTATTCGGTCTTAATACAGGGACACTCTGGCCAATGGAAGGGCTGCTCAGGCTGCCATGGAGAAAGCACATGGGGACATTCATGGTTCAAAGTTTCAAGATGGTTCAAGGTTCCAGCTCCTGCCTGGAACAAAAGCAGCAACCACTGCTCTCCAGACTATCCTCATGCCTCACATCTGGCACAAACATTCCTGTTTCCTTCAACCCAGTCCCTGGGAAACATTTGACACAGCTCACGACCTTTGCTTTGCAGTGTGTCTGGGGCAGAATTTGTTTCTTATGGTAAGTGGAGACTGCAAACAAGGAGTACTATGGGTCTTGGTTTTAAATCGTGAAAGAGTAGGGCAGCCAAGGTTTATACTGCATGCATCTGGTTCTGGCTCCTTGAGCTGAGGAAGCACTCATGGTGACAGGTTTTGCCAAATAAATTAGCATAAGCCAACTCAGGCCAGCCCCAAGTGTGTCACTGCCCACTTTGGTAGCCCCTTTGTCCCACTTGTGAGAAGCCAAGGAATCACTGTAACCCAAAGTGCCACCCGTTTGAGTCTGTGCCAGTGAGCACCTGTTAATAGGGCTTTGCTGAAGTCTTTGACATCCAAACATAGATAAGCTGCTCTTGCGGGTTAGGAGATTTGAAACTGCTGGGATGAAGTCCAGCACATTATAACCCAAGCTCTTTACTTTTCCTTTGGTTAATAGGTACTTGAACTATTTGGCAGGGATCCAGTGAGGTCTGCTAGGCTTGCAATGGGGCAAGGAGTTACATGAAGAGACCCAGTTTCTAATTAATCCAGGGCCTTTGTAACTCCATAAGTGGCTTGCCAGAGTCACACCAGTGCAGGGTCACCCATGTCTTCTGAAGGCAAGATGGCGTAGATGAGGCTTCAACACTGAACTTCAGTACAGATCATTTGCATTTTAAAATCATCCATTGAAAATGTATCTATCTGTGTGATTATGTCTTGAGGGGCAGAAACCAGAGCAGAGGTAACTGCTCTGATGTTTCATGGCTGATGTTTCTCTCTTTGGCTGCAGTTAAGCATTTCCCTGTGCTCTCTGCTGAGACTGTACTTTACATAAAGTAGAACTTTGCATGGAGTTGTTCTTGGTGTCACTTGTGTTTAGAGGAGATGAGAATGAAGGAAGACTCATAACCAAAATGTAGCGTAATGTTTTCTTCTTTCTGCATTTCTGATAGTAGATACTGGATATGGGAAACTGCTTTGCTGCACCAGTCTGGAAGTGTTAGTATAGATTTGACTGATGTTGCAGGAGATGGTCCTTGCTTGCTGCAGATGTGCTTTGGCTTTACTAAGACACATGATTGTTTTTGATGTGCTCTTGTTTCATGGCAAGTTATCTTTCAAAGGTAATCTGTACCCTGTGGTGCTGAAGGACGCTGCATGTGAAAACATGATGACCTGGTAACTCTAATACATGACAGAGCTTTTTGGTCTAGTAGCATCATGGTGAGTACCTCTTTTCAACAACTGGGACAGCGTTTGCTAGCAAAAGGCCTGATCAACATGATACCTGTATGGTCAACTGATCAAAGCCATGATTAGAAGCGCAGCGCTGGCAGCACAGAGTCCTCTGTGGCTGACAACGTCTGAAACAGTGATCGTCTGCAATAAGTGGCAATTCAGTGCAGGCCCTTGGTATACCTGCTTGTTGCTTTAGCAACTCACCCTTACAGGGTATTTCAGGTCCCTCCCTCAAATTTCACTTGCTAAAAGAGAACCCAATTTTAAAAACCCAGGCTAATAACAAGCCTCACACAGGAAGCTTATTTCATTGATTAAGACAGGCTCTGTAAATACAGTGTGTTTATTAATATGGTCTAAGTTGAGATAAAAGATCTAAGAAATGGACCTCAGGTTGCCCGAGTCGTGTGTGGTATATATTTAATGAATTTTCACTTAATTATCCATTAATATGCATGATTAAAGTAAACATGGCAATTGAACAGCACAGCACTAAATACTGTTCTGAAAGAAAACCACATTGGGTAAACTAAACCAACTGCATTTCTTACTAATCTACACAAGGCATTTCATTTAAAAGGAGAATTTATAGTATTTGAAATATCCTACCACATACTGAAACTTTTAGTGTAACTGCCACTTTCTGACTATCACATATTGAAATACTTGTGGCGCATAGTGAAATTTATGTTACATAGTGTAAAATATATAGTGAAACCGAACTGATGTATAATGAGACGCACATGTGCCTGCAATGACTTATCAGTTCCATTATTTTCTAACTAACATTATTTTCATGATCAAGTTTTTCTGGGTCAGGAGAAGACAATGAATGGTGAAGACCAGGACTTGGTATTTAAATGGAAAATGTAGACCCGAACTTGCACAAAAAACCTCCTCAAGTTATCCTTTGTCCTTTTCTCGGATAAATTCTAAATGCAAAGTCTGCTAATGGCTACAGCATGTCCCTCTTTTGCTGCCAAAGCTTCATTACGAACATCAACATCACCCCAGCCAGGGAAATACCACCAGCCACAAGTGGAGAGGCCGAGTGCCCAACTCTCAGCAGCTTTTACCGGTGTGGGACTGCTGCATGAGAGACCATGGTGAGGTGGGAAGGAGGGGGGGTCCTTGCAGGAGCACCTAAGCACGGGTTGGGTCTTTCAGACCCACTCGGGTGTCACTCGAGGGGGCAGCCGGGCATCTCAGACCAGACCTCCTTCGTTCACCAGCGCTCCAGCCCTCCTGTGAAGGTTTGGGGTGGAAGGGCAGCTCCGGTGGTGCCTGACCTGCAGAGCTTCCCTCTGCTGCTGAAGTGTGTTTTACCTTACTTAAGCCATGTCTTGATTCCGTAGCCCAGCATCCCTGCGGGCAGGGCGGGCAGGCTGGCCGCTGGGTGTGCCGGTGGAGGAGGGCTGCAGCAGCTGGTCCGGCAGCTGCTGGCCTCCCGGCGACCTGGGGCGCTCCTCTGTGGGGCTCTTGTTTGCAGTTCGCGCCTGCTCTCCAGCCTCAGCAGTGGTTGGGGCTGGCAGTGTCACCACCGCTCGGGGTGGCTGGCCTGGGAGGCGGTGTCATCCCTGTCCTGGTGGACCGCGGGCTTGCAGGTCCCACCCAGCAACAGGGCTGCAGGGCTTCCTCTGCCCAGGGCTTCCCAGCAGCCTTGGACCACAAAGACAGGCCTGTCTTTGAGAGCTGGCCACAACCGAAACCAAGATCTCGATGCTGCTCAAGCAAAAGGGGAGGGGAAGGGGAATAAACCGCGAGTCTCGCAACTCCCTGACCAGTCCTACCCCCACCTCCATGAAAAGCCTTTCTTTTATAGGTGATCTTTTACCTGGCTTTGCACTAATGTCAGTGTGACCAAAGCATTTACCACTCAGAAAGTGGTAACAGCAATGAAGTTTCCCCTTTGCCATATCCTTCAATAGCGCTCAAGTCAAGGTGTGTTTGTCCCATCCTAGCCGTTGGACTACAGGCCTTTTGCTAAACCAAAACTATCTAGGCCATACTGAAATTGAAAGAAGACCTTCCTACTTCATGGCTGTTGTGCAATCGATGCTCATCAAGGGTGGTTGGAGGCACAGGACAAAACACACCCTGCGTTTGAGGGTAAGGTATATTAACCTTTCCACTTGGAATGCCTAATTGCTCAAATATTGCGAACATTGTTCAAACTGCCAGATATGTTAGGGAACAGGCAGAACTGGCGGGACAGCTCTATATAAGGGGTATGATAAATTTATTGGGTAAATTGTATGGGAGAGCTTAACCTTTCTCTCTGTTCTGTTTTTTGTAAGGACAACTGCCAAGTAGAGTTGATCATGACTAATTCATGTGAGGAAATAGCACAGAGAAGTTAAACAGCAACAACCAGTTTGATTTCACTTGTTACCAATGAGGCCTAACTTAAGTTTCAAAAGCAGATGAAAGGTAAATTTGCCATTTGCTCTCTATGTTTTAAAAGCTGCAAGAGGGCTTGAAGAGGGGTGTGCTTTGCATGATGTTTTTAAAGCAGGGGGAGAAGATAAACACAACTTAGTTCCTATGTGCACCAGGACAAAAGGTCTCCAAAGCATCGAATTTGTCTTTTGTTTTTTGTTCTTCTCCATTCCTGGCTTTTCAAAACCATTCTAGAGAGTTATGATAGTTATCCCTGAAGCAGGGCAGAGCATATACAGGCTCCTATGTATGTCAATGCCAAAACTGACCAAAGTGATACAGAAACAGTAAATGAGAAATTGCCTTGAGGGAGAAGGAGAAATAAGCAGGAAACATATCTTGAGTACCTTAGTATCAATGCTAACTAACAGCATATTAGGCGTGAATATTCACCGGTGGTACAATCACCTACTACCCCATTTTTGACCTGTCATTTTATCTCCCCTGAGTCAAAGGGCACAACAATCGTGACAGAGTGGATGAGGTGCTCCATATTTAGGCAACATTGTAGAAGATTATCTGTTGACAGGGAAACAGAAACCTTTCATAATGCTAGGAGGAAAATTCATACAGTAATCCCAGAATAATAGATTTTTAATCCTAGATTGTTTCCTTGTATGATACAAACTGCTCCGTGTCATCCACCCCTTTGAACCCCTCTGCGACTTCACTGAGAGAGACCATTTCCTTTTGGAAGATGCTCGGTCCAAACTGAAACATTTCCTGATTCCTTCATCTCTGTGGCTAGATTGTTCTTAAACTAAAACAGAACGGCTGCATCTTTTCGAAGATGCGGAATTACTGTTCCTCTGAGCTACCCTCAGTAAGCCAAGCACATGGCTGAGCTTTCATGAAATCAGGTTTGAACACAGCTCTTTTCATTTAAAATGATTGATTTAAATGTCCGCTACATGGGCTGTAGATGAAGATTGTCCAAAATCAGGCTGCCAAGGTGGGTCTGCCCTCTGCTGAGCTAGGTGGGTCCCTGTGAGGAGGCTGAAGGCAAATGGCTCTTCTCTGCATCAGCAGCTCAGCAATTTTCTCCACATCTATGAGAAAGCTGACTGTGGTCACTTGCCATCAGAAGGGACACTTCTAGTGTGAGCCCACTAGATTTTCTTCTCTGGCTTCTCTGTATCCAGCCATGGAGATGTCAGTGTGCTAAGAGCACCAGCTCCACATCCCTGCATTTTCAGCTCCAGGGAGAAGTACTAGCAAAGCAAAATGAGTCAAAATAAGGAAAACCCTAAGAAAGGGAGTGATTTGGCAATAATAACCCAGCAGAACACTGAAGGTGAGCTTTGCCAAGGTAACAGCAGTATTCTGAGAAGCCACAAAGCATTGTGGGTGTTATAGTTTGTCAAGTCATGGGTGAAATTTCATGCCTCAGAGTAAAGTTGGAGATGAGAAACTCTGGGCCTTTCAATGTGGGAGAGCTGAATCTGTCAAAATAGTTTCACTTTGCATCTACACACTGTGAAAAGATGTTCCTTCTCTTTTTTTTTTCTCTCTTAGTGTTTCACCTCACCCTTGCCCTTAGTTGTGTTGTGCCCTTGTTTAGGAGGCACCAGGTTTTCCAAAGAAAAGGCGGCATCTCACTGCTTCCCTCCACCAGGAAATCTCCCTCTGGGAAGACTGAAGAAACCAGTGGCCACCTTCCCCCATGGCCAGCATACTGGCAGCACCGGCAGTGAGCCAGGAGCTCCAGGGATGCTCATAGAGAAGGCAAGAGGATGGAGCTGGGCACAGGGTAGAAGAGAATGAGAAAGGTAACAGGGATGGAGAGAAAGAGTGTGAGGCTTACCACTCACCCATGCTAGAGTACATAACAGGTAATGTACCACAGTGCCACAGCCAGCAGTGCTGGTAGCCTGATCCATGAAAAACGCCAATCCTGCTGCGTTGTACTTGCATACCACAGGCCAGCCATGGAGCGGGACAAATCTCCATGGTGCATGTACTTTCCAAAACCCAGGAGCCTGCCCAGGCAGTCTGTGAGAACAGTACCGAGGTGGTGAGCTTGGGCACTTGCAGCTTGAGGAAAGCCAGAATTAACAAGGCTGAGTCAGGCCACTATGGATGTGCGTAACATTGTGGTCTTTACAGGATGTACATTAGCTTTCCCCGTGGCCTTTGGCATTGTGAACCAAAGGAGTCTCTAATCTGTAAACCCTACACCTTGGTGGTGGTCTCTATGGAAAGAGGTGGTGAGGTAGATGGAGGGGCCATCTCAGACAGGGAGCTGGGTGCTACAGTGGGGTAACACATTTTTCATCTTTTCTCATCCAAGGAGGCATGCACAGCAGTCACTTAACCCTAATGTTCACAGGCTGTGAAACAGTGACCTCTGTTTTGAGGTACTCAGTTTGAAGGCATTGAGGATTCCCAGTTAGGATGAGCTATGCTACAGTCAAGTAACACTTCACTGAATAAACTGGGATAAACTGCCCTGGAAAGTCTGGGCACCCAAACAGGAGATTTGACTTGTAACTCCTGTGTTTTGTTTCTTTTTCTGTCATGCATAGGGATACCACCTCCCTCTCCCACATGGATGCTGAGTGACACAAATGAAGCCTTCAACCATCTTCCTGACGGACCAACTGAAAGCACTGAAGAGCAGCCAGCCCTAGCTGCAGAGCAGGGCAGCAGCACAAAGGCCAGACTGATAGAGATGGGAGAAGGAAGACATCCCTGCCCTGTCCCATGCAGGATGAGCATCTCCCACCTTCTGGAATGAGCAAGGTAGAAGTCATGTGGGAAAACCAGTGTGTGATCCTGGGAGAAAGGTGTGATCCTGGGAGAAAGGTCTGCTCCTGAAGCTTAAATGCAGACAAGCTTAATTAATTAAAGCATTTCATAACTTTTTAGTACTTGAAAAGGCAACCTTGCTTGCATTGAGCTAATGCAGGGAGAGAGGTGTGCATATGCAAGCAAGAGAAAGTAGCATCAGTGTTTTGATTAGAACAATGTTTCCGTCATACACAGATGCATGTCCAACCTGATGCCTGTTTGTTTTCAAGTGATGTGAAGTGAAGGCCCATTCAGTATCAGCACACTTCTTGGGGCCCAGGCTTTTAATAGTGTGTAATATTTCTGGCAACACATGAGAGCTAATATATTGTGTTTAATCTGGGATGCGTTGTTGACCAGCTGTGGTCTATGTGCAGAGCTATCGAGTGCTTTTCTTTGGATCATGTCAGTTCCAGCCTGCAACCCACATGTGGGTCAGAGGCAGGACAGAGGACCAGCAGAAACAATCCATTTAATCTCGTGGAGCCCTGCATAGCATTCGGTGCTGTTATCCTCTAACCATTAAACACCTCAGAAAGTTCTGGGTGAGCTGGCTCCTTTTTCAGTGTTGCTTGTTGGTTGATGGTGGGAGGCTTCTGCCCTTCTGTCTGCAACGGAGAGGTAAATTAGTTAAGCAGAGGCATGAATTATTTGCATGCAGCTGAGGTGGCAAATGTGTTATCTTAACAGCAGAAAAGGAAATGGTTTTCTATAGATTATTAGTTACTGAAAAAGCAAAGGCACGTCTTTTGTTGCCACCACGCCACTGGTCTGACTGTTGAGTAGATACGGATCAATATCCCCCCTTCCTCCTTGCCCCCCTCACTCTTCACGTTTTCACTTAGGCTGAGGTGAAGAGGTTTCACTTTAATTTATGTCATTCTTGTATTGCCAAATGCATGCCAGAGCAACCGAACTGGGTGTGATCTGACTCTCTGTTGTGTGCTCTCACATACAATCCCCTCGTGGGAAAATGCTGAGAGAAAATGGAAATTTAAGTGCTGCACCTAGCCACCGTGGCTTTTTGGGGTTTTAATAGTGCTTCATTTGTAAGCTCCTTGGGGCAGAGAGAGTTTTTGTTGCATTCAGGGTAGTTGTAGCCCGTAAATGAGGATTTCTAAATATTACGGTGTTGCAGATGACAGTACTGTAAGCAACTTGTTCTCTCTATGAACAACAAACACACACACCGTTACTGACTGCAGGATCTCGAAACAAGGTACAAATATTAGTCGTACACCTCAACTTGCACAAGCCTTGCACCTATTCTACAAATGACTCGGGCATTGTATGGGAAGGTCAACTGACTTGTTCCACACCTTGCTACCAGTTAGTGGAGGAACCAATGCCAGGACCCAGCCATCTTGGCTCCTGGGTCCCTGCCCTTGCTGCAAAACTGAGCTCTGGCCTTGAGGTACTGAAATCCCTAGACTGAAAAAAGAAGCCTTTCCTTGAATCTCCATTTGCCTGTGTAGATGCACATCGCTGTGTTTAGATCTAAGCAGTTACACTGAAATCAATTAAAAAAAAACAAACCCAAACAACAAAAGCCATTAGGAATAGCATCAATAGGTATTCCCAGGCTTAAATACCCCAAATCTGAGGGAAATTATAACCTGTATCTGAACTCTGTGGCTGCGTCCATCCCTAAATGTATTTTTGGAGTTGGACTCAGATGGGGTTGGGGTGTTCCCTCATGGTTAACAGGTGCAGAGGGAATTGGCAGGCAAGAGACCAGCAGCAAAGGACTGAAATTTAGGATGCTCATGTCTGACAAGTCTCTTAGAGAGTTCTGCAGGGGTGCATGCTGCTTCAGGAGAATGGGTTTGATGGTCAGGGAGGGCCCTTGTTTTCTGGCCTCCTTAATTTGGACAAGTAGCTGAAATTGGGTTTCTTCTGTACTCCAGTAAAGTCTGCACCCCCCTTCACTCCACAGTCTGTTTCTCTCTGGGGTACTTGCTAGCAGAATAAGGGTAATCGTGCCCTAGACAGCAGAATAGCCTGTGCCACGTTGTCCCTGCCCCAGAGGGGCCTGAAACACTTGCACCTGCAGCCACTGTTCCACCTCATCACCTGGGTTTCTTTTTGCGCTTAAGCAAGAGCAAGTGACTGTGCAGCAAACACCACAGTCATTCCTGGATGTTGTATTTGGGGGGGG
>NDXB01007426.1:429084-459018 GCA_002631895.1 Agapornis roseicollis | reverse complement strand
AGTCTGTTGTGGTTGTGGGTTGTGGGGGGGGGGGGGGGGGGGGCATTAAAAGCTTCAAGCACATCTCAGGAGGAAATCTGCAGATGGCTCTTAGCTGCTATGTAGGTCATAACTTCACTTGAGAAGCACTTGGGTATTCTACGAACAAGGCTCCCAGTGAATTATGGCACATAAAGAGGGTGAGAGGAGCCCGGGCTTCCCTGGGGAACTGTGCCGAACTCCTCCTAAGGGGCTTCAGATGTGGGGGGGTGGTGCTGGTATTTTTCTGCAGGTTTTGGCAGCAATCGCTGAGGCTGCTGTGGGGTATCTCTGCAAGGAACAGGCTTTTCTCAAGGGTGATGGAACACTGAGGCTGCTGCATGGGGCTGGAGGCCACACAGGACCCCCCCAGGTGAGAGGTGTAGGGATGGAGGATGTAGGGCGCTTCTCAGTCACTGCCCACAGGGTGGGCAGCATGGACATAGGTGTGTAGGCTAAAAGATGGGAGGTTTTAGCAAGCAGATGTAGAGACAGCAATGCTCAGTTAGAAATCAGCTGCATGACGGCCCCTTCTAACCCAAACTATTCTATGGTTCTATTACTGATGAGACCATGAGTCTTTGGAGCCAATCCAGAGCCGCTTCCCAAGGGCCATGGAAGCACCTGTCCTGCCCTTCTCTTGCTGCCATCTCCAATTATGGGCACAATTTTGGTCAGTGGCTCACGGCCACGCTTTCTCAGGGCCAACCCAAGGAGGATTGGGGACAGGCAAGTGCCTCCTGCACTGCCCAGTTTGCAGCAGCCAGGCTGAGCCCCCAGTGCTGAGGCATCATTGCAAGGGGCCAGAGGAGGTAGTGCAGGGTTTAGAGCAGTGAGGTCCCAGCCAGTGGCCTGTCAGGGCGCTGCTGAGGTTGCGGCTCTTGAGGTGACTTACTGCCCTGCTGATGGAGGCATAAGGGTTTTGGCAAGTTGGGATGCTCTGGTGAGAAAAAGGCCTCTGCTCAACACCTCACTCACCTTTCTGTGCTTAAAGGGTATTTCCCCAGTTTCCAGTGTCAGGGGGCCGGGCACACCATGAAGCTGTTTGGATTCTGTGTTGATAAAGCTGTCCCCACAGCTCTCGAGAGCACAATCAAACTGAAACTTGCCACTCAGAGTAGAAAGCACACACCACCCACAGCTACAGACCTGCACAAATTGCTGCAATATAGGTTAGAAAAGGAGCCCTGTTCTGCACCCACTGGTCTCACCAAACACACACACACACACACACACACACACACCCTTCTCTGAATGAGACCAGCGTGTGCTCCCTCCTGCACACCCAGCTAACTCGCCACCGCTCATTNACACACACACACACACACACACACACACAGCCTTCTCTGAATGAGACCAGCGTGTGCTCCCTCCTGCACACCCAGCTAACTCGCCACCGCTCATTAAGCAGGCATATCTTCACTTCTCATGTGTCCCTGCTCCCCTTCGCACCTGGCTGCAGTTTCTGGCATGTTTTTAACCTTTGGTATTTTCATGACCAGCTGTGGTAGTGAGATCTCCCGGGGACACCACCCAGCCCCGTTCACTGGGTCCCACCTGGGGACACGGCCCCTGTGTGGCCAGAAGAAACCCAACCCTAAAGAGTTTCTGCATGGGGCTCTGAGGCTGACAAGAAGAGCAGAGCATGCACAAGGTAGAGTAAGGGTGGAGAAAGGCAAACACTTCCTGTGGTTTGCAGAGGAACAGAGGGCAGAAAGCCCTGACATAGGGAAGCTGGAAACCAAGACTATAATATCCAAGAAAACCCATATGGACTGCTCCCTGCCACACTCCCCTCTTCCTGCCCAAAAGCTACTCTCTTTTTGCTTATTTAAATTAGGATTTACTATGTAGAACACAACTGGTATAAGGCAGGAATGTTGGGGTCTTCCTAATCCTAAGCCCAGTATCACGTTGTCATGGCAGAGTCCTCAGCATGAACAAACCAGGAAAAATGTGCTCAGCCTTTGATTTTACTGTACATGGTTTCAATATTGCAGGAATTGCTTCTCTTCCCAGTGCAGTGCAGCCACTTTGAGCAGGAATGCTGTAAGGAATCTCACTCAGTCCTTGGATAAGGAAATGATCAAGGACTTGCCTATTCACAATTAATGGAAAAAAAAAGGAGCTGAAAGCCTTTATTAATCATTGCACAATAAGGAAGTCACACTGGTTTGGCTCCCTTCAATAGGGCTATTTGGTCACACCTACCTACGTGGTTTGGCATCCCAACCATCTCCCCACAGAGGAGGGAAGGGCCACTGGCCTGCATGCCACCAGGGTGCCTGGCCACCAGCTCTGAGTGCCCGCCTTCCTTTCCCTGAGAGACAGGCATCTCTTTTTAGAGATATTCAAGATGTCACAAGCGTTCAAGGCCAGGCTGGAGGGGGCTATGAGCATCCTGCTGTAGTGGAAGGTGCCCCTGTTGGAAGCAGATGTTCTATAAGGTCCCTTCCAACCCAAACCTTTTCTGATTTTGTGATCTCTGCCCCACACACACTCCATGATCTGGGCATGGGTTTCTGCCCCAAGCCATGGCATTGAAAGGGAGCAGAAGTTTATGTGCCAGAGATTACCCCCTGCCAGCTGTGGAGGTCCCTGCTGTGGAGGGTATATGTACCTCCCCAGAGCCCAGTGACCAGAGCTCCTTGCCCTGAGCTTGGAACCAGACTTACCTTTCACAGCAGCTGGTCTGTTTAACTCCCAGCTCCAGACAGCAGTCTGTGGCCAGATGTGATGGCTGGCAGGTACCTCTGAAGCGCCAAGACATGTGTTCAGGCACTGGCTTTGAACTGGTGCATGGGGCCACATCACCCTGCCCTTGGAGTGGGTGCTGGGGAGAATTTTATAGTGAGTGGTAGGACATAGACTCAGAATGGTTTGGGTTGGAAGGGACCTTAAAGATTATCCTGTTCCAACTGCATTGGCACAGGATGAGACAACGCTTCAGGAGCCCTTCTTTATCTCAGGTGTCTTTCCTAGGTGTCCTTTTGCAGAGCTGAATGGCCTGAGCCAGCAGAGCCTGTGCTGCCTGGAGGTGGAAAGCATCATCTAGTTGTCCCTGCGCCGGGCTTTCCTGCTTAGGCTGCCATCTGACTTGTGCCACACTGCAAGCTGTCACAGTGGAGGCAAGGAGGCTTGGCTTTGAAGCAAAATGTGATGTATGCTTGCATGTGCCTCTAAGCAATTGACATCTGATCCCTCTAGCATGGGACAAGAATGCAACCTTGCATCTGCAGCAGGCACCAAGGCAGCAGTGGCTTGGTGAGGATTAGCAGCTCCTCACCCCTTTGGCCACCACTGTGAACTGCTGGAAAATCTTCCCCAGCCTCTTTTATGAACTAGGAAAAGTAAAGTCATGCATCTTGAGCCTTCTGCCATTGACTGCAATTAGTGCAAATGTGGCCTCAGCGGGTGTGCAAATGTGCTACCTGCCTGCACTCCCACGTGCTGCCTGTGAGAATGGGAATGGCAGATGCTGGCTGCAGGTTAGCCCTTTGTCAGCATCTGATGAAAAATTAAACACCTGTGCTTTTGGGAAGCGTTGTGTCTTTGGCAAAAAGCCATGTTTCTGTGCTGATCAGGTAGGACTGGGTAGTGCTGAAGTCACCAAAATTCCCATCTGTGCCCACACATCCCAGCTCAGGCAGCTGCCCTTTTCCTGCCAGTGTCCCCTGGCCAGTCGCAGAGGATGAAGGGGGCCTCCCTCTCGCTGCCAGGGCAGCTCCCTGATGCTGGCGGTGAGTTTTGCTTAGGCCACCATGACAGCTTGTGTTTTGCAGATACCTGCCCCGTGACGGGCACATTCCTCGGCCGCACCGCATCCACTCAGCCCCGGCTCATGCAGTAATTAGCCAAGTGTTTCCTGGCTGCCTTTAATTACAGCCACAACTATTTCCCTTGCTCTAACGTAATGCCTCTGAACGACAGCAAAGTGTTTGGGCTGCATCCCGCGGAGTCCCAGCACATGTTGGGACGCAGCCGTGCACTGGCAGCCACTGATTTGAACCCGAAGGGCTCATACCCCCCTCGGTGAGTCACATTTTTCATTTTCGACCTCAAGGCTGTAATTGCCGCACTGGGAATTAGCGGTGTCTCCCCCAGCACTCAGCTGAGAGACACCGTGCTTCATAAACCAGCCAGAAGGGAGGGATCATACGATCACAGAATCATTGGGGGTGGAAGAGACCTCTGGGGATCATCCACTTCAAGGTGAAACCTCCTGTGTTTTAGTTTATGACCATTGCTCCTTGTCCTGTTGCTGGGCACCACTGCACAAAGTCTGGCACCATGTTCCTGGCACCCGCCTTTGGGATATTTACATGCATTAATGAGATTCCCTCTCAGCCTTCTCTTCTCTAGATTAAACAGGCCCAGCTCCTGCAGTCTCTCCTCGTAAGAGAGATGCTCCAGACCCTGATCATCCCCGTGGCCCTCCACTGGATCCTCTCCAAGAGCAACTTGTCCTGTACTAAGGAGCCCAGCACTGGACATGGTACTCCAGATGTGGCCTTACCAGAGTCAAGTGGACAGGGAGGGTCACCTTCCACTACTCCTGATGCACAGCAGGGATCATCCTTAGATCTCTGTTTGAGTCTATCTCAGCTGTATTTCACTCCGTTCAGTGGCAAAACAGCTCAGCTGGCAAAGCCCCAGAAGGAAAATGCATGTTGCCTTCCTGGCCATGTCATGCTTGGTCCCCACCATTTTCACACTGGTGGCAGTAAGGTACACATTGAGCCCGTCTGCCCACAGCTCTGTGCTGGGGATGCATGGACTTGCAGGGCTGCACTTTATGGCAGCATCCAAAAGGACAAGCTTTCCTGCCCTGCACCTTGCTGAGGCTGTTAGGGTTAGCTGACCTGGTGGTGCTGTTGCCATGGCTGAAACCTGCCGTAGTTCTGGTTGCAGCACATGCCCTCAGCGGCTGGGGGCTGCCAGAAGCCCAGGCAGCAGCTGCCGGGCTCGGCCTCACGAGGCTGTGATCTATAACGTGCATTGTCTTTTTATGTAATGTGTTTTATTAAACATCTTCTAAAGCTTACAAGTGTCCCCAGGACATAACTCTCCAGCGCAACGCAACGCTCTGCCAAGAAATGAAGTATGATTTATGGTGGTAACGGTTATCCTCTGCTTTTCTTAAAAAACATTATTACAGCAATAGCTCTGTCGAGTACAGGACTGTAACATGCTGCATTTGGCACGTTTATGACAACAGTGCTCTGGTTTTCTTAACTCCACAGCTCAGTGCTGGCAGTATGTCAAATTCTTGAGACAGATGTTTAAATGAATTTTTTAAGAGGACAGTGAAATACTTCTAAAACATCATACGGCGCTGAGTGTCTCAATATGAGCAGCAACATTATTCCTTTAGCGTGCAGGTAGGGCAGGGCAGCACATGGCCTCTCTGGTTTCAATCTCACAGTAAATGATGGAAGTAGCAAATGTTGAATTAGCTTTCTGGGCATCCCGGCCTGCTGTAACGTTCTGGCTGAGGTGGGGGAACGGACGGGCGCTTGACCTGCTGGATATCAATTCACGTTCGCGTCTCCTTTGTGAGCAGTGAAAACAGATCCCCATTTGTTTTGAATGCAGTTCCCACCATGTTGATACAGGACTAAGTGGTCTCACGCTGACATTGCGACTGTGTCATTGTGGTCCCAGTGGTTAGGGTTTCAGGCCAGAAATGACAATCATTTGGGAAAATGTAAATGAGAACCCTGCTCGCATCTCTGCAAGGCACAGAGCAGTTGAGAATTTCCGTCAAAACACTGAAAATTCTTGGGGTTTAAAAGAATAATCATCCCATTTTGGTTTTTTAGGTATTGGCTAAGGCGAGGAGAGCACTGTAGTTAACAAAGACAGGGTGTTTGGCTCTGGCATGGCTGCTCGCAGCTTTCCAGCAGGGAAAACCAGGAACCCACAAAGGCAGAAGTCAGCATTGTCGGAGACATCATCGCCCTCGGCACAGAGCGTGTTTGCGGCTGGGAGGACAGGGTGCCCCGCAATGAGGCTCCGCACGCACGCTCTCAGATTGAAGACAAGGGAAGCATCGGTAAAGCAATGAACACTTATATTTAATTTACATTTGACAATTTGCACATAAATAATGATGTAAACCAATACGTAAACATAGGATAGTTTGTTGTCCTAGCAAAGTAAAAAGCTGTTAACTTTGGTCAGAGTCTTTCTTAAGAGAGACAAAAAAAAAACCCCAAAACACTGTTGATTGTTGCTACATTCACATGTAAAACGTCTAAGGGAAGGGGGAAACAGTAAAGAGAAGTAACAATTCTTAAAGCTGATGCATATAAATTCTTGTAAAATTTGTATCAAATACAAGAATGCACTACAGGCAAATAATAGGAAAAGTGTGTGTCCAGTGACAGGGTAGTGATACTTTGGTTTATCCTACAAGTAAGTACTATATTTATGAACTATTGCTACATTTAAAAGATGTCAGCCTCACAATTTGCAGGAATGGAAATGTAATGAACTGTAGGTAGTCCTTCAAAAGCTGTGTGGAGAGATTTGTATTTTGGGATAGTCTGGTTTTAAACTGAAGGCATTAAAAGGAAGCTTGCTGATAAAGACCAGCGAGTCCTGGATTGCTGCAGTGGGCTACTTTAACATTCATAACAATATACCCCGGCAAAAACGTACAGATAGCAGGAGGTGTGCAATGATACTACTTATAGTTATGCAAGTTGACCATGCAACTTGGTCATGGCAGGGTAAAACAAGATGAGGGGCTCATCCCACTGGAATTCCATCCTGCCCTGTGCCACACATGGGTCCTATTTGGCTTCTGTTCAGGTTCTTTTAGCTATGTTTTCTGGCTCCATGTGGCCAGTGACCACTGACCTCCTTCCCTGCCATACGTGCTGCTGGGAGAGCAGGGGACTGATGGGGGACCCCTGTCCTGCAAACAGTGTCGTTCCTGCTGCAACACCACGTGTGGCTGACATTGCTCGGGTAAGGTGTTTGGAAGCTAGAGCTGCACCCGGAATAAACGCCTTAATACAACCTTCTCCTGGTTTGAGGTCATTGGTAATATGCAAAACTGGATAACATTTGATTTTCACGTTTAGATGAAAAATAGGTTTTATTACACAGTTTGGCTCACAACTTAAGTGGTATAAATATATATACATATACATATATAGTATAGTGGTATAAATATATCTATAAATATACATGTATCTTTGCTACACCTCAAACGTCATCTTTGGGCTTAGCAAACAAAAAGATAAAAGGATGTGCATTCTATCTTTCCCTGTGCATATTTTGGTTTCTTCTCTAACGTAGCAAAGCATTTAGATAAAACAGCATTGTCTGCACCACTGGACACAAGCACTGAGGTAATTGTTGTTCAACAACTTTGCAATGCCCTTTTCTTCTTTAATTAAATTAACCACAAAATGTACAAACACAAATACTGAGAAAAATCTGAATCATACATGAAGGAAGGAGAAAAATGTATGTGCCAGGAAAGGACTTTGTTCCCCACTTCTACCCAGGCAAAGTGGGAGAGGAAAATACAAGTAGAACTGAACCCCTTCTTTCTCAGGGAATCTGACCATCTCTTTTTTTTTTATCCCTGGAAGGCTCTGGCCAAATGAAAAACAAAAATAAAAGGAAAGAGAAGAAACAAGTCTGACAAACCCCTCCTTTTAGGCAGAATATTAAGACTATTTGTGTGTTTGCTTTTAAACTGCTTTTGGAAAAGGAAGAGTATATGTGGGATTATGTTTTGGAAGAGCCACTTGAAGCTCATGCATTCCTTTGGTCATCAAGTTACACGACAATGCGTGGGTCTACAGCTGTGTCCTAAAAACCTGTGGGATCACTGTCCATGGCAGGTGGGTGTTTGCTGTGCCACATCTGCTCCCAGGACAGCTGTAGGGAGAAGAACCTCTCTCCTATCCTCAGAGAGCCAGGGCCAGCGCTTTCGTCCCTGCTTGCTGCTACTCTGGGTTGGTTCTTTTTTTTGTTTCCCATTCCAATTCCCAGTGGGGTGATTTGCACATAAAAGTAGACAGTGTTTTTTTTCAAACAACAGATCTAGGATTCTGCATGTCTAATGTCCAACTTTGGCAACAGGAAAAACCACATTTGTTTAAAAGACATCGGTACATAAAACACATTTACGGAAACCCCAATCTTAGGTTCTTGAAACAGATGTGCAGGAAAAAAAAAGTATCTACAAAGAATGGCCATAAAACAAAAATTAAAAACATTTAAAGTAAAAATTACAATGAATTTTCCAGTAATTGTAAACATTTTTCTAATTATTGCTTTTAGAATGATTAATTGCATAATAAATTATGAAGTACTATTATTGAAAAAATAATTATGGATAGATGATTGTCTCTTAATAACTGGCGAGGCAATGCACAGTCCTTTGCCCCTTCTTATGCCCTGAGAAAACAGTAACTTTGGAGTTCCTTGTTTCAGTGGGAGAGCGTAGAGAAACTACTGTAAGCCAAGATTGCTTTGCAGCATTGAAACTATGTACAAGCAACTGCTACAGGCACCCTGACTTGCCAAGTCATAAATTAAAAAAAAAGAAATCACTTTGCCAAAAAGTCTTAAGGGTCCATTGGTTCAACTGTTTCTTGCTTGACCTTTACAGGTAACAGAGGTAGTGGGTGACCGTGAGGCAACTTCATAATTGACATATCTGACGACTCGTAAAGGTTGCATCCTGAGGAGATAAGTCCATTTCCCAGGTTCCTCTGTAGAGAGACTTTCAGATTAGCTCCTTCCATTTCCCGCCTGAGCATGGTCAGTATATCCTTCTCCACAATCGATGTTAAGTCTATATTGTCCTCCACTTCTTCCAGCTTGTCGGCATTGTCACTGATGTCAAACTTCTCTATCTCCTCGTTGATTCGATTCAGCTCCTCCATGGACAGGCCAGAGGCAGGAGCAACAGGGCAGTTGCCCTTCAGGTGGACCTGGAGGCTGCAGAGGTGAATGTAGCTCTTGTGGCAGTGGATGCATTTATGGGGACGTTCCCGGGTGTGAAGACGCTTGTGCAGCTTCAGGTGCACAAACTGGGTGAATTTGGCTGGGCAGAGCTTGCACTGGTAAGGCTTCTCTCCAGAGTGGAGCCGCAGGTGGGTTTTGAGATTGCTGGTGCTGCTGAACCGCTTGTGACAAACCTAATGTGGGGGGTGGCAGAAAAACAGTGAATGAGTAGGAGGGGATTTTATGGTTTAAATCACAGACACCTAGGAGGAGATGGCAGGATGAAGCAGAAGCTTTTTACACCTTCATGCTTTCTCCTAAAGGGGAAAAAATCCCCACCTTTTGTATTTAAATATTGCTGAGCAGCATTTCGAGTATGGCCAATGGCAAAACTATCAGGCAGATGTTGCTCTAGCAGGCTAAGGGCAACCCTGCCATCTCCCAGGTGCTGCTGCACCAGGGCTGGAAGTGGCTGTGATACAGACTCCATCCCTGAGCAGCCATGGGCTGGTCACACAGCCCTCCCTGCATGATGCCCAGCCATCCCTTTGGGAACATTTTCTCTGTGGTGTTACATACCTGACACTCGTGGGGTTTTTCTCCTGTGTGCACCAGATAGTGCTTCTGGAGGTGAGCCAGCTGCGTGAAGCCTTTATTGCAAGTCTGGCATTTAAATGGTCTCTCTCCGCTGTGCACTCGGAGGTGCACCTAGGGAGAAACAAAGCAATTAGCAGTTTGCAGTCTCCAGTACTGTACCAAAAATACTTTCAGGTGTTTCCCTCAGTTAGCGGAAGACTCCCATTGCCAAAACACAGTGTTATCTACTTAATTAGGTGGTCTGGGTATTAAAACACTGTCTTTACAACCATGCTTTCTTGCTGGCGGTGCCGTATTAAACCCAGACTGATACACAGCCTAACAAGCAAGGGAGGTCCACCCCTGCTTTTGCTAGATATCCTACAGGGATAAATCAGAGCCTTCCAAGAAGGCTTGTGTCTTATCTTCCACTGCCTACCTTCAGATTGGAGAGCTGGCCAAAGGTCTTCGAGCAAACGTTGCATTCGTACTTGATCTTTCCATTCTGCTTCTTCAGTGGGTATGGGAGGGTTTTGTAACCGGTCACATTCCTCTTACTTTTAATGAGATTCATGGCTTCTTCACCACCGGCGGCAGCCAACACCACTGAGGTAGGTTTAGGTTGCATTATGTGTTCTGAACTGGCTGCTGTACCAGCTGTGGGTGACCCGCTGGTAGGGCTGCATGGCTTGTCCTTCATGCTGGCAGCAGCGCCCGTGACAGAGAAGGCACTGTTAGGTGCTGGTATGAGGAAGTCTCTCGGATGATCAGGCTGCAGCAATCGACGGCCTCCTTCACTGGGCAATGAACTGGGGAGTGTGGTGGGGTTCAGCATATGGTGGGAAAGGCTACCTCCACTGAGCAGATTGCCATAGAGAGGGTACATCCTTGGGAAGAGATTGAAATTGTTGATGCCATTGATATTGTTCAAAGCGCTCAGGTTATTACAGCTCATATTGAATGGAGGTATCAGGAATTTGGGGTAATGCGGGTTATATGACTGTAGAAAGGCAGGTGGGAGGTGGCCAGGGGGTGCATATCCAGGATAAGACCCCAATCCTTCTGAGCCATATGATCCGTTCAAGTAAGAGTATGGCTCTCTGTGCTCTTGGGAAGTGGGTGCCAGGGGCGAAACCGTGACCCCTGGACTGCTGTGAGGGCTTGAACTTTTTAAGCTTTGGTCTGGGCTGCTCCTCCCAGAAGGACTCGGTGTAGTGGATGTCTGCATGGGTGAGTGAGTAATGTAGCTGGGTCTGTCCATCCCGTATGCTAAGGAAGCTTTCAGATAGTCTTCTGGAATGTGAGGTCGGATTGGGTAGACAACTCGAGGGAAGAAACACCTCTCTGGGCTATAGTTCTTACGCAAATCATCCAAGTCTTTTTCTGGAGTAACTGGTGAAATGTTGGTCTGGAAGAAATCTTTTCCTTTTGGAGGATTGGATTCCATTTTCAGGATTTCTTTCACACTGTGCTCCTTCTTTGGGATGCTTTTCTGGTAGAGCTCGTCTTTATCAGCACTGTGCTGCTTTGGATTCATGTTGGTTTGTGCTGAAATATAAAAACAAGAGAATAATTATTCAGGTATACCACTGTCATTATCTCTTTTCAAAACAGAATCTAACTCCCACAAGTTCTGTGGGGAGGAAGAGCCACTCTCAGAGATGAGGAACCATTTCACTCAAAACCTGATTTCTGTGTGAAGAAATGCCTGCTGGTAGTAAGTGTTGATAAACAGCATCGTTAATTTAAGGGATACCAGCCAGTACATACAGATCTGGATGATGATTCATTTGCAGAGTGCTAGTCTCCACTTTACAAACTGATTTCATCTTTCATTCCCCTTAAATTTGACTAGTTGAACGTCCATTTAGGCAGTATTTCTAATAAATGCGGTAACAGCATTTGTTCACAATACAGGTTCAACAGAAGGACTTCGCAGAACATAAGCTCCTCAGTAAAATAACAAGGCATGACAAATCAGCTTTTGCCAAACCGCAGCAGTCACTTCACCAGCCAGTTCAATTACTTACAGTACTGAAAAAACCATGGCTGGCTGGGATGAAAGCTGCCTTCAAAGAGAAGGTATTCTCCATCAGTAAACAGATCATTACTCATTAAATATACTGCTTAGGAACATCTACAACAAAGCAGACTATTTACTGCAGATTTCTGTGGCATTCAGTCTATGCAGAGCTCTTCTGCTTACAGCTGTACTTTATAAAAAAAACTGCTGAAGCAAAGCAAAAGGAAGCAAGACTGGTTGGCTCCAGCTTAAGTTGAAGTGTACTTTAAAGAACAAAAATAAAAAGGAAAAAGAAATATTTATTTAGAAGGAAATAGAAGCTAGCATCCATTTGGCTCAGTTCAGCACATACACTGTTTATTTGTATTCAAAGGCTCGACCTTGTTATCTGGACACAATATAATATGAAGAGTGTACTGAAAGATGTCTTCAACAGAAAAAGAGGTATGCTTTTATCTCATCTCCAGAGTTAATAGTTATATAATCATGAAATGATGTCTCATAAGATGTTTTATTACAGGGCAAAAACTACAAGAAGGTTTCATAGTCATGCTTAGTTATGTGCAAAGTTTTCCATCAGGAGGTACAAGTCAATGCCGCTAAGTATGCAATTTGAAAGTATCGCAGCCAAGTTTCTGCTTCTGTGGCTGACTGATCTTACTTCACTAACTGAGGTGAGAAACTGGTATTTCTGATTTTTGGAGGACCAGCTTAACCCTGTGAGGAAGATGGGAACAGGCAATGACCACGCCACTTTCAACACTGATTCTTTGCTTCACTATTCACTACCCTGATGGAATCTATCATTTGGCAACATTACCCTATAAGGCAAAGAAATGGCCATTTATGAAACATACCCCAAAAAACAGCTGCTTTCAAAGCATGCTCCTTCTCACAGCAACCCACTTGTACAGTAGCATCCTTCTTGAAACGCTGCTTAGACTAGCAGCAAGCAAATTTAGTTGTGATATGTGGGCAGTTTGTGTATTCCCAAGTTGCAATGAAATGCCACTGAACGTGGTTATGTTCAATAATATATTTAGGATAAAACATAGGGTGTGTTGCACAGCAAGCACGTACGCACATAAGTGTACAGAGAGCTTCCCAATTTCTTCTTTTGATGTTAAAGCTTAATGCAGGGCTGTTTCAAAAAGAAATTAATAGTATGTTGTGTTGTATGGCATTAAAAATCATCCACTTTCTTTGATAGTTTTCTCTGTACTTGTGGACTGGTAACTCATTTCCTAAACATCTACCCGGATTTTTGGGTATAACATAGAGAGTATGTTACACTCACTAGATTCAAGAAGCTCCACAAGGCCACTTTGGATATTATCTACATCTTCTTATCAGCTGCCTGCCACCATGCCAGCAAACATTCCTGGTGATGCTATCAGCACTGAGAAGTATGGAGACCGGGAAGTACTGAAAGCTGGGTGGGGGTGGGAAATAGGACTTGTGAAGCCTCGCAGAAGAGAAAATAAATAAATACCATCTTATCAGGCCCGTATCAGTTTCTCAGTGGGGTCTGTCAAGCAGGAAGTTCAAATTGACACTTTTCTCTCCTAAAGAAAAAAGCTCCAGGGGGAGGGGAAGAGGAGGAAATGCTGGCGCTGCTGGAAAAGCGATAGAGAAACCAGGACTGCTTCAGCGGGAGGAACGCTCCTGCTGTCACCAGGTTAAACCTCAGGGTGGGGATGTACGTGCCTTACACGCCGGAGCAAGCCCGTGAGTGACAGAAAGGAAGCTCGCATTGAGAATGTAACTTTCTTTGTGCAACAGGCCCATGTCCCCACATGACAGGCTAAAGGTAATTGCTCTTTCCTTCCCTTCAAAGTGTTCCCAGTAAAGCCTTCCCTCCTACTAATTTCCATGTGCAGAGAGCACTTGCAACATTTAAAGATTATTTTTCAAGTCTAACTGTGATTGCTTTCTTCAGTTTGCTATCTTTGGTCCATAATCACTCCTTGGCTTTTTCCCCTATTACCTGAGCACAATGAACCCCTGAAAACACCAGAGAAATCAAAACATAAACAAGTGTGTCAGCAGTGTGTAAAATAAGAGAAGGTAATGCTGAGGGCCAAGGAGAGGTTCTTATGTTTTATACTGAATGTGGATTTAAACCAGGGCTGAGACTGATTGAGAGGTTTACAACCTTTCTCACTGCTCTTAAAGGAGCCATATACTTCAAAGTTAAAGAGATGTATTTCTTATAAATGGATTTTTGTTTTAAAACTTGTGATTTCAGATTTCAGTTCTTACCCATCACGTCTTCCTCTCGCTCTTGAAACGCATTTCACCCTCCCACCCCCATACACATACATACACACTAAATATAGGCACATACTCTTCCAAGATCTGTCTATTTTCTGTGGTTGGCAGGACACACAGAAAAGAGGTTCATGACAAAACAAGAACAGTGCAGCTGCATTTCTAAGTCACTGATCTGAGGGGAGAGAGGGGAAAAAAGAAAGAAAAAACCCAGATGTGCCTCTTTAAGGAGCCTGATCCACTTCTAACCAAGGTCAACAGATTATTTGCTCAGACATGAGATTAGTGAGCATGCGCAAGAGGCAAAGGAACAAAACTCATGTTACTTTTAAGTACTAGTAAGACTAGAGTGGAGGGGCTGCCTGGAGTCACTCCAATGTGGGTGTTCCAGCTACACCCTGCTGCATAGCTGTAGGCTTTGCTCTCATTTCTTGTGCTCTGCGCTGTAGCCTGAGAGACTTCAAAAGAACAACGATGTTTTCTTCTAAAACCTTGAAAAATGGCTGTAGGCAGGCAGTAATCTCAACAGTAATTTCAGGAGGGAGACGGTACCGAACACTTTGGGAGGTGGAGATTAATTATACCGATTCACATTTTTGGTCTAAATTAAGCACCAATTTTGCTAGTAGAAAGAGAACCTCGAAGTTGTGAAGCAGGCAAAACAAAAAGTGTTCCCACTCAAAATGAGAACAGAGACCAACAGTCAGAAGCATATAATCTGATCATCTGTTTTCTGAATGTGTCCAAGGCAGGGTGACATGCCTTTGAAAACATTCTCCCCTGAGAGGGTCTTTGAGGGAGCCTTCGAATAATCCTCAGTATTACGTCAAATTCAGCCCCCACATTCTGGGTTTGTGAAGACAACTTTTCATATCATTTCGAAATAATTGTCCTGAGCCCTTTTGAAGATTCCAGGAGGCACATTTTTAAGCAAGTGCAGATGTTTCCTCTCAACCCAAACAGAAAGGCTTCAAAACCTGAAAGTGAAACTGCCCATAAGCAAAAGGGAAAGCAAATGGCAGAGTCTAGCTAAGGGCCAGCATGTCAGGGCCAGCAGGAAAAGGAAAAGAATAAATCACATTTAAAAACAAGCATTGAAAAGTTCATCTGCACAGAATCCAAAAGGTTTTAAACAATTTTAGATTAAATTTAACCCTTAAATTCAACCTTGTTAAACCTGTTAGCGAAACAGAAAGATTGCCAAATGTTTTGCAAATACGCAAACTGCATTCCCCCAGCTCAAACTCTCTTCCTGAAGCTTGACCAGAAGATGTCACCTGCCCATACTTGACTGAGGAGACAAACACGACATGAGCAGCAGGAAATTGCATCATGTGATTGCAATACGTGAACATTATTATCAAATAGTCACGGCCTGAGTCAACGTGTTTGGAGGGAGGGATTTATTTATTTATTTATTTTAAACTGGTACCCTCTCCACCTTCCATCCCAAAATAATCCTCCTACGATGAGGTAAGAATGAAATGCTGAACTATGTGGGACTTGCAAAGCAAATTTCCTCGGTCTGTTTGCTAGCCCCAAAATAAAATATCACAGACTAAAATACAATCTGAGAGCCCAGCTGAATGAAGTTAAGCAGCACATTTAACAAACTGATTACCAAAATCTGATTTCTTGGTCAACAGAATACAGGAATCTTGTGCCATTGCACTTAAAACCATTTACTGGACAAGGGCACCATCTGAGGGTGACATCTCAAATCTTGATAAAAAAACAACTGTCATCACAGAAAAAATCAGTGGCCTCAAAACATGCAGGAAAGGGATGGAGATCATTTAAAACAAGACCGAGTCTCCACTGCTGGGATAATGTGAAGTCTTGCCTCTACCACTATTGTGCAACTCCTTGCATGCACTTCAACATCCACTCCAAGTTACGTAGCTCCACTCAGAGCTAATCATGGCTGTGCAGGCAGGTGTGTGCTTCAGCGTCTGAAGGACTGGGTCAAAGGCCCCACTTCAAGAAAACACAGAGGACAGGCTTAAACCCATAACTAAGTACATGCCTAATTGCTGTCTTGAATCTGGATGCTTTCCTTCTACAGCACAAATGAACTCACGCTGGAGAAGTTTCCTTTAATTTGAAAGTTCGCTGTTACAGAGGCAACTAGATGTTATGTGTGGACGTGTAAATACATTTATGCTCTAAAGTGGTAGTTCTCTCATTTTTGAGGCCACTAATTACAGGAAATAAAGCCAGAGAAATTCTCTGATACATTCTTCCCTGGAGGCCCATCCCGCTGGGGTGCTTAAAGAGGAGCTGAGGTGCTGAACTCCAAGACCGTGATCCCCAACCCCCTCAGGCACCTAAAGCAGCTACCTATATTTTAAGTTGGCAAGACTGGAAGCTCTCCTTAGGTGTGTGTGTCTCAGGTGGCCTCTCCTGTGCTGGGCTGGGCAACCAGCCAAGGCACAGCTCTTCCGAAGCCTCCCGCGGGCACCGGCATGCTCTGCACACCCAAGACACAGTGAAGGGAGAGAAGGAGCGACCATAGGCTGGCAGTGCTGCTGCCCCATGTGTCCCGGCAGGAGGAAGCCCTCACTTCAGCCTGTGGTGGGACCTCCCTGTGACTTTCCCTCCCTCAGAGGGTGCCAAGGGCTGGGAGAGGCAGCAGTGCTTGCCTGCTCCTCTGAGGGAAGCCGTGCCATTTTAAACACAGAATTGTTAGTGATCCATTTGGCTGGAGAGGGCCTTTCCTGACTTTCTAGCAGGCAGAGGAGGTGATCAGTGGGAGGCCCCCCAAGCAAGACTGTGTTAAGATGTTCTGATGGGGCAAACCCCACTTCTGCAGCAGGTGCAGGATGCTAGTGATTCTGCACTTTATTCATAGATGAATGCAGTGTGAGGGCACCTTGGCCAGGCTTGCAAGATTGAGAGAGGCTGGAGAGGCAGCAGGATCACCAATTTTAGCTTTAAATAAAAGAAGTAGCCTGAGAGGAAGGGGAAGAAGAAAACTGAACAGTGCTGACGTTCACTTTAAACTCATCTAGTTCCAGCACTAGTGCTGGAAAAGCCATCCCTACTTCCACTGTTACTGCAGGGCCTTCAGCAAATAAGCATCTTTGTGAGACCTCTGGACTTTTTCCTGTAATTTTCAAGAAAAGTACTTAGAAAACCTCATTCCTTAAGGTCCCTGTAGGGTTTCTGGCCCAGCTGCAGGCTTTAGGCCTGAATGTGTCTGTGACAAACATGAAGGGAAAAGATGTAAAAAGTGGTAACTTTTTCTCACTTCTCTGAACTGCTGTTTTCCTTTGGTGGAGGGGGGCTAACATAAAACTTCTGAGTGGTTTAAACAGAATTATCTTTTAAAAGAAGAAGGAATATTTCCATCTCAGTGTCTGGCAAGACTGCTCTTCTGAACGTTAAAGCTGAGCTACACAACTGTTGCTCAAGATCTTGTCTCCAGACCCACGCATAGAACCGGCTTTTACTACAATGGATTATTCTGCTCATGTTCAGACACCCCTAGTTTTGACCTGAGTAAAAGTAACCATGGAACTAGTTTGACACCTTACAAATACATTCCTCACTACTTCTGCAAGGCAATCTGAGATGCCAGCAGACGCAGGAAAAAGAGGCTGGCATTTGTGTTTCCTCCTAGCCAGTGGCCAAATGTGTCTGCCTGGATCTTTGCAAACTCCTCATCCACAGAAATCCTTAATGCTGTTGTATCATCCCACCTGCAAGTCCCACTGAAAAGCCAACAGTTCATGAGATCAGAAAACAAAACCGCCCAGCAAGTGGTGAAATGACACATGTGCAAAGATGACAGAATCAGTAATATATTTCTTGAACAGGGAATATAGCAGCATAGGACATGCCCTCCCTCACTTCCCTCTGCCACTAGGAGAAAGCACATTTTCTTCTATAATTTGCAAGGGAAGACCAAAAACTGGTGAAAGGATGACAGCCATGGAGGACATACCTACTCTTGATTAATGTGAATGTGTGACATTATTTTCATGATGCAGGGTTATATTTTAACTCTAATGATCCCCAAAGTAACACTGCTATTTTATAACCCATTATTTTTTGCTAAATAATAGCAAATAGTTCTTTTTACAAAAAAGGAAACCAAAAAACCTGCTTGTAGGCTTTCCTTCAAATCTCAGTGTAGGTGCTGGCGAAAGTACGAAAGAATGCTCTGCTCTATCTCAGCACAGCTAGCAGAAGGGGATGCAGCCTAAGAGTCGAGTGAGAAGTCAGCGAGAATCATTCCCTCTCTTCAAGGGGCTCTGGGTGAGGTGCAAGGCAGTGATTAAGGTGGAAGTGACTGTGTAAAGTGCTGAGGCTGGAAATGGTCAAAAACCACAGCAGAACACAGAGATAAACTCCTGGAAATACCTCGTCCCCTTGCTACCAGTGCTATTACTTTTGAACAGAAAATGAAAGCTGTGATACACAGCCAAGAAATGGGGACGAGCTTTCAAAACAAGTAAGCAGATGGGAAGACCACAGGAGCTTTGCTCCCATAAGATAAGTGGAAATGCAAGGCTCAGGGAGCATTATGCAGTAAACATATTTTGTCAGACACCTAGACAGAGCCATGGCACATGGCCACTTCCTTGTACAGTCAGGGCGGCCCTTTGGGAGCATGACTGGACAGGCTTTAGTATATGCTATCAAAGCAGACTTTTGCTCAACAGTACGAGATCTGGACCTGTAAGGCCTGAGAGTGAACTGACATCTATACTTCTGAAGGCAGAGGACAGTTGTCAGTCCAGAATTTCATCGGATAAGACTCAGTTTGTAAACCAGTAACTGTTCAGATTTTTTATAATCTGTTTACATTTGAATGGACTCAGGGAACTCACTCTGTTGGGTTGAGTTTTTGAATTCCCCTTTTCCAGTCCGAGCTACCTACTGTGACACAACAGACGATGCAGCTGTGTAATTATACAACTTATTATTAGATCATATAAGCAGAAGAGACATTACTAGCATTCCTTTTTTATGCTGTAATCCACTTACTGAGGTTCATCATTGTCAGCTCTCTGGAGGAGGGATAGTGCAGCCTCTCTGCAAAGTCTCTGCAATACCACACAAGCAGCTCTTGGTTGGCAGGGATGGGCTTGATGGTGTAGAAGTAGATGTTCATTCCATTCTGACAAGCAGCCAAGTTCTGTTCCTGAACAGAGTAGCCAGGGTTTACATAACGCATCCAGTTGCTCTTGTCCTCATTAAATCCGTCAATAAAGTGGTGAAGCTCACCACTTGAATATATCTGGAATAGAGAGGAAGTGCTTATGAATATATACACGCACGATACGCAGCACGTGTGCAGAGTCCAGAGGGGAGAAGTGATAAGCTTTTTTCTTTTATTTTCTCTTCTTTTTTTTTCAAACGAGCAGATTTTACTGAAATACGACTCAAGCTAGGTTCCCCCCTTGCCAGCTATGATAGCCGCTGTGTTAAGAACAGAGATACTTATTTGAAGGTAAGTTGACAGTCACCTTTTCCATTTCTGTTTGAACAGTCTACCTGCCTGTGTGAACAGTCTACCTCAGAATCCTTTTCCTGGTGCTAGGATCAACAAGTGGGTGATGCTGATGACTGCAGGTCTGAGTGCATACTTGCATTAATGCTTTGAGTCACCTGCATTTAAGACAGACTGGCTGGCTGTGCTATGTCAGTCTTTCTCGCCTTTTTCTATGGCCTCTGTACTTGCAGTTTCCTACCACCTCCACCCAAAGGTTTAAACTATGCAAACATCCTCCACCCCCCCACCAGAGTCCTAAAGCAATGCTTGCTCATAGTTGGACTGTAACCCTTTTGTAGAAAGGCTGGGTGAGGCAAAGATGAACTTCACCTGCCATAACTTAATGAAGACCTGGAGAGGAGCTAGCCGATGAGAAGTCACTTTTCCTATCGAGGGACATGTTCTGTCTTGTTCACAGACGAGAAAGGAAACACGAACTTAAAAACTGTTCAGTGACTCGGAGGGTAAGAAGTCTCAGTCACTGACAGAAGCTACTGCTTCTTAACAGGGTAAGAATAAGAAAATTATTAAAAAAATAAATAAAAATAAAATAAATAAAAATCCAGGGGATGTGTTTGTTAAAGACACATCCCTTATTCCTGGGAGGAACTAGCTCCGTGCTGGATAAAATGGGGTTCCTGGGTTTTGCAAAACAGATGACTGAGCAAAAGCCAGACCTTGAAGCAGGAGCAGCCTGCACCAGCGACCAACCTCGATGTGCAGGAAATGCCTTTCCAAAGGGGAGACAGAGCTTATCTCAGGGGGTAAGCACTCCATGGGTGTTCCTGCCTTTGTGTTCACACCACTGTCTTTCACACCTACCTGCCCGGGCTGCGCACCCTGCAAGTGCCCCCCGGCCAGCTGGGACCTGTCCTCCCCAAGACAGCCACCAGCGGAGAGGGGCGAGGAGGCAGCCTGGCCCTTTAACGGGGCCGTAAACACCAGAATCACTTTCTTTAAGAGTAACTTCCTGTAAACTGAGAAGGGGGAAATACATGTGGCCTCATCAAAGCAGCCTGCGAGAGATTTTGCGGTGTGTTTGTTATGAGAAAATGGAAGGGAGCCGGGTGTGTTGCGCTGCATCAAGAGGAGCCTTCGGGTTTCTCTGCTCGCCCCGGCTCGCAAACTTCCAGGAACACAGGGCGCCGGCACTTGATGTCTGCTGCTGCTTCCCAAACCGGCCCCGCACCTCTCCCACGGCAGGGCCACGGATGCTGCCGGTCACTGTGCTCCGGCTGCGGGGCAAAGGCAACCCACTGGACTCCCACCTATTCTGGGGAAGTCCAGACCAGATGTGCTGAGTCATGGCGCAGTTCCCAGAAGTGACGCGCGGGCAAGGCTCAGGCAGCGTTCCCCCCGCACGCAGCAGATGTTCCTGCCTCTGCCAGCAAGCCCAGGATGCCTTTAATAATATGTGGGAAGTTATCTCCCACAATTTCCTTTGCATATGCAAGCCTATGTCAGACCCCTAGGAAGAAATTCATTTTCAATGCAGCAGCATGTCTTGAACGAATCAAGGGATTATAACAGGGAATTTAATGATGCTTAGATGGCTCCTAGGATATTATTTCTGAGGATCCCTCTGCTTTAAGGCTTAAAATCACATCACGAGAATGATGTCATCTTTCTCACTGCAGTATATGAATGAAGTCCTGCAAGATGGTTAGCAGCCCTTCTTCCCAATGTTTGCTGTCTTGTTAGCAACTGGCAGGGCTAGGACCAGTGTACCAGTCTGTTCCTAGGCGGGACACAAACTCCCCAAATAATCTGGGTGAAAGAAACATTCTGTAGCCTTAGGAATGTGAAAACAGTTGCTGGCTCTGTAAAAATGCTCATGCAAATAACTGCCTGTGCAATGCTGTATTACGCTGCATGAAGATGATCTGAGAAAACCAAAATGATTCAATTAGGTAGGAAGAAAGGGCTGGTGCTTGCCCTGGGTTTCACCTGGATATGAGGTTGGGATATTACTAAGCCAGGCAGGCACCTGGGCACAGAGGCTTGGATATATTCCAAAATCCACTGACTTAAACACAACCTAAATGGCTAGAAGGCAGCCATAGAAGGAGATGGGGCTGAGGGAATGTTCTCTCACAATTAGTAATGGCTCTGTAAAGGAAACTGAGGATTACATCAACTGATAAACTGGAAACATATTCCTGAGCAGACTTCCCAAGCCAAAACTAATTGGCTGGTGCCCCTCTCCAGCTTATACTACAGAGTACAAATTAGGCATCACCTCCAGTATTTGTCTGCCATTAATGGATTTTTCCCTTCACTAAGATCTGTGGGCTGTTCTTTTAACACTTTCTAAAGTAGACTAGAGAAGCTTATGACTTGAATGAAACATGATGAGGATGACCACCCCTGTGTTATAGCAATTCTATCCAAAACCCAGGAAAAAATGTCACAAAAGGTGTCATTCCAGAGCAAAAGATTATGCAGTACTTTCACAGCTTTTGCATAGCTGGAAAAATCAAGGACACGTGATGTCTGCATGAACAAGAGTGACTTTCCACTGTGAAAAAATTGCAAAATAACCTGCCCCTACAACAAGCATCAGAACTGTTTCTTTACACAACCAAGCACCAGAAGTTTCAGGAGACATTGCTGGGAAGGGCTATGCATCTCCCCTCCTCTCTCCAGCCACACTGTCCCTATATCCAAGGCAGCCAGGCTTTTGCTCGGCTCAGTTCGCTACTCTCATTGGCTGCGTTGGTGCCTGGCAGCGTACAGAGGTTGCCCCCTGCACTCGCACAGGTCTGCAGCAGGAAGTGGCCCAGCTTCTCAGCTGTACTCATTCAGTGAGCTGCTTACTGCAACAACATGGGGCTGTTTTTTCCTGCTTACCCGCCAAAAGTATTTTCTGTTTGCATTCTTGGGAACTGTATCGCTGGTGTAGATCTCTCCCACAAGGGGTCCAAAGCGTGTTCCTTTTGGGATGTACTCTTTGCTTATAACTCCGGTGACCTATAAGAAGAGTGGCACAGGATGAGTCTGTCACCAGCAGAAATCAAAAGGTCTTCCTTTCTCTCCCCTGTCCCCCGATCTTAACAAGGTATAGCAGCCTGACACGAGAAATTTTTAGTGACAGGTCAGCAAACCAGAAATAAAGTAGCAAGAGTGTTGGATATGATACAACCATCTTTGTTAGATACCAGAATCTCACCGAGACAAAGATAACCACCACCTGAAAAATGTGTTTTGTGGAAATACATTGACAAGAAGAAACAGTAAAGTGAAATACACGGAGACTGTCAAATTTCTTCACAAGTTATTTCTCCTATCAAAAGCAAACCCCAAAAGTCCAGTTCCAGCAAACAAAAATATTCAATAGCTATCAATCACTTCACTACCACACAGCTCACTTTTCTAATAAGTTAGGAACTGGAATGACTGCTCCTCCAAATCAAAATGAAACCTTCCCCCACCCCCACTTTCTCTGCTCTATACCCATCCTTATGGCTAAAAGGAGAACAAACAAACAAAGACAACCTACAATTCTCTCACCAGCATACAGCTGCGTAGAAAACAATATGAAATGGTTTTAGGACATGTACTCACAGATCACCCTCTTTTATGAAAAGGGAGGCAGCAGTTCCGGTAACATATGTCAAGTGGGTTTGGTCAGAGGCGTAAGGGTTTTGATGAAAATGCTCCACTATGCTAGGTCTAAGAAATATACTCTAGTTGTTCAGCTTCCTTCTTGACAGTAATTACACCAAAAAAAGTCACTGACCACAAATCAGGAAGCAATTCATCATTATTCAGAAGACCGTGCCTTGGAGTAACCCTTCGCAAAACACTGCTGAGTTATTGGTTTTGTTTCTCTCTGTTGCTCACCAACCTTCTTAAATTTAATGTAGCAGAACAATGTTAGAAAACCAACAATTCTGTCAACCAAAAACCCCAAGCCTTGGCAAAATTGATCTTGCTGCTCAAATAGTGGGAAAAAAAGAAGGTAAATAGCCCATTAATTTGGTATTATAGGCAAACTTTCATGGCAAAATGTATTAATTGTATCCCCTTCACACATCTTGCCGCTTGTCTTTTTACTTGCCAGGATTTCAGAACAAGACAGAACAACAGAAACTCGACAGTTGGATTACTGCAGTCTGCAGCCTGCAAGGAATCAATGCTTTTACCAAAGCAGATTAGCACTCATCAGCCCCTGCAGATAGCTCACTTCAGTGAGCATTTCTCTTCTTTGTAACAGTCCTTCCCAGCAAAGCATGGTAAAGACCCTGGACTTTGTAAAATTAGCTAAGCCTTGCGATTTTCCCAGGCTACATTTTCTTCTGTTCTATCACCCTTGGTGTGAGAGAGGGAGCGAGACAGACAGGGAAACACTTGCCTGTGTATTGGTCAAGATTAAAACCCCCAGTAAACAACTAACACCTAGCATAATTTCACTGTTGTAAATGTCCAAATACAGGGGACAAATGACAGCCCTGGACTCAAGGAGGTAATCCACCCGGAAACAGATTCCTGGGTGTGAGTGGTGGCTGTTTGCACTTGTCTGTGTTTCAACATGTGTTTCAGCACACTACAAAAAAATTAAACATCAACAGTAGAGGCAGTTAAATGCTCCATTGATCTGTGCATCTGGACTGAAGAGAGAGAAAAGGGACTTCCAGAAATTTTCCTACACCTACCACAAGCTGAAACAAGCTCAGTGGCTCAGTTTTATTTTTGTCTTGCTTGTACATTTCTCATAGAGAGCTGAAAAAGGCAGATGTTCTTCTCATCTTCCCTATATATCTTCATTTACATCCATCTGCCCTCTCAAGGAGAGTTCACAACCAAGCTACAGCACACCCCACCAGTTTTACTGCATGATAGCTCCATTTTTTCATGGTTTTAAAATATCTTGGCCTTAATTAAAATGACTTTAATGAAATTCTCACAATGTCTAGAAATTGCTCCTCGAACTAGTCAACTTGAAACAGTCACTGAACTGTGTCTGTGACACAGTAGATACTTTTTGGTATCCACCTTACATGCAGTATTGGCTTCTCTCCCAGAGCAGCTGAATACGAGGACGATTTCTCACCCTGTACCCATCAGAAGGTTATTTTGGCAGAGGATGTTCTGCACATCCATGTGTGCCAACACTGAAGTTCTGCTAAACCAGACTAAAACTGTCCGGATGCCTTTTAACTGACGGTGGCTTTCTAGTCAGCAACTCTTGGTCTCTGGTGTGCCCCCACAAGCTCAGTGGCCGTGGATGAGGAGGGGTACCCTCCAGGAGAGGAGTGTCAGCAGTGCCAGGACAGGCTGCCGGCAGCCCTCCTCTCTACCTCTCTCTCCTCTCCCCCCCACCCCCCGGCCCCCAGCCTAAAGGGGCTCTTGCCCTGCCATAGTTTAGGAGGGGCGGCTTAACAAGATGCCACCGCGTACGGAGCTGCCGAGGGTTTGTAGGCAGAAAAAGCAAAGGAACTCTACATCCAGAGCAGAGGGGAAGCCGTCTCCCGACTGCCGAGAAGCTGCCGCAGAAAGGCATTTCAGACTTGTGTCCACCAGGTGTCCTTCAGCACACTGCTGCCTCTCGGCGATGAGAGACCTTCCGAAAGCCTCGTGGCAGGGAACCACAGGGGAGCATGACCTGAGCTCGTTCCCCACAAATAAATGTCTCCTGCCCTTGTGCAGCCTTCTGGGGTTGAACCACGCCTTAAGGGTGCAACGCGGCATTTCCAGAATAATTTCTTCTTTACCAGACACTGACTTCCCTCTCCCTTCACAGCTCCGACTTTCAACACTCCTGCAAACGCGCCGCTACCACCTATTTCCTTTCAATAAAACAGCATTTCTAGCCCTAAGTCAAACGCGAGCCTGCAGCCGCAAGCCCGGCTCCCGATGCAGCTTGGCAGCCGAGGCTCCTGCCGAGCCCGCGCTGGGCTGACCGGCTGTGCCTTCGGCCCGAGCGAGACAGGATGCGCCGCTCGAGAGGAGCCGGCTGGCGAGCGGGGACAGCCGTAACCTGGAGGCGCGGCGGCGGCGGCGCCCGGCCGGCCTGGCGCGGAGAGCCCGGGGCCGGGAGCAGCCCGGGACGGCGGCGGCCGCCCTGGAACTGACCAGGGTCCTAATACGGCGCCGGGGGCCGGGCACCGGCATGGGCACGCCAGGAGCCCGCCGGGCCCCTCCGCAGAGCGCAGCCCTCCTGACCGGTACCCCGGGGTAGGAGACTGGTGGGCTCCGGTTCCAAACTCGTTGTTTAAAAGGCGCTTTGAAAGACCAACACTCCTACATCTGCCTCTGGAGAGAGCACTGGAAATAAGCACCGACCCCCGTCCATTCTACAAAGGGAGGGTATTTTGCAATGGGAGCACCAAGCTGCTTTAAAACAAAACACTGAACAAATTCTTACTGGCTTCAGTAAAATAACAAATAGGGAAGACCACTATGTGTCCTGGAATAACACCCATTTATTTATATATATTGTTTTAACTACTCATTCTACAGTTACACACACCTGCATGAATTTTACCCTGTCCTTCAGTGATCAGTTTTCTGAAAGAGAAGCCATGAAGCATGTTTTCACTCTGCTTCCTCACATATAAAAGAAATAAAAGCAATATGGGAGAGCAAGTGTCTGAGGTCAGTGAGGCACGCTTCACAACAGCTGAAAATCACTGCTTTCTTCAAGATCACTGGCTAAGGGTCCCTCTCTAAGAAATGGCCTTAGAGGAATCCAACAAGTAATGGGTTTGCTGACATACGTTTCTCTGTGTCAGGCTCACAGAGCAGGATGAGGCACTAGCAATATCCAAGACAGCAGAATAGCTGGCACTTTATATCAAGAAATGCTGTTTGGGCTTTAAAAACTAAGACCAAAGGGAAAAAATACTGAAAAAAAGTTTTTAATTGTCGGCATGAAAAAGATTATTCACATATGGCCTCCTGGAGTGTGCGTCTGGCACCTCATTTCATCATTTTTTGTCAGTTGCTAAAACTACGGGAAAGGATAACTAGTTCACACATAGAAATAAATAAACGACTTCATGTAAATCTAGCAGGCTAAACTGTTACGAGCAGTAGTAATTCATTTTTTAAAATGCTGACACATGCTGTGAACTCATAATGAAAAATGTGTCCTTCAGAAAAATCCCCGATCAAGATCCAAGAATAAACAAGAGCATGACGTGTCAGGGACTCACTTGCATATTCACTAAGCCTTTACAGAAGAGCTACTCTCTTCACAAAGCATGCAAGGAAAAGAAACACAAAAAGTAACCCTCCCCAAACAACAGCGGCTGTACTTCCTCCCTCCTCAGCAGGCACGCAGTACTTTTCCTCCTCCAAGTGGAGATATAATACTAATCATGACAGCACCAGGATATCATGATCTAATCATGACAGTATTAGCATTTCACAAGCCATGTATTATATATGTTTTTGTCAATAAACTGACTCAGCATTTAAAAGTCTTGACCAGATGAAGCCACAGCTCTCCCCAAAGTCAGCAATGAAGACAGCTCACATCTGAAACCCACTGGCAAGCACGTACACATGCATGCGTCCCCCAAAGTCTTACCTCATCCTTTCACAGGTGAAAAAAAACACACCCTATTGAGATGTCAGGACTCCAGTGGTTCTCAGGAGTCTGGTCAAAACCAGAATCAGGCTCTCTCGCCGACCCCACAGACACATGATGCTCAAGAGCAACATGTGCCCAGTCCTGACCCCACTGAACAAAATCAAACTTGGAAGGCAGACAGAAAAGAATGTTTCTTGTCAGAAGTTGCTAGAATGCAAGTGGATTGTACCATTTACAACTATTCCATCCCGCAAATGAATGTACATTCCCAGGAACATAGCTTGCACAGGAGATAGGGAAAAAGAGGATCAGCTCAGCCCTTTCTTTCAGGGATACCTTAGAAACAGTCAGGGTTCAAAAGTTCCTATTGCTCCTTACGGTAGGTACTATTCAGTGCAAATAAAAGACCTGGGGGAACTTTGGAGAACAAAAGGAGGATGTCCTATATTCAGACTCCCACTAGCAGGGAGCTGCATGGGTCGCATTTTACAAGCAAGAATCAGGAATCTTTCAACGACTTCTCTCTTCCCCCACCTCTTCATACAGAGATGGCAGCAATCCTCCTACTGTGATTCACTGACCTGAGCTACACTGTAAGGAAATTACACTTCGGTGTTTCCAAACACGGCGCTAGGAATTTTGAAAGCTCCTTGGCCATCTCTTACATCGGCCCCAGGACTCATCGGGGGCAGAGACAGGGAAAGGCAGCCTGAGCAGCCAATCAGTCACCAGCCAGCAGCCAAGGATTTGCCTGAGCTGTCGCACTTCAAGTTCATCCTTCAACCAAAAATCCTGCCGTGTCATGCAGTGGAGCCGCAGCTTTATCCCCCAGCCCCACCAAAGTAAGACCTATCTAATGATAACACAAACCAAGGGCTTGCACTTCTTTTGTTTTTTTTGGAGGATGTCCTTTCTCTGCCAAAGTTCTGCAGGGCAGGGCAGGGCAGATGGGAAGAGAAGGAATGATTTTAAGGAGAATTTAGCTTTAACCTCTTACCTAACCTACTAGGCACTGTATTGGCATTGCCAAGCTAAATTCCACGGTGCCAACACCCTCCAGCTGGGGGTCTGGCCCTATTTCTGTACACAGGATTAAACAAGTACATGCTCTTGAAGGAAATATTTGATAGGCACGGATGAGTGTACCTCTTCTTTTCAGCTCTGTGGTCAGTGTGTTTAGCCAAAGTAGAAGCACAGGTAATAGCTGCTATACCACAAGTCTCAGCACAAGGAGAAATGAAGGGTTGTCCCTTGGGTTATTACCCTGCTGAACATCACACCTAGCTATAATAGCTACTCTATATGAAGGAGTAAACACAAAACCAAATTGCTCATCCGGGCTCATTTCTTTCCAGCCCTTCTGAAACAACAACAAAGAATGTACCCACTCCAGGGACAGGGATAGGACAGACTTGCACGGCTAGCTACTACTGAAGATACTGTCCCAGATAAACAGAAGTTAATTTAAGCTACGGCCACCCTTCTGTTAAGCTTGCTACAGTTCCACTATCATTTCTTTAACTGACATGCCACAGTTTTTAAGAATTTAGGAAGTCAGGAATACAGCAAGCTCATGAAAAGAATAAAGCCATTTCATAACCAAAGAGAAAACAAAAAGAAATAATTAAACACATTTCCAGGAATTTTTTTTTCTCTTCCCCCCTCTACTTTTTTTAAAGCTATTTATTGGACAACCGAGGCACTTTAATCTCTGAGCCAGAGGCAATGAATGGTCCTGGCAAACAGCAGTCTAGAAATTGGCACAGAGAACTACCCCACAGTTTAAATATGCTTATTCAGATGCCGTTCAAATTGTGTGAAAATTTAACTGTTTGCGAATTGGTATAGAACCAGTTTCAGGGATAAGGCTAGCTGCCACTTCCAGTGTAAATATTACATGACAGATGACCAGCTCAGTTCCTCAAAGGAGTTATGAGGGTCCCATCTTAAAAGCCAGCGGGCAGCATTTGTTGCTCATGGTGGGGTGTGTGTGTGTACGCGTGTGCGTTTTAAAGAATGCAAGCCAGGGTGAGCACACACTTTCCGAAGCGCTGTGATTTGGCTTGTCTGAGTCCAACCTTCCCCAGAGCGTTGCCGCTTACCTCTTTGCAGTTAGATGCGTATTTGAAAGTCAAGTTCCTTGGCAAGGAAGCCTCTGCCTGAGTTAGGGTGCCTCCATCGGCACTGGGATCCAACGGGTGATCATTTACAATGTATGTGCACTTCTCTTCAAAATCCGCTTCCGTCCACAGAGTCATGTCAGCATCCTCCATGTCCATTTTCATTGTCCACTCTCTCCCTTTCACCAGATTCTTGAAACTCACAGCGTCCGAGCTACACTGTGTAACAGCCTGGAAAAAAGAAAACAGCCTTTAATCCTCATTGTCCTTCAGTGTTGTGGTTTCCGTTGATACAGTGTGACTAATACAGTAGTCTGTGACACTTTAAAAGTGTATGCAGGATAGTTGGTACAGTTGAGTAATAGCCAAAATGCAGTGTAAACGAAGCAGCTCTGACTGAAGCAGCGCCTTAAAACGCCAGCCTCAGTAATAATGAGGAGGGAACAAAAACAAAGAGGAAAAAAACCCTAGGTTGGCAATTGCTTTACCTTTTTCAGACCCTTTCCTTAATGCCTCAGAGAGAAAAAGAATATTCCATGCTGAAGAAAACGTGGGGTCATGGCCTTGAGACCACTTAGTCGCCTGTGGAAAAGCTGCCTCAGAAAAGTGTCACAAACAAGGAGAGGAAGAGGAAAGGAGCTGCTGTCTGCGTCTGAATGAAGCTAAAAATGGAAAGCGCATGTTGGAAGAGCGGAACCCAGCCTTGCCTCTTCCAAATGGGGAAGCCTGAACTTTCCCACCGGCTTTCAACACACAAACAACTTTCAAAACAACCTGGCCCCCCGCCTCCTCCTGACGTCCCCTTATCCTTTGGCATGGAAGGCTGAGAAAGCCGACATCCTGCCAGCATCACTGCAGCGGCAGCAGCCCTGCACAAAGCACTGCAACACGTTAAGGGGGGGCGGAGGGGGGGGGG
>NDXB01007426.1:408549-428200 GCA_002631895.1 Agapornis roseicollis | reverse complement strand
ACGGGGAATCGGGGGGGGGGGGGGGGGGGGAAACAGCGGCGCAGCGGAGCGAAAGGGTTAACGTCGGTCAGAGGAGCGCTCCCGACCCGCCGCGAAAGGCGACAGGGAAACTTTTGCACCGTCCTCCGGGCGCCGGGAAGAGCTAGCAGGAGCCGGGGAGGGTGCTGGGGGCGAAGGGGCAGGCACCGCGCTGCTTACCGGGGCAGAGTCCACGCGCGTTTCCACACCGAAGCCCACCGTCGGCGGCAACCGTGGCTCATCTCTACCGAGTAAACATCGCTCGTTGCTCGCAGCGGCTGGGTCCCCGGGACACTGACTCACACCTCCAGCCGCCGCCGCTCCCCGCCCGCTCCTCCCCCCGCTGTCAAGACAGGTGCTGCTGAGCGCCCTGCTCTTGCCGCCGGGAAACGCTGGGGGGCCGCCTGCCACAGCGGCACGGCACAGCCCGGCACTGCCCGGCCCGGCACGGTACAGCGCGGCCCGCCCGCGGCTGGCGCTCAAGCACCAGCCCCTCCTCTCCCTCTCTCTCCCCACAGCGCGGAGGTGGGGCGCTACCTGCGGCGCTGGGCAGCCCGGCCTGCTCCCGGCCCCGGCCCCGGCCCCGGCCCCGGCCCCGGCCCCGGCCCCTCACAACACACCGGCCTTTGCTTTCTATATTATCATTAATACTGGTATTCCCTCCACCCTTTCCGACCAAGGGGTAATGGCCCAGCGCTGCACGGCTGCTGGGTCTGGCGGGTGCGTGGGCAGGTAGCGCCTCTGTGCCTCAGGAGAAGCGGACGTGAGGCGCTTCTTTCTAGAAATGTGTATCTCCTGCAATTTTAAGCTCCGCTGTGTACCCGCTCTCGTTCCCCCCCAGCCTGTCTACAGAGAGCATCACAAAAAGAACCATTAAAACGATGCCCCGGTGCCAGAATACCGATTAAAACCCGATTTAAACTGCTTTCTCCCAACCCTTGATGTTACCACTTGGAGCTTCAGAAGTTTGAGTTTACCCCCTTCCCGAGTCGCTTTCTAGCCAGCTTTTGTAAAAACAGTTCGGAAAAACATCTACGTTTCTGCCTTTAACCAAAACCTGCCGCCTGTCCCTAGGTAACAGCAGGGAAGCTCACAGGAGCGGGGCATGGCAGGAGGCGTTTCCAAACCCGATGCCTCTGTCGCAGTGTGGTAAGAAAATGAGCAAGGATCTCACACAGGGAACACGCAAGCGACCACCCGGGAGCAGGCTGGTGGTGGAAGGAGGAGGATCGGGATAGCAAGCAGTGCAACCACGCACCCGATTTCTTTTTCCCTCCTCCGACCCAAGTAAGCCTGCTGGCTGAAGGAAGGACATCCTGTGATGATGGCATACAATGTCCTGTTTGTTTATTATTAAGAGCATTCCTGCTTCTCATTACAAAACAACCAGATGCCTTACTTCCTTCAGTGGTCCTGTCCCTTCAGCGAGGCGTCCTAGGGCTCAGAGGAATGGTGATGCACAATTCCATTTATAGCCATCCGCAGCCCAGCACGGACGCTGGCTGCTTCACTGCCAGGCAACCCCTACTACTTTTCCTTCTCCTCCTCCTTTCTCACACATCTGCAAGCATATTTCTCATTGCTTTCCTGGCACATTATGCGTCAGCTAGTTTCACATTCCTCTGCTAAACACACGTGCACTGATATTTTGGGGTGATCTGGTTGTTACATATTTCTTAACAGGAAAAAGGGAGAAAGGCTGGGGGTGGGGAGGAAAGCATGTTTTATGCAATCAGGTGCCTTTCTGACTGGTGTACACATTCCCTTCCCTGAATCTGCTCCTCCTCCCTCTGATAAAAAGACACGTGGAAAGGATTGCTTGCCATTTTCGGTCTGCGATGCTGAGAATAGTAGATCTGTGTAAAGATCTTCTGTATGTGCTAACATAGGAGGGCTTGTGGCAGCAGACGTAAGTAGGGCAACTGCTTGCAAGTGAGTGTCCTGGCTTAACTTCCACCACAGCGTAATTCCACAAGAGAGGTGGCCCAAGCACTGGGCTGAAGGATATAAATGTAATTGGATATACCCTGTAAAACCGAGGCACATCCAAAATGAGGTCTAAGGAAGGCTCTGAAGCAGGGAGAACCATTCATTAAAGGAGAGAAATCCGGCCTACTTGATTGGGTTAATTAACTGATGCTGAGTCACACCACATAGAACAGAAAAACAATGTAGTCATACTGAAGGCGATTATTTTACCGAAAAATAGTCTCACTCTGAGAGGCAGCTGTTTCTGAACTTTTCACTTCCCTGTTAGCTTGAAAGAAAAAACAAAAAAGGGGAGGGGGGTAAGAGAACAGGGTCAACGCATTTTCTTCAAGGACTGATCTTCTTAGTGCAAAAGACAGCCAGAGAAAAGCAAATCTGCCTTTCAAGGAATTGAGAATGATTTTGGGCTGGAGAAGAAAAGGAAGCAGAGATGAGATGAGATCAGATGAAGTACTCATCAGGAGGGCAGGAGGATGCCAATATCCCAGGTCAGTGAGGCTCTTTCCTTGGAGCCTGGGGAGGCGAGTACAGCTTGTGAAGCCTATAGACTTCAAACAATGTGGCACACTCCAAAGCTATCCTGAAATTAGCTCCAGGTGCCTCAGTGAAGCTGGGCCCAGAACTGCACAGCAGAGGAGAAGAGGTTTTGCTGGCGTGCAGGTCTAGCCTAGCAGTGCCTGGTCTGGAATAAAACCAAGTTTATCAAGAAAGAAGAGACAGAAACAAATTGTTAAGAATGTGTACTAAAGAACTAATCAAAAAGGAAACTCTGCCATTAAAGAAATACATAGACTGACCTTCTGACCTTCCTCCTTAATAGAGAAACATAAAAAGACTTCTGTTCAACCAGAAGTTTTCTGCTCTTTTATAGAAATCTTTCATACCAGTAGCAGCTATTGTCTGGAATGTGCAATCTCAAAACGCTGTTCATTTCAAAAAGCACATTTTTAGTCATATTTTCATTTTTTCCTTCTCGCTCATAGAAAACCTCAATTACTGTATTAATCAGCATTTCTCAGGCAGCTCTCTCTGCAGCAGCTTTCAGCCTGGCAACAAATCATGAATGGCCCTAACAGCTCTGATCTCAGAAATCCCCATCCATTTCCTTTGATGCTATCACCACTTCAGCTCAACAACAAGCCTGCGCAACTCAGCCTCAGCTCAGCTGCCGCCACCGCTGCTGCTGCTGTTCCCCCTGTGCTTGCTGTAATTGTAAGGGGAAGAAGGAGGGAAAGGAGCTGGCTCTAACAGATGAAACTTCTTTAGAAAGTTGGGAGGGGAGATAAAATGCACACAAGAGATTAAAGCAGAGTCACATTTTCACATCCTCCCCTTCCCCTTACCCAAACAAGGTCAATGGTGGATTGACCACATCAAGAGTAACTACCAGACCCACCCCCATTTCCCACTTCCTGCATGTAGGCATCCTTGTGCTGGTAAACATTTGGGGACCAGTTGTGGTCATTACTTGGAGAAGGTACATGATGTAGTTGCACAACTGCACATCTTTTAAAAGCCAATGGAGAAATCAAACTTAAAGAAGAACTTGCTTTCAAGTTCTGCTGAGATATACTCATGTTTGGGGGCCATAAATCTGAAAACATGGTTGCTGTCAGATTCAAGGGAAAGAGGAGAAGCACACTCTAGTGACTGTGCAACAGGAAAAGTTACAGTTGTCTCCTCACAGACTGGCCTGACTTTTGCAAAACACAGCCTATAGGCTTCAGATACGATCTCAGAGGCTTTGTATGCCCTAGACAACCTCAGCACGGTATTGCCTATAAGGAGAGAAATTAAAATCACACTTGAATCTACATGAAGGTTTTTGCAAGGGCATTTGGGGTGGTGTATGTTGTAGCCAGGAGGCTTTTAAATTAACACATGCAGCTTTCAGGGACTGCCTTTAATTACAGAGAACCCTGGTCATTGCCTCGTAGCACTTCCAAATGCCTTTACGTTTACTTTTGTCTTAGCTGTGCAACACCAAGAGAAGATCTTTTGGCTGCAGTCTCAGCTACTGCCTAGTGTCAGCCTTACCATCTCTTTTGATTTCTGTTGGTTTATCCTCTCAAGAAATTTTCCTTAAAAAGAGAAAAAGGAGTCAAACTAAAATACCATATCCCTTTTTGTTTCCAGCTAGGCCTTATTAAAATACTGCTCCGATGACGTATGAATAAGCCAAAACAATCCTCCTCCAATAAAAAAAAAAAAAACCCAAACCACCCAAAAACCACCACAAAAACCAAAAAAACCCACAAAGAAGCAAGAACTAAGCTTCAGCCGTTTCCTCTTGTTGAGGCTCAAGTTTACGAAGAGGGAGCAGGACTGTCTGGGTCTGCTATGAGGAGGGCAAATCAATGTGAGAAGTTGGGCTTCTCACCAAATGCAGCTGAGCAGCAAAGGCAAAACAGTCTGAAGACACTCACTCTCGTTCCACAGGAAGTAAGCTAGGGTAGGAAAGATACTGAGAAAGGAGCAGCAGCAGAGGCTTTGTCACTGCACTTCTTTTTACTGTGGGAAAAGGCAGCACACTTCAGTGTCTGGACTAAAGGCAAGGAGCCATCTCCTTGTGCCTTACAAGAAGGGAAATGCCTCACAGAGAAGACCACAGATGTTTCCCTCTTGGTTACCATCAGCCTTCCCATCACACTTCTGAGTGATGGCGGTCTTGGGAAAGACAGGGATGATAGCCATGAGCCCATACAGCAACTCTTGTATTGTCTTTGCATGTTTCTACCAATCCAAGTTTATACTGGACAAGAACACCTGAGCATAAAAATCAACCTTCCGCATCCCAAACACAGACTTTTGAATAATCTGTCCATAGCAATTGAATCTGAGAAAAAATGAATGAAAACAGGCCAACCCATTCCAACCGTTTTCCAGCCTTACTGGTGACAGAGGACTGAAAAAACAGTGTTTTGGGAAATTTTTCTTTAAGACAGACTGATTTCCAGGTTGTTATGGAGGAGGGATGGGACTGTATACTTATATTAGAAGTCTCACTCCTGTGAGGATTTCAAAGACATCAGCCCCACAGCAAGCTGACAACAATCTTAAATAACAAAGCCACCTCAGAATGAATTGCATTAAATTAGCTTTCACATCTCTTCCCAACTTGGCAGTCATGACACTTTTTGGGGGTATTCTTGCCTCAACCTGCCTGGTAAGTCATAGTGATATGAACCATACTGAAACTTTGGACTCTGTTCCAGCACAATTCAGTTTTTCTTTCAGATACTCTCAAGGCTGTCCAATCTCCTGCAGCTGATGAACACACCAGAAGAAGGGTGAGATCCATGGGTGGAACCACGCCACTCTTCTCAGACAAAGAATTGGCCACGGAGCGCATTTCAAAACAGATTAACAAAAACAACAGCTACACACCATGACAAAGCACATATGGTGGAAACAAAAATATTTACCCACAGATTATCACAGATCCAGCAGTGTGACTACTGTGCATCCAGGACCAAAGGATTTGAAATGGTCACTGTATGTTTAGAGCTGATCAGGGAATCTGGCAGGGGTGGGCTGAAGGACCACTTTTTTAGCTTCTAAGAGTACAGTCATCTTTTCTCCACCTTTCCTACCCCAGAGTGCTGAAATAACAGTCTTTTCATACCTGTGTGTTGGCTGGGGGAGGGAAGAATTCCTCTGCTATTAAACACAACTTCTCATTAAATAGTTGACACCTTATCCTTCTTTAAATGTTGTAATGTTTACTTTGCAAAACCCAGGAAAGCTTTTAAAATAAAGATAGCAGAGAGATTCTTAAGCTGGGTGTCCTTGCTTATCTGCTCTTTATCAACCAGCTATTGTTTCTGGAGGAGCTTGTTGGGAAAGGTGGAGCAAAGGGGGTTAATGTTCAATAGGTATCTATCAGTTCCCCTGAAGGAATAGTGCTGCTGACAGAAGAGCAACACTGGGCTCTCAGCTACTTCCTGCAGAATGTGACAAACCAGAAAGGGAGGGGGGAAAAAAGGGGCTGCTGCTACCTTTTTCTTTCTGTTTTTCCTCCCTCTCCCAAAACAACTAGTTTTAAGAAAGACATTGTCCTTAGAAGAGATAATCCCACAATAGAGAGTCCATTAGAGGTATTAAAGCATTGGCAGCGCCTGATCTACAAGAAGGGCTCTGTCTTGACAATAGACAATTAAAGCTGATAAATCTGCACTACTTGTTGCCGTTCTAATTCCTCGTAATTGTATGCTACTTGTCCCTGCCTCCTGCGTCCAGGGATGAAGCATGCTTCTTTAATCTCCAGAGTACCTGACCTAGTTCCTATGTGGTCTTTTCAGGACCTGTTTTCTTCCCATCTGGACTTCTTTCCTCCTACTCTCCTTTCCTGCTTCCCTCCCCTAAGCATTAAGAAGAGGTTACGATAGAGGGCACAGAAAACACCAGAGCACAGCACCCAGATCAATAATTCTGGAGCCCCAGACAATGCACTAATCTGCAATAACAGCTAATCATGGTCAATTTGGCACACCAGTGATTAAACTGTACTTTTCATTAGGCTCAACAAGTACAGCAGACGCACACTGACAACTCAAACTGCCCTATCAGTAAGAGCTGCCCAACTCATGTGCACTTCTACATTTGTAGCTGCTGCATCACTAGTCTTGCCAGAAGAGGTGCTTTATGCTGGCTTATCTTTTCTTCTTTTGACATTTTATGGACTGGGACTCTTGGCTGTGTTTTCTATAAAAAGCAAGTCCCTGCCTCACTTTACTACCATGAGCTCTCCTAGTTGAAGAGCTCTGTGGGTGAAACTGTGATGTGCTGTGCAGGATGCTGAAAAACGATCATCGCAATTACATGGTCCCTCCTGGTGCTGACAATGTTCTTGGGTTTGTTTTACATCTGAAAGGTATTTGCTGTTTTTCTCAGATTTGCTCTCCTATTTTGTTTTGAAGAAAGCTTAGAAGCCTGCTAGTGACAGAGCAGAAGCACGAAAACGTGCCTCACACGACTTAAAAGATGGAAACTCAGTAAAAATTACCTGGGATCTATTAATTTTTCAAACTGCACTGTTCAGCCAACCTAACAAAACATTTGGAGTCTGAAGAATAGTCTGGATTTTCTTTTTTCACCCCTGAACTCGTGAACAAGCTACTACTGTGTCCACCTTAGAAATCTACAGTTATTAACCTTACATGCCATTTTGATAGTGACATTCCTATTACCCTCACAGAACAATTTCTTCTGAGAACAGTTTCTTCTGGTTACACTTGTACCCAGTGGACCCATTTTGCAAACTGCCCTGCAAGCCTCACCTAAGAGTTTACCACAGTCTTTCTCCAAACCACACCACCAAATTCCAGGACTCCTAGAGACCAACCCTGCACACTCAGGGGTCTCCTTCTGTTTAACTTTAGTTTATCACCCTTGTATTAACTTGAATAACTATTAAAAATGAACTCCAAGTTGCTCTTAAAAAAAAAAGGGGGGGGAGGGAGTGGGAGAAGAGTGTGGAAGATGTCAAACGAATGCAGGAAATGTCTATTCCTCTATTAATATTAATGAATCCCTAATGCATTTGCAACCCACTTGAGGTTAAGTCAGTAGAGTTCCTCTCCTGACAGCTATTCCTCATCAAACCACCACTGCTGAGGATGTTGATGCTTTCCCTTTTGCTTTGTAATCTTTAAACCAAGTTTAAATCACACCAGAGCCTACCACAGAATAATGTATTTTATCCTGAGTGAACACAAAGCCCTGGAGACAGAGGTTTAAAGCAGCACACATGTCCACTCAATTTATCATTTTAAGATAGGAAGCTGCCGCAACAAACAAAACACCTCCTTGAAAGTGGGACAGCAGCAGATTGCAGTGCAGAAAGCTCTGGGATCTTTTGTTTTCCTGGAGAGCAACAACGGGGCTTCGCAAAGACAACAGCCTCCCCTTGCTGAAATCTAAATCAGTTCATAGAGGAAAGCCTGCCAACTGCTAGTTAGATGGTAACAAAATATTGCAGATAACTCACTTTTCACAATAAAGCAGAAACAAGCAGGCATGCAGCACCCAGCAGGGGCTCAACTGATAAAACGGTGTCAAACTCAAACCATTTGTCAATTGGAAGGCAAGAGAGCAAGCTGAAAGATGGACTCAGGAAGTAGATTTATCTAGTGCGACACATTAACTAGTATAAATACTAAGGAAAAAGTAAACACATTTACCCAGCACTATCTCCAGCCAGGAAAGAAAAGGCTTCTGAGCTTCAGACCCATGCTGGCCACCTAACCACTCAGCTGTCAGCTACCACAGCAGTAGCATTTTTCTTCTTGTGCAGGATTGCAATGCCATTTAATTTGTGGCACTAAAAGGTTTTATTAAAAGCGTACATTATAATTAAGCAAAACAAAAGTGTGACTCCTCTGCTGTTCCAGTCTCCTCCCTCCACCCAATAGCCAAAACAATAAAACCACCTTGGCAGCAAACCAGTCAGGTAACATACCCCGGAGAAGAGCACAGATTTGTTATAGAATCATTTACTTTCTGCCTGCCTTGCTCAAAACTGCCATATCAGAAACTTCTGTCCCAGAGGCTCCCGAGGCAACAGAGGGGGTGACAATGCAGGTCAGGCACAGTGAGTCGCCAGCAGCATAATGTGGGGCACACAAACAAACTGGAATAATGCTGCCCAGAAGGGCTCTTTGGATGTATGCTTTCCATTGGAAAGTCAAAACAAGTAACACAGTTTGTGGACAGCACATCCATCTCTGCTGCCATCACCGGGAAGAAGGAAAACAGTTCAAAGGGATTTAGGATACCAACCCACAGCTACGTGCTCACACCTTGTGCAGGCAACCCATAGTATCAAAAGGATAGCACATCACGTCAGCAAACCATTCTAACGCTCAATCTAGCACGAAACCCAAAAGTTAACAGCTGAGTAACCTGCATCATGCCCCCCAAAAGAGGTAATTCATAAAGCAAAACACAGCACAGCTCTTTGTTCATCTGTACCTTCACGTGTCCACACCGCACAGGTTCCCCACCTCCAGCTCAAGCATCTCAGGAGTTTAGTCCATATGGAAAGCCTGTCACTCACGGGCACTCGCGTACCCGTGCACGCACACCACACCCGCGCTCTCGCTCCCCAACTCACACTGCCTGGAACCGCTCCGAGGATTTTAGAACTGCCTCTCGCTAGCAGATTCCTCCCTCCCCGCGCATCCACTCCACCCCGTTCTGTAATTAGGCTTAACAAGAGCAATTAAAAAAACAAACTGCTCTCTGCCTGGTGGCCTGATAATTCTGATTGTCATAATGTAGTAAGATGTGTAAGCCAGTTTAAAGTAAAGGTAGTAAATTACAACATTGTACAAGGGCCATTTTGCACCTATTTTGACTGCTTTTATCATAGGGATAATGAACATTCAGTCACGCCTTTGATTTAATGCACAAACCCCAAATCTCAGGTCTGAACTGCAGAACCCAAAATCGTCAGACCAAGGAGACTGTTCTGGGGTTTTTTGCTAGTGTATTAGATGGCACTCCCTCCTCTTATGCACAACAAACACCACAGAAACCTGGTTTTGTTTTCGGGATTACTCTGTGATGCTAAAATCCAAGATGTAAAATCAGGTTTTAATGCATCTTCTAGCTTTACAGGCATCCATGAATAAATAGATTGTAGTGTTTCCTTTTGCCCTGCCTGGTGTCTAAAGGCATGATATAGGAGACCAAAACCTCAGCATTTTTTGAGATAGCTTGTCCATCCACTTTCAGATCACTTCCTTCAGCAATCAAATCAAAGAAATTCAGTGGCAGAATCATCGAAAAAACATTTTGAGGACTAACTGATTTCAGGTGGTCAGCAGAGAAACTCAGTTGTCCTTTCATTTCAGTGAGCTATGGGTCCAACCTACACAGAAGATTTACACACAGTTGTAATTCAGTTGGAAAACATTACCTAGATCTTGTTCTGCTTCTACGCTCTGGGACTGTGTAATTAAAACTGTCAACATAAATTGAGTAAATGTATCAAAATCATAAGCACACAGAAAATTCAGGGGCAAAAGAAAATAAAACCAGTTTGGTATGTGGCACGGATCTGAGTTCACATGAACTGAAAAAAACATACTGCTCCCTGAGATACGTATAACCTGATTCATAATACCATCTGCCAGCTAACCACAAACAATCAACAAAAAAAAGGAAGGCTGGTGTTGCTGGTGTATTGCTGGAACCCTGCAGTTTCTGATAAGCCAGATGTGTTTTTCTACGTCAACGATTTCATCTCTGCTGGGTGTCAACATTTGCACAAGAATAATTTTGGGGGTCAGAAAGTAAGCAGCAAATGAGATTTCAAAAGGTTTCATAAGAGTGCAGATTGCTCAAACACAGGGAATAGAGGGTTTCGGCTTCCAGAAGTTCACTTTTCTGCTTCTTCATTCCTCCTTCCCTGAAGCTGAGTCAAAGTTCTGTAAAAACCTGCAGCGAACTATCAGACTGGCAAGACAACAGCCTCACTTTTAAAAGCCATGCTCTGCAGTGAGACATACACTCCAAAATGACAGTAAACTGAAACTATTATGGTGCAGAATCAGGCGCTCTTCCAAATGGTGGAAGATGCCAGGTGTAGGATTGCATGGGGAAACTCAGTTCTGCACTACCGGCATCTGATGCACCATCTTTTTGTCCACCAGATCACTTCCTCATTCGGTACTTAGAAAGAAGAGTGCTGACTAATGAAGTCATTTTTTTCTGTTTTCTCTCTTCTGTCTCCTTGAAAGACCGAGTGCCAGACTCTTACACAGTCTGTTCAAATGCAAGACAAACGAATTTTGTCTTGTTTTCCACTTTGCTCGTCACAACCCCAACAGTTGAGTGCCTCCCAAATGTCAAATAATGACTAATCTGATTTTCACAATACCTCCCCCATATGCTGATGAAGGTATTATTGCTATTGTTGCTCTGCAGAAGGGGTATGGAAGCACAATGACACTAACAGCAAAAGCATACACTAATTTGGGGATGCAGAACAGCCTACTTATCAAGCATGGCGTACTGCTTTCTATGTTCAAAGCATTTCTCTTCTCGGCATGTGTGATGGCTCTGTATTTTGCAGGCTTTCACACTGGGCACCCACAAAGATGTTAAAATTAATGAGCACCTGCAAAAAGCTTTGCTGAGGTGAACTGGCATGACTCTTACTCAGAATCACAGGCACAAGTAATACCTGTTTCCTCAGAGCAGAGCTCACCTGCCTTGAGAAGAGGAAAGCTTCTTCCTGCCATGGCTGATTTACTTCCTGATGCTGCAGCGAATGAGATAGGGGGAAGAGGTGTCTAAAGATAACATTTCATTACACCACCCTAATTCGCCTCCCCTAGCAAGCTCCTCTGATGCCTGAATGAGGCAAGTAACTGGTAGGAAAAAAAACCAGTAATTAAATGAGTAGTTAAAGACTGTATCATAATATATGAGGACCAAATTGGGGTTAGGCAAACAACTAAACTCTGGAAATCTTGAATTTGCGATTTTAGTAATGTTCTTCCACAGTTTTTCTGATGAGTTTTGAAACTGCAAATAGAAACAGCAGAGATCCCATGACCTGTCACCACACCAGTGCCCACATGGATCACCAGCTGAGCAGAGATATGCTGATCTGCCACAGGCAGACCTCTGTGCGGAAGCTAGCAGACCTGGCTCAGAACAACTACATGGTTGGTTTTGGGAAGGTCAGCACCAGCACTGGAAGGGATCAGACACTTCTGCTGGTGGGTTTCCCCAGCTGATGTGCTGGAAACACAGGAATGGCTGCTTTCAGACATCTCGGCTTTATGCCAGGTTTGGTGTGGAATTTGTTCATCCTCTCCCCTCTTCCTGTCTCCGCCCATCTTCCAGACCTCATCTCAGACTTCTGATTGGCTTCCTTGCCCAGCAAGTCCTCACCTTGCTCTCCCTGACCCCCCTTGTAGTTTCCCTTTCCAGTCACTCCCATTTGCCACACCCACACTGAGGCTCTGTGTGCCAAGTCTTCTCACCAAGCCAGTTCCAGTCCCTCCTGGTTCCTCATCTGCACTGCACTTCTTTCCCCTTCTGATGGACACAAGCATGGTGCGATCTCCATCCCCATGTTCCCCTTCCTGCTGACCAGCAGGCCTGGCCTCCACAGCCTGGACAACAGCACAGTGTAAGCCAAGTCTCCATGCATCTCCTGGTCCTCCTCTACAGGAACATTAACAGTGAGTTCAGTTCACACGTCAAGCAGACATGGTGTCGGGCCAACTGGAAGTCCTATGACTATGTTAGTATGGCACTGAGCCCGAGCTAATAAGCCCTGGTGAGAAGCCGGATATATTAGCTTGGGCTTAGCACCATACTAATGCAGACAGGCAGCTTTTGGATCAGAGCTGGCTTACATCCCACCCGCTTTTAACACCAAGCTTGCTTGCATTCATCTACAATAACCCATAAACATAAACCCCTCAGTCTTGTACCAACCTTACTCTCAGTTTTCCTCATCCCCAACACTGCTGATCTCCAGGCACAGTCTCTCCTCCTTTGTAATCCCCTCCAGGTTCAGCTCTTGTCAACAGGCTTTTAAAAACATCTCCTTCTCATTCTCTGGTCTCAGAATGGTTTGCAGTAAGCATACACTGAACATGCACTCTTCTGCTCTCCATTCAGGTGCTCAGTTCTAGCCCTACCCATTGAAGCAAGCCATGATGCTCTCCTATAGCTCCTGGAGGTGCTGCTCTGTCAGTCACCTAGGCTGGCTTCTCGCTCTAAAGCAATTCTCCTGGGTGTGGGAGTCAGAGACAGAGGTGGGGACAGGACTAGTGTGTGTTCAGGTCTTGCTCTGACAAAGACCTGATGCAAGTGAAGCACATGGGAAGATCTAGGAACCTGGAAGTGCTCCTGGTAGAGGGTTGGTATCTGAGCATCCCTGACAACAATGGCCACCACCCTCCCCTGCCCCATATGCTGTCTTTCCTGAGCCACTGAACCAGTCATTCGAAGTTCTGCTCCAAAAAATGAGGGCTGTCTTCATGGGGATTACTTTTCAAAAGAAAAGTAATCACACTCTTAATGTCAGCAACACAATTTATGACATTTACGGCAGAATAGATTTTGGGGGAAAATACAGCCTGGGGAAAGTCAATGTAAGAAACAACCAAGCCCCACATTTAGGATTTGGTAGATTTATGAGGACCTAAAAATGGGATCTCCTAATGTAAGTCATCTGTCTTAGCAACAGCCCTGCTTATCCAAGAGATCAGTTTTCTGAGATTAATTTTAGGGAGATGCTATTGGACATTCTCCTTTGTATGGGAATGAGAATACTATCACACGCAAATGGTACACAAAGCATGCACATAGGTTTAAACCCTATTTCTTTGGCCCTATTTCCCTATTTCTCTTTCAGTGTCCCAGGCCAATGCACTAGAACTGTACTAATTATACAACATAGCAAGGTTTGATAAAGACCGCGAGGATGACCTGTTCAAACAAGTTTACATAAAGTGCTCCTTTTCATATACTAAATCCTAGAGGGCAATGGAGACAACAAAAATGCTGATGCTACTATTTTTCATCGCTGTTAAGACTTACAAGTGACTACCTATTTGCAGTAGTTTGCTGTAATAAAGCCAGATCCTTCAGTGATTAATCTCATCACCAAACGATAACAATAATAGAAGGCACTAATTTGCACCAGTCTGTCCTAAGATACCCCTCATCTACAATTATTAGCACTATTTGCACACAAATCAGGCAACAGGGAGTAAGGGAAGCTTGCAATCAGACCTAATGCCTTCCCTTCCTCTCAGCCCCCAGTACAGGACAGCCACTTCCTTTCTACAAATGCTTCACTCAGATCTGTACACAAGACAGGCCACATCTTCCGGGGAGTCTCAAAGTCTTTGCAGACGCACAGTTGCCTTCAAAGCATCACTGGAAATCTGTGTGGGAAGGCTCTAAAATATTAAAACCATCCTACATGCTTTTTTTCTAAGCCAACAACAAACCCCCTCTAAACTTATCTATCATTTCTCTGTTCAATTTATTCTGAGCTGCAGAATAAACTTTGTGACTACTGAAAAAACTGCCCAAATACATAGGCTGCACCACATGTGCAAAGGAAAACAATAAAGAAAATCTGTGTGTCCTTTCCAGAAAGACAGTTTGTCAACCAACATTAAAATTATGCATGTTTCTCCTCTATTACCAAAAGGAGGCAAAAAAAGAAGGCTGCTGTGAAAATACTTCACTCCAAAATGTAGCTTATCTGTCCTAAATCCAAACTGACTTACCTTTTGGATCAACACTCCATCATCATCTTACCTGATTCTCTTCTTCCAAAGGTAACCACCTGCCCTCTAGCAGACTCACAAGTTACTTAAACCATGATCTTCAGTCTTAAGCAATCCCCAGCTGAAAGTTTGCTACGGCACTTGTAACCACAGCACACAGCACGCAGGACGCAACGCTGCTCTTCCTTACGCAGCGCTCAGACGCTCAGCCCGTGCTCGCTGACTACAGATGAGATATTGTCATGTTTTTCAGTTTCCCCATTTCTAACCTGAGAGCTACCCTGTGCAGTGGGACGGCTTTCAGAGACAGATCCTTTGTACCCTTTCCTTGCTGCCAGATGTAGCCAGTTCCTGGTTTTTCATTTTGTATTTTGCAATAGCTTAACAGTTGTGCTAAAAATTCACAAACTAACATTACTGAAAAAAGTATGCATTATTCTTAAAGAAGGCAGAGAGGCCAAAAGATCTGATCTTAGTTAAATCCTTTGCATTTCTCTCATTTCTTTTGGACTGTCAAAGCCAGGCTGGATCCCTTTGAAATACGGTCAAGCTGACAAGGTGAGATGCTATTTCCCTGAAATACCTGGCACATTTGCAGTGTGCTCGGACAGCAGAAGAGCGTAAATTATCACAACGCACTGTGCAAAGAGAAGAGTGCCCTTCGGAGGCTTATGATTAATTTCTGAGGATGGATGCTGTAACCCCAGAGATAACAGTGAGGCTGGGTAAACTGGCTTAAGTCTAGAGAGCATCTGAAGACAAACAGGCACCAGAAATCCAGTGAACATACTGGTTACTGAAAGAGACAAGACACATGGGCGCATTTGTTTAGATCAATTTACATAAAAATAGATTCGACTTTTGTGCAGTAGATGTGATTTTGCAAATTACCACACTGAAGAAACCTAAACAAAATCCATCTGCATGCTTATAAACGTGTAAAAGTGCTTAAGGGAGACAATATGTTTAAAAAAGTCAACAATAATGGTTAGTCCATGCTTCCAATTATATTCTTTCTTCAATTAGTCTTGAAGAAACTAACACCTCTATTAATCATTTCAATTAACTCCACGCACCACATGACATCCGCACCAGCAGCCCATATGTTGCGTTCCAATCACCCAAATATTAAAGCCTTTTTAATTGATTGATCTAAAGAACATTCAACAGGCTCAAGGTGGCAGCTAGCCAGGAAATCCCAAAAGAAGATGACAAAAAGGTGGGGGTGCTAAACCAGCTTCCCAATTTGTTTTTCCTCTTCCTCCAGGGTTCACTAAGTTAATCCAATCACAGCCCATAAAGCCCCTTTTTAATAAAATAAATAAATAGATAAGAGAACACACATGTTGGCTTTCCCCCAGAGAAGCCCCCTCCGCTAAAGCCGGAGAACCATCCTGTTAAGAAAGTGCCCGCGTACGAGGGTGCATTTTTTATCCGGCAGAAATATTTAGCTTGGCTGCCCGCCAGGGAATGCTGAAAGAATAGACTGAATTAGGGGATTTACCTTCCACGTGTTTGGCACGCGTCATTAGAGGCTCTGAAGAGCTTGACTTCTTTGCTCTCTCACTCTCTGTTTTTTCTCCCCCCCACCAGAGCTTTGATGCAGAGAATAAAGTATGAGCTATAAGAGCAGCTGATGTGTTGCATTTCTAAGTGTTGGCATGGTGGCTTTTGTTCTGTCGAAGAAAACTGACGCCCAGTTACTGAAAGTAAGGGTGTTTTTTTAATTTCAGTCAGGTATGGGGTAATATGTTTCAAAAGCATTTGCTTTAACGCAGAAAAAGGCATGCTATTTTTCTTTCTCTCTTTTCCTAATTAAAAAGAGGTTCTGAATCTTTTTCTGCAGAGAGCTTTAAACTTGGAGAAAGTGGCTTAAAAGTAAATTCCTTAAGCGAAACCCCAACCACAGTGTACTTTAGGAGCTCATCTGAAAGGTTAGTTTTGTAACAATAACCCATGAATCGCTCTGTCATTTGACTTTGATATGCTGTCAGGTGGACTTACGTAATTTAAAAAAACCCCACTTCTTTACATAAGCACTTTGGTCCTGCAAATACCTCTTAAGATCTATAACCAGAACGTATTAGTTAAGATGGTTGGTCCATACCTCAAATAACCCATGCACCTTCCCAGAGTTACTAATTTGCAAAGGGAAAGACAGAATTGTAAATTAGCCTCTGCTCCCCTTCACTTACAGAAGGAAAAAGTATTAAAACCAACCAGTTCCCAGCTGAATAAAAAGCATGGAGGTCCTTAAACCAACAGTAAATACAAATGTTTGTGCCTGGTACACATGGCAACCCCCTTTACAGGACAGTTTTGCAGAACAACTCCCAGTGCCACTAACACCCACCCCACTGAACTGCTGCAAGCCCTGCCTGCTGCAGCTGCCTGTGCCATACTGTCTAATCACAGTATCAGATAAATACAGGCCCTATTCACACATGGGTTTTATCACTACTGGTTAAAGCAAACCAGTTTAGAAGCCATTTGTTGACATACTTATTCAAAGCAAGGTTCAAGCAGAGTTTCTGAACTGGCGCTGGCTGTCTTTATTCCGTCTTCACTTGCAAATAAATTTGTGTCTGACTTCGGTTCAGCTTCATTCATGTCACCAGATGACAGCATGTGACTTTTCATCTTTCAGTAAATTTAGTTCATTTTGCATTGCATATGAGGAGATCCTGGGGGCTGTAGAAAAGCAACTAGAGGGATAGATGCTGGCCCTCAACCAAAAATACAAGATATTAACTCCAGTGTGCAAAGGGTGCTGAGGACCATCTCCTTGCTGAATGTAAAAAACCTCAGCTGTAGGGATCTCCTCATAGCTGAAGGGCAGGCCCATAGTTTATCACTTATTAAATAAATCATTCATAATTCACAGCCAGGTTGAAAACCACACCAGTAATGAGCTCTCAGGATTACTCAGCGGAAAGTGAGAACTGGAGTTTTCCATCCAAACCTGTAAAGGCTGACAAGCTCAGACATGATTTTGTGAGCTCCTTCCTGGACCCCACATTTTTAATTCAATTTTAAGAAGGCTAGGCAGCCACTTCCCCCCTGCCTTTTAAATAAACATGTTAACATCTCTGCTAATAACACAAGTACCCCTTTTTTATCAAAGGCTTTGGCAATCATGCAGGCTTTCATCACAAGAAAACAACAGCAAAAATAAAGCTGCCTAGTTCTGCTGCTAACAGAGCAGGTTTGGCTCTATACACTGCATGGATGCCAGCCGGTGGCTGAAGCACTGCTTTAGAGAATCACAGAATTGTTTAGGTTGGAAGAGATCTATAAGATCATAGAGTCCAGCTGTTAATCTGACACTGCCAAGTCCAGCACTAAATGATGTCTCTTAGCGCCGTATCTATATGTCTTTCAAATCCCTCCATGGATGGTCACTCCACCCCTTCCCTGGGCAGCCTCTTCCAGTGCTTGACCACCCTTTTAGTAAAGAAGTTTTTCTAATATCCAACCTGAACCTTCCCTGGTGCAACTTGAGGCCACTTCCTTTCTGACACCATCATCACTCCATTCTCCTCTCAGATGGCTGCAGAGAGCAATAATAAGGCCCCACCTAAGCCTCCTTCCATCCAGACTAAACACCCCCAGGTCCCTCAGCTGTTCCTCTAAGGACTTGTGCTCCAGACCCTTCACCAGCTCCATTGCGCTTCTCTGGACATGCTCGATCACCTCAATGTCTTTCTTGTACTGAGGGTCACAGAACTGAACACAGTATTTGAGGTGCAGCCTTGCCAGTGCTGAGTACAGGGGGATGATCACTGCCCTGGCCCTGCTGGCCACACTATTGCTGATACAGGCCAGGATGCTGTTGGCCTTCTTGGCCATCTGGGCACAAGCTGGCTTATGTTCAGCTGGCTGTTGACCAACATGGCCAGGTCCTTTTCTGCCGAGCAGCTTTCCAACCACTCTTTTCCAATCCTGGAGCACATCCACAGCCTCCCCTCATCCACTAAGCAGGTCACCTTGCCGCAGACGGAGGCAGTCAGTCAAGCAGGATGTGCCTTCCTTAAACCCATGCTGACTGGGCCTGATGACCTGGCTCTCCTGTACATGCTGTATGATGACACTTATTTGCTCCATAACCATTACGTTTCCAGCAGAGCATTATTGCTGCTAATTGAATCTCTGAATGGCTGGCCGTTCAACACTTGGCTACTGCACACCAGTACCAGCAGGAACAGCTACAGATAATTCCCTACTGGTTGCTTCCACTTTATCCGAAAACAGAGTAAGTGCTCTGGACAGACAGTCCCAAATGTGCACTTCCTCTGTAAAAAGGTCTGATAGAAAATGATCGTGAATTAAGATGCTGGCTCACAATCCATGAAAATGCACCATTGGACATAGTGTGCTTTTCTGTGCAAACCTGTAAGCAAAGGTTTTTGTTCCCTGCTTCCCCAGCACAGGGCTGCCGTGCTGGAAAACCCCCACCAACACGAAAGGTGTGTGTCTGTTATCTCTGGCTTCTGTCATGTCTGATCACAGGAACATGCAGGTGATTGTGCCTGCCACTGAAAACTGCCGGCTCTGTCTCATCAGTGGTTACGGCAAAGCCAAGCCTATTCCAGTATTGTGATTGATTTTGAAACTCGGGTCAAGCAACAGAGATCACTCACCTTACAATACCGGTTCAGTGGCAAAGTGCTTGATGTATTATCACTGCAACAAACTTGCACTTAAACACAGCCTGTTATGCTTGTCATATTTACAGATTAAAAATATGACCCTTATAAGTGAAACAAAAGAGCCCTTTCTTACCCCCTGCATTTCTTCCCTCTGTGTTTTTTATTAAAACTATGAACCAACACATGTATCCATCCTTCTTTCTGTAATAGTTTGGGATTCCACTCTCAAATATTATACAGATAAAATGAACCTTTATGTGTTATCAGTGCGCAATGCAATAAATTCTCCTTTCCAAACCTGCCGTCTTCATTAAAATCTTATTTGCTTGGTAATCTCCTTTGATCGCTAAAGTTATAAGAAGCTCCCTCCTCTTCTTTTGATACTATCAGTGTAGCTTTTGACCAGAGAGCGTGATGAATTAAATGTATGACAGATATGACAGGTGAGGAGTGCTTGGAGAGGGCTTAAACAGCAGGGATAAGACAAAGCCCCCATTTAAGAACAAAACCCCTACCCGATGGCTAGCCCGTTAATGACCAACCACTCTATTTGTCCTGGTGGATGAGGAGCAAGCTGATACTACAGACAAAGCTTTGTTAGCCACTGGGCTGTTCTTCAATCAGGCCACACAAGCAACTAATTGAAATGCCCAGTTTCCCCCTCAGGATTTGATTTGATACACAAGCTAGGGTAGGTATACTCTTCCCCCCCCCCCTTTTTTTTTT
>NDXB01007426.1:388769-406361 GCA_002631895.1 Agapornis roseicollis | reverse complement strand
GGTGGGGGGGGGGGGGGGGGGGGGGATGATTGCATTAATCTGGGATATTTTGGTTTTGAAAATGCAGATCTGAAAAAAAAGCTGTGCTTTTTTTTTTTGAGAGCTTTCCAATCTCCCTATTAGATAAAATGTTATAGTCTCATTACACATGTTGCCTACTAGATGTGCTCTGACTTTTATAGATGTCAACCCCATTTCTTAATTCAAGACATTTGTCTCTTGTGATCTCTGCGCCTCTAGGTTAGAGTTCCAGCCAGAGAGGTGAGCCAGCTTGTATCTGCAATGCAGCCATAAAATCCTCCGGCACTGCATCCCCGAAAGCTGCTGCTGCCCTGCAAAAAGGCCTGGATTTTGTCTGTCTGCAGCTCAGCACCCAGAAAGGACATTCTGCAGAAGGGCTCAGTGGACATCCAGGAAAACTGCTTTCAGGACCTTATCTGAAGGACAATACTTAACTTTCACCACCTGGGCCTGGCCCCTGAAAGAAAACAGTCACACTCAATTATTGTCTTTTTCTAGACAATTACTATTTAATCAAACCTCCAGCTGATATTAACTGGTGGAAAAAAGGCTATTTTTAGTCAGGACAGTGATTCCCCCTCACTCCTTTCATCTATGAGTAATGTATTTCCTTTTGCTCTCAGTACCACAAACCAGTCCACACCAGATGCTCAGTATTAGGTAAAATTAAAAATGTGGGCATCATACCCTTTGAAAGATGCTTTGAACTCAAATTAATATACCTAAACCCACTATTTAAATTAAAGATATCCTGTCTCTCTGCTGTGTAGTTTTCCCTTTTATCAGAGGGGGAATTTTAGTCCATTTAAAGTTTTTTTGGTTCAGCTCCACAGACCACGCTTTGACTTAACAACACATTGTAATTTCCTTTTAGCCACAAGAATAAAGGAAACGTATAGAAGCAACACCATAATCTTGTCAAGCACCCTCTTTCGTTTCCCTGAACAAGCCTGTTTGAGAAAATGTGAAGCCTAAGATTTTTAAGATGCTATCTGGAAGATGTTTAGATCATGGAATACTTCTATTGAAAACAGACTCACGTATTTTTACACATCTACTGATGTATCTTACACACATCAAATATATGCCTACCAAATTCTTTTATAGACAAGAACAGAGCAGTCTGCAACCTGCAGAGGTTTTGTACAGTTCAATCCCCTTGCCTCAGCACTTTACCTTCTCCAGACTTTTGCCCCGAATCTCTGCAGATACTCGAGAAAGCCCCATCAGTTCTCACACCTAGGGAAGTAATGACTGGGGAGTGCCTGCACCCAGACAAGCCTGTGAGTAGGGCTCTCTGCTGTGAGCAGCAAAAGCATGGGGGAAATGTAAAATACACCAATTTCTCATGTACCCCTCTACGTATATGTAAGAAATGGGCTCCTGCACTACTGGTGCCATCTTTAATCTTTTTCAAAATGCAAAGATTTAAATGCAGCTGTTCCACTTCTGGAAAGCTACAGGACTCAATGCAATTTGCTGAACATACTCAGACTTTATGCTGTACAAGCAAACTCCATCTACCTTCATATTCAGTCTATCCCCTCTTGATGCCACCACTGACAACACTCAGAATACATTCAAAAGTGTAAGAGCTGCCTTTTCCCTTTTGCACTGAGCCACACAGCTGCAAGTACTGTGACAATGGCTTTGTTTTAGGTCCCGGGGGACCTTGAAGCATGCCTTGACAAACACAGCAAGTCCTGGGGGCACCCATTTGTGCTCTGGGGGCACCCAAGCATGCCTGGGATGCTGTTGCTTCTGCAGACCCTGAGGTCTCGCTCAGTGCCAGTGAGGCACTGGAGGGCAGCCCAGCCATAGCCACAGCTATGGAAAGATGGACCTGCCAGGAGAAAAACCCACCACAAAGCTGGAGAAACCAATGCTGAACCTGCAGTACGAAGCAAGGGGAGATGCATTAGCTGGCACTGCTAATGATGCCAAGAAAACGTACTTTGGGACAACGCAAAGGAGCAAGTTAAGCATCTGCGAGCTCTCTCACAGTGGGTTAGACAGTGATAGTAAGGCCGTTTATCCCCAAGAGCTTTCTCCTCGCTGGAGGTGTTGAGTTAACTGGCGGTGACCTCCCACTGACCCAGAGGCAGCATCTGCAAGTGGTGCGCAGTGGTGGCAGCCAGGAAGCGCTCTTCCCAAACAGCGCCCTTTCAAAACACCACTCCAAAAGCAACAGCTGAGGTGACCCAGGAGTCAGCCGCCCGCCCCGTCCAGCATGGAGGACGTCTCCCTGCACCCTCCTGGGGTTTCATCCATCTTCATTTGCTTTTTCTTGCTGCCATTTCCTCTGACTTTTCAAACTTGGGACACTGGTAGCTATTATTCATTCTCTTGTTTCTCACCAGCCGCACAGTGAAGAGCTGAGGCTTTCTATCAGTAAATTCCACTTCAGTGCCTACTTAGCCATTATTTTAATAGCTGGCTTGTTAGGTTTTTTTTTTCTGCTTAGCTATCTCTTAAGCAAAAGCAGGTTTTATTGCATTATCACGGCTTAGATTTCTAAGAGAGAAACAGCAATTACTAAACATCACTCTGGGTAGCCGCAGAATCACTTGCTAATAAAAACTCTGAACAGGGATGAAAATACAACTGAGGTATGAAGAAAGTAACTGTCCAAACCATATGAGGTTAGGCAAGTATGAACAAACATCTTCTCTGTGCACCTTTTTTGGCTATAAAAAGGGTGAAGAGGTGAAGAAGCAGGACTTTCTAACAAATCAGTTAGCTTTGGGTAATTCCAATCATTTTAGTCAGCAACTTGCAAAACTACAGAGCTGGTATTCAGCTGACATCAATTTGAGTAATCTTGTTCCTTAGTCTGGTTAAGAGATTGATAATATATTTGAGGTTCAACAGTGGTGAAGGGGAAAGTTGCCCTTCTCTGCCTCTCCACTTCTGGGTGGTTCAGGAGGGATGGAGGGAAAAATGAGGTGTTTTGGGGGCAGAGAACTGGGGGGAGAAATGGAAAAGCAAGCAGGTGTCCTGGTATCAGATTAGGGTATAGGATCAACATTCTCTGTTCTAAGAGCAGACCTCAAAACTCTCATGCATGAGCCCCCCTCCCCAGACACGAGAAGGCAGGCTGTCCAGCTTCCATTAGTGGACAACGATGGTGGGGAAGGCATACAAACACACAGCCCGCAACAGCAATCTCTCAGCTCAACAGAAAAGACAGAAAGAGAGGTTTTGCGTTAAGAGGAAGAGATCAAATTACTTCCCCGAGGTTTCACTGAAAGCAGACAGTAGGGACAGGATCTTAACCCACGCATCCTGAATCACAGACCTTTGTCTCAATCACAAGACCCTCGTTCCTCTTGTATGTTTGGTGCTATCTACAGTAACCAAGCGTGCCTTGCCCTCTTAAATCAGGAATTGAACACTAAACCTGCAAATCACCTGGAAAATTCAGATGTCTTGATGGAGGGGCAATGGGTTCTAAAGAAAGGACAAACCTTGCTATTGCTCTGGAAGAAGGGTGTCATTTCCTATGCTCGTCATCTGCGTTGAATCAAGGTCAATTCAGATGGCAAGAGGTTAGAACATGCAGAGCCTTTCAGAAAAGACACAAAAGAGCACATCCATGCCATGCAGCATCCTCCACAGAGCCAGCTTCAAGCCTCCGTCCTGGAAGAACGTAGTGACATGAGGGGCATCGCTGAATAAAGACAGCAATGCAGATATGTTGGCAGCTAAGTTAATAAGCCTTACAGCTCAGAAAGGCACACAAATTTAAGGCCAGGGGCATACTTACATTGTTTCTAAGGCTACCTCAAACACTGCTTATACTGATGAACCTTGCTCTGTTATGCAACACAAACATGATCTTTCTTGCTTTCTGCCTTTGCTGAGGCTGGGAAAGTATATGGTTGGGCTCTATAAATATGTCATGGGGTAAATAGCAAGGACCTATTTCTTGAGCTTTTTCAGCTGAAGATTTTCATAGGAAAACAGAACTGACCTGAGCACATTTGGGTCAGAAGTTCTTTCATCTGAGAAGTGCTTTTCTGTCACAGCGGTGGGGCAAAAAATCCTACCCTTGGTAAGACAGGCCTTTTTCATTAGTAAAGTGATTTTTTATGAAGTTGCCTTCCTCATCAGGAGACTGGGCTGAATGGCAAGGGAGGCCTCTTTTAGACTCATCTTTTGCAGGAGATCTTCTGAGAAGTATATTCAGATACTTCCAGAAGGATGAACAAGTAAAGCATCATGCATACATTTGTCAGAACAGACTGTACATAATAAAACAAACCAGACTTTTCCACCCCTGAAGAAAATTCTAGCTGACTGAGCAGTATACATGTATGTGCATACTCATGAACATACACTGTTTGCAGTATCAAGGCCACCTTCAAGCAATTTCTCACTCTTACGATGCATGTATTTTATGTAAAATAGAATCAGGTCTTTGGGATAGGCTTTGTCCTTTTAGCCTTACACTGTGAACATCCATTTTAATTGAAAAAAGAAATACAGATTTCTTTATCTAGTTCCAAGCTGAAGCACAAGCAGCTGCCTGCAGATTCAGGCAGAACCCTTTGGGCATCCTACAATATGTCTGTTGAATTCAGGATCTTGGGACACGTATAAATCAGTGCAGGTGCATTGGGCTGTGCCCATTCATACCTGCTGCAAAGAAGCTGAACTAGTAGTGATGTGTCTGGCCCAAGTTCCTTAAGTCCTGAAACTTCATCACAGATTGTTACATCAGTATCATTTAATACCTCCACAGCTGATGCCAATGTTGGCAACACCTTTTAAAAAGGCACTGCTGTGAGCTGTGCCTATTTGGATTAAGAACAACTAAATGATGAAAGTATCACACATTACAAATGGAGATTATCAAACTCTACTAGAAGTGACCTGGAGGGGGACAATCCTGAATGAGCCTTACTGCAAAATAAGTCAGACCTATCTTCCTAATTAAAATATTTAAGAAAAAAACCCAAAACTCTTCCCTTTTCTTCCTGTATCCAAATGAAGGCGGAAACAAGCATTTCCTTTCCCAAGGATGGAAGCGATACCAAGTATTATGTTAGTATTAAGTGAACTTCCTCCCATCCATTTCTGTTGGGAGTTAATGTCATCTGACTTAAATGCGATTAATAAAAGTGGGCTCTTCAGTTGCAATAACCTAAAGCCTTGCAAGTTTATACACACAGTTGCTTCAGGCTCCTCCTATGGTTGATCAGATAGGGTGTCTTTTGAATGGACTCAATGAAACACATTTTCACACCTGTCAGCCCTAGATTAATATCCCCGCTAATTGCACTTTAAGAACAGCCAATTAGTTCTAGTTACAGAAGCTTTCATGGGTAAGGGGGAGAAGCAGCCTGTTATCACCATCAGGACTCATTGTTCGCCTGAACGGATTTGTGGCCCAAACTGCGTGTGCCTCAGCAGTTTGACTGGAAGCCCTGCTGCACGCCGCTGCAATGATGCCTTTATCCTAGCCCCAGACTGCTTTAATGACGATGGAGGCAGCAGAGCCAACCATGATTGTAAAAAGAAAATAAACTAGAGCTATGCTGAGATGCCAAAGCCTAACACCCATTTGCAAGACAGAATTGGTTTGCTGAAATTTCCTAATCATCCCAATTCATTTTTCGTCTAAGATAAACTCTCCTTTTTTCCTTAAAGGGACAGTACTTAATTTGTAATAAAACACTTGCTCCTGCAAGGGAGATAAAAAAAAAAAGTGCAATAATGTTGCTGAATTTGCAAAAGGGGGATACGTAAAGTTTTGGCCTTGAAGCAGCAGCCTTAAGAGTGACAACCGCAGTGCCAACACCACTGGTGAGACACTTGAAAACAAGTCAGGGACCAAGGGTTAGTCCGGCCATTCAAACGTGACAGGAAGGCTAGTTAATAAACACCAGCTAACCCCTTCAATTACAGCAATAAATTGTTCAATTGGTTAAATGTCCACAGGTTCTGCCCCAAACACCGCTGTGAACTGTTTAATTAGCAAACTCTTGCATCACTGGACAAACAGATCTTAGTGATCGCGGGGGGGGGAGGAGGGATGCTTGGCCCTGCGAGAGTGAGGGGCAACGGTGCCCCGTGCCGCTTGCCTTTGCACCACGCAGCCACGATCTTAACAGCTCTGGAGATGATTCATTCCTTGCTGCCTATTTTTTAAAACAGAATTAAGACTGTACAGGCCAAAAATGGAGTAATCACCATTGTTTCCCCATCAGTTTTCTGTGTTTCGATAAGACACCACACAAATTACAGTTTCTCACCTGCCGCGAGATTAGATAGCCATGCCTGCGACACAGGTTATGCAGCACAGGAGATACCGAGTACCTGGAAACTACATGCTGCACAAAACAGACCTGCAGATTACAAGTCAGAAGGCCTATTTCTTGAAAATGTTTAATGCACTAAATTTGGGATTATTTCACTAAGAATTAAAGAATATTCAAAGCTTTGTAAAATGATTTATCATTGAGATAAATGATCTCAATGATCTTCATACTGACAATGAACGGTACTTTGGGTATACCCATGAGGCATATGCCACCATAACATGAAAAAGAAGTGATATAAAGTTTGTTGTAAAAGCTATTGAAAGAAAAAAGCTACTTTTGGTGAATAAAGCAACAAGTTTAAAGCTGATCACTGAACACTGATTCAGAGTTAAAGACTCACATAAATTGCCTTCATTGGATCTTCGATCACTTTAATTCTACATAGCCTGTTACTAACTAAAAAAAACACACGCTGATGAAGGGGGAAGTATGTGTGGGCTTTTTTAATCTTTACACTAATTAGATCCGTTTACCAGAATTTTCATGTCTGAAAAAAAACCCACCCAAGTCACAGGAGATAAGTATTATTTGTTATGCTTACACAATGAGGTGAAATTGCATTTCCCTGCTGAAGTTTTGGTAATGAACTAAACCAGAGGTAGATTTATCACATTTGGGAGTAAAACATATACAGTGTTTGTCTGTGGAAAGCTTCCTGTCTCTCTGTTTGGAAAAGGGCTTTAAACAAAAATGTTCATTTGGAACCAAATTTTTTAACAATGTTGAGGAAACCTACTGTTTTGCACTTCTGCCTGAGAAAAGTAGAGCCTGCCTCTTCAAAGGATATCCAAGGCACAGACAGGCAGTTCAGTTTACTGGGGGAGAATGGGGTTGGACTATGTCCCATCCTCCACTTTGCAAAAATGCACAGATCATACTGTTGAACTTGGCATGCTTCTGGTTGCGCTTGCTGGCTCCTGGGAATCACCTCTTGAGCACTATCTTCTCTCAGTGAGCCTCAGCACCTAACTCAAGCTTGAAGATTCTCCTCCAAGTACCTACCCAAAGAGCTCCACATACACTCTGGAAAACCTGTAGGTCCAGCAGTCCGTTAGTGCCTCAGGCTAAAGGACACAAATGGTCTCATTTCATTTAGCACAGAATCAGATTGCACCCATCTTGCAGAGCTAAGCAAAGCAAACATTCGGATTCACGGTAAGACTTCTGTTGAATTCAGGAGTCACTGGGTCAATCCTGTAGACTATTCGGTGTGTAAATGTTAATCTTTATGTTGCTAGACCCAACAGAGTAAAAAGCTGCAGAGGGACCCTTTCCTGCTAACAAATTACATCAGTTGCTTCATGGTGTTTGTGGTGCTTAATTTTAAAAGAAATAATTCTTTTAAACCAGTACCGTTAAAAGCTGTGTACTCACTTAAGAACTTGCTGAATGCTTGTGCCTCAGGAATGGACAATTTAGAACTACTTCTCCCCCCCCCCTTCTCCACCCCCCCGTTTTGTAGTACTAAGCAAATTAACATCTCTAAAAAGTCTGGGCCTCTCAGGACAGGCTTTCAGTTGACAGTGATTAGCATAGCCTCTCTGAATTAAACAGACTGAAGCAATTCACGCCATTGAGAATCCACGGGGGTAGGGTGAGGAGAAACTGCAAATTAGGAAAAGAATGGAGAACACAATACCAGCACTGATGTCCTGGCACACAGGCTTTTATTCTAGAGATAGTTTACAAGCAGTTCGTAACCTTTGGACTCCAGACAGTCTGTAGAACCAACAGAAGGAGGTTCAAGAGTTGGTCTGAACTTTCCATCCAGCCCCGGCACTGTCAGTATTTGGAAGGTGTACTGGAACTCGTAAGTCTCCACAAAATGTATGTTATTGAAACAAAACAAAAAACCTCAACCCTGAAGCGTGTATTCATAAAGTCATTTGAGACTTTACTACTTTAATCCAAAAAAGTATTAAGGAGACGTTTTTAACTTTGCTATATACTTAAAAGGAATTTCACAGCAAAATAGCTAACCCATTTTTAACACAGAGTCCAAAACCAGCCTCTCACCCCACATTCCTAATTTCAGATTCATTTAAAAACATATTTATAATCTTAAACTTTCTCCAGTTAATGGAATAATTCATACAAATTGCCCAAGTATGATTTTTCGGCCCATGAAAAAGTGACTGGAAAATTCACAAACCCAAATCATTCATGTTACAGACCTGTCACTATTTCACTGATCTGTTTAAAATATCTTCATTTTTATTTAATTCTTCATTATAAACCGATTCAGTTATCATATCAAACCACACTCAGGCACGAGTAAGTCTGTCAAAAAAAAAAAAAAAAAAAAAAAAAAAAAAAAAAAAAAAAAAAAAAAAAAAAAAAAAAAAAAAACAACCCATATTTTAAGGGCTACGAATTAAGGTTTTGTTCTTTGACAATAACTTCAAAAAAATAAATAGGAAAATATTTATGGCTATGTATTTTAGTTTGTGAATGAAAGACTCTTATAATAGCTACTATGTACTCTAACGGATTTCATGACATGTTAACCAGAAATTAACATTCACTATTAACTTAATTGACAAATCTTTTTGTGCAACCAAAGCCAAATGAAGTACGCTGTTAATAAACAACATAAAAATAAAAGTTATCTTTTAATTCTCCTATCACTTTATGGTTTTTGCTCTAAGTCACAGGGAACTTAAATGAATTAAATGTACTTACACCAGTGCCAGAATAGCCTAAAGGAAGAGGGAGTTGAATGCCCAGCAGTGTTTTAACAAAGAATTTTTACCTGGTCAATAAAAATACCTTAAATGCATCAAATTCTAAACTTCTGTCCTGAACAGAAGCTTTTACATTGAGCAACAGACACTATACAGTTATAAATCCATTGCCTTATTCAAAGCTAGCAATCTCGCTTGTTTGCAGAGGTAGGTCGCTTAATTCACCAAGGGAGGAAAGCTAGTCTGAAAAAATAATCAGACAATTCCCGACGTACTCAGTATATCTCCAAGTAGCCATGATCGAAAACCTGAAATACCAACTTACTCTGCCCATACCTGTGACAGAAAAAAACCACTCATCCAGAACCAGTGTTTTTCTAACCATTTAAGAACTGTTCACATTAAAGATACTAACTCAAACCATTTATAAGCCAAGATGGTAAATCAAGCTGACCATGCAATGCTGTTATTCACTGTAAGAGCTATGCTTGCATGAGAGGTCTCTCCCATATACAAAGTGCAAATTTTTGCCTTTGTAGAAGTTCAGAAAACGCAACTGTTATCCCATATGCCTTATGACAAGCAATTTCCAGTTTTCGAAGCCCCCAGCATATAAGCAAGATCCAGTTTTGACTCACCTGGTCTATTAGGTTTTTGCCTTGAACAGAAAGGTCAAAGTTTCAGCACTATCTTGCCCCTTCATTCACGACACAGTAACCTCCTGCATAAAGCATGATTTTGCCTATTTCTCTCCCCTTTCTCAAAGCTTGAAAGCAAAGTTACGCCAACTATCCTGAGCAGCTTTATACTGCATCAAGCACCTGTTCAGACAACAGTCACTTACAAAATCAAAGTAACAGCTGAGTCGAGGTCAGCCACCCTATGAACTTCACGGCATACTCAGAGACCACACTACCCTCTTTCCCTCCTGTCTTTATTTGAAAATAGCAGCTCTAGCAACGTGATGCCTGCCTTGCCTTGCCTTGCCTTCCCTGTTTGAGCCGGCAGTGAAAGCCCTCCTGCTGTCTTTCTGCTCCTAAGAAAGCATTAGTCTCCAACCTGTGCGATGCCCCTCTGCAGAAGTGAGACAGCTCATCCTACACTGATAAAGAGTTTGTATGAAGAGCACAGGTTCAACAGAGCAGGTTAACCATTAGCTAGCACCCATACAGGTCATATTACACTCACTATGCATGCTTGTTATGGTATCCTTAAATGAAGTTTAGTTTAAGAGGAGCACTTGGGGCAGTCAGTCTTCTCTAAACACCACTGAAGAGCACCCACTTCTCCAACACAGCCCCAACACAGAACATCACCATGCACACCGAGCCAGCCTTGGGCACCAGCTCCACATTTGTCAAACAGTGGCTGTCATACACTTCACTTACACAACTCACACGTTTATTACTGATACCAAAAACTGCTCAAAAGGAATTCAGGGGCACTAAAAACTCACATTAGATTTTGCAGATTCAACAAACATCCCTCCACATTCACCTATAACATGCTCCACTCTAGAGGCTGAAAGTAGCAGCTTTTATTCCTAAAAAATAATGGAAAGTTACCATTCTTCTTCAAATCTTCCCCCCCCCCCAGTTACTCATGCTGCTCAGAAAACTACTCAGTCCTGCCATTACTTTGTATTAACCTAAATCTTGACAAAAACTTTAGCTGCAATGATACTCTGCCATGTCACACAAATGATATTGTCAAGACCAAACCATGAGGTTTATTATTACAGACTTTTATTATAACACCATCTAGAAGCCACAAGCAAGAGCACTGTGCCAGGCATCATGTAAAGGCGTAGAAAGAAACCTCACCACCTCAAAGAGTATGCAATCAGATAGAGAAGGGAAACACAAAGTGAAAAAAGGGAAGTGGCATTACCTTCATTTCACAGGACAAACAGTATGTATTGAGGTTTAGAAAGACTAAGCCCTTTCTCCTGCAACTTTAGACTTAGCACAGCGGCTATTAACATTAGAGGGCTTTTTATGCATGCTAGGGCTCACCAGCACCAGGACTGAAGCACAGGGATTGTCAATCTCCAGTAATTTAGTCTAAATGTGTTCAGTCTAGGAGCTGAACACGTTTCTCCTATGTCTCACCCACAGTTTTAACAACCCCAGCTTTACCGCATTTTCACACCTAAGCATACACCCTTCTTGTGACAGTTGGCGCTACCCTGTCCTGGGTTTATATTAATTCAAGATCTAGATCTAGTGCCTAGCTTTTCAATCTTTGTAGCACAAATAAGATTAATTTTTAATTTTAAGGCCCTGATTCAGCAAAACATTCAACTATGTGCTTAATTCTATCCCTATTCAGTAAAGTACTTAAGTATTTGCTTAATTCTCATTTACTCCTGGGACTTGAACATGTGCTTAAAGATAAGCCTCTTCTTAAGTACTTTGCTGAACTAGGGCCTAAACTGTGACCTAGGAGCCAGGAAGAAAAAAATAGATCAATAACATCCAGTGTTAATTCATCATAAATATTAGGTTAGCTGAAAGGAAAAGATGAAGAAAAAATAAAACCACTTTGATTCAAGTAGTAAAGTTGTCTTACAGAAGAGACTAATTTTATACAATCCTACTAAGACTTATCTCTTAGAAATTCCTTCTTGTTGCCAACTTAAACCTACAAACATGCGTTATAGCAGTGCGTTGAACCAACCACTCACGCAGTTAGGTGACTGGAATCTTGAAGTTTTTCAAGCTAGGTACCTGATGATTAAGTATAAACCAAAATTCAGAGCAGAATCTAATTTAATGAGTACAGTTGAACAGAATTCAGGTTTTTATTATTTTAAGACAAAAATAACAAAGAAATTGGGAAGATACCAGGGAAGGGACTCCGAGGTAAAGGCAAGAATTAAAAAAGATGGACTTTGGTGCTCCCCTAGGAAAAAAACTGCCAGACCTTTGTCATCATCAACAGAGACCATGCAAACACTGTGTAATATACTCCCTTGCAAAAAGGTCTCATCATGGATGGATCCTTGGGCCACCATGCAGATAACATAAGATCAGGATCAAAGAAGCCCTTGGCAGGGGAAAATATGCCTATACATCTTGGCTCAGGCTCAGGCAGTACAGATGGCAAAACATTATTTCAAAAAGGACAAGTATATTGGCTTGTGGCTCATTTTCTTATGTATTTGTCTGCCCTACCTTAGGACCCTGAATCATTCCATAAAGCATGCTTCTCCTGTGGCAAGATCCTAAACTGACCAAACAAACTTTTTACTGCAGGCTCACTGTTCAAGCTAAAGCTACCTGGGCCTGCTCCAAGGATCAACAGAACTGGCACGGACAAAAACTACTGGTAACCTGCAAGTCAAAAAAACCACCTATAGATGAAACTTACATTCTGTTTCTTCCAACAACGCATCTCTATCATTTCACTGGCAAAGTCTGGACAAGGCAAAGTACTAAAACTGGATATACCCCACTAAACTGTAGAAAGATGCCTTCATGTATGTGGATGCCTCAGATGACTTTTACCTTCGGAGAAACTGGCCCACTAGCATTTTGCCAGAAGGGTCCTTCCCATAAACTAAGACCAAACACATGTTGCTGGCAGGTCTCCTGCTGGCAAATCTTTTGTGTCAGCCACTGCTGCTCTCTTCCTTCTGGAACTGCTGTTTCTCTGTAGCTGAGTTCATCACTGTTTTCATCTACCTTTTGATTTCTAGCAAACAGGAATGCTATTTAATCGTCACAGTTCCTAACTTACACATATGCTTAACTTCAGGCACTGCGAATGGTTCCACTGAAGCCTTAGTTATGGTACATAAAGCTAAAACATATGTGCAACTGCCTGCAGGATTGAGGCCTAAAAACCTGAGTATTTACTAGCTATTACCCTTTTGATGGATCCATCCCACTATAATGATGGATAAAAGTGTTTATAAAAAAAGCTTTGAAGATGAGAGATACTCCTTAAGTACATGTGTGGAGTAGGGGAAGTGGAAAGGACTAGAAACACAGATTGCATTGGCTGCCCTGATGTTTGCCATAGAAACCACACATCATTATTAGCAGCTGTAGGATGAGGCAGCCTACTAGGTTAAGGTAGTTCCTGATATTTTGGATGAGCATGTCCAAACAGAACTGGAGAGCCAGACAGCAGAGGCTGCTCCCACCTCAGTTCAGTCCTCAAGAGGAAGATACCCCATGTGGACACATCATTCTCTGGAAAGCTCTGCTGCAGTAATACCTATGCTTACCATCAACATGCACCTCTGTCAACATGGCCTTTGTCTCTCTCCTGCCTGTGCGGCAGTGGTCATGGCCAAAGGCTAACACGGAGGATGGTGAAGGGATGAAAAATACTTAATCTGTGTACCCATTGTCATAAGGGTAGGAAAGGTCACCTGGTGCTCCCCTTCACTCACACACGGAGCCAGGTACCTGCTGTCCCCTGCTCAGCTGGTGGGGCTGTGGAGGTATAAAATATTTCCTAACAAAAAGAAACTGGATCACTTGCCTGAGGGAGCCATAACATTTATTCCGATGACAATGAAAGACAGCTTTGATCACCCCAGTGGCCATACATCTCTGACTGGAGACAGCAAGCCCACCTCAACACAGATACAACTGGTGCACCAGCCTCCTTCCTCCTGCCAGGCTGGATGTCAGGCTAATCAGTTTCATCTGACAGATTTTAATTAAATTAATTAGGGCCCTTCTGAATGGACTTGATTAGTGTTCCATAGAGGAATCCCTTGTGAAAAGAAACCCTGTTGAGAAAGGCACTAATATTTTTCTCCTCTCACAATGAGAAGTTTCTTGGGTTGTTACTGGATTTTTTACACCATTAATAAAAGTACTTTATAAACACATAGCCTATGATGGTTTTTGAAGCTTGACACTCCATTATATTAAATTAACAATAGCCTTCTACAAACAAACAAGATTTTCATGTCCTCCTTCAAGCAATTTTGTCATTCTGAAGTTACTGCCAACTCCAGCATTTCAAATACAGCCAGTTATCCTGATTTAAACAGAAATACGCAAAATCAAGATGTAAACCAGTCCTTATCACTTCCAATCAGTCTTCTCAGAGTAGCTTCTCATACCAGCACATGCGGAAATGCAGTGTTGCCAATACTGTGAGAGACTACCTTGTTCCCTACATTGGTTTGTGCAAGAACAAAACCTATTTTTGTTCCACAGGACCTGACTGAGACTGTGTTGGCACCATTTTGAAAGGGTTCAATATGGGCAAAACCCCCTCTTGTCTGCACAGGCACAACAGTACCACCGAGTTAGAAGGCATCGTTTTGCTTCCCATACTGTATTTGGGACCTGCAGAAGTGCTGAAGCTGGAAACCCCCTGGTGCTGGTAAATGACAAGTGGTCACAGTCACACCGTCCACAGGAGAAGTCCCATCACCCATAAAAGGCACAGCTAGTGCACGCTAAGTAGCTGGGCCTGCAGCTAGTAATAACCACTGCTGTATCAGAGCTAGTGCAATGGATACATGCTTCAGAAGCATATTAAAAAAAATGACATAAAATCCTAAGTTTACAAATAGAAAAATTCATTGTACTGTAGTTACATAAAGGTCATCCTTCACTGAATGATAACCATAAAAATGCAGGTAATTCTTACTGCTAGTTTAAACTAAATGTACTTGAAAACTCAACTCATCTCTAAACAGTCCTTTTATTTTCTTCGTAAGTCCACCAGGCAGAAAGTGGACTTATTTACGCACTTTTCTACCTCTCATTTCTTCCACGCCTTGTAGGTTTAATGTAACAGTAAATGAAGCTTCCAAAACACTTTGCAAAGGATTCTGAATTCAACCTGAGAGGAACTAGCAGTGATCTTGTTGTGACTGAAAGGATGCAAAGAGCTCAGGTGCTGTAAAGACATCACTTCACCTACCCACACTTCCTTTCCCTCTGAAGCCAGAGTGGTTATTCAAAACACTTGAGCCTGAAGTGTCAAATGATGGTGAGCCCTGCAAATTTTTTTCTGACACAGGCTGAACAGGCAAAGGGATCTGAGGTGGGAAGATGCTGCATTTGGAATGGAAATCAAAATGAAGGGAGGGGAGGGAAGTCTATAGGAAAAGGATAGAAAAAGGAGGCAAAAAGGGTGGAGCAATAAGCTAGAGAGAGAAAATTAAGGCACAGGGTACTCTAAAGTAGAGTGAATGAGATAAAACAAGAGGTAAGGATGATGTCCTCCCAAGAAAGAAAAGATCCTGCAAAAGATAAAATAGTGTTAAAAAGTACTTATTTTATTAAATAAGAAAGCGGAAACAAGAAAAAGAAAAGGCCATTGCTATTTTTATTCCATGCCCCACTCTGTTTTTATTTTTATCCTTTTATTTTCAACGTATCTGTTATGTTATAAATGTCTCAAGAAAATCCTGTGTTTGCTAAGTCAGCACCTATTTACTACAGTGTTTCAATAAACAAAAGCTATTCCAGCCTATCTGGTTAGTCTGAGTCCAGCACACCCAAATGCATTTTCTGGTACTACTCTGGTTGAAGCCCCGTGGTTTTCTGAGGTTCACATTAATTTACTCTGAGCTTGAGCCAATAAATAAAATCTTTGCATTGTACTGAGATTAGACTTACATGCTGATGTTCCAATTGCACTCCCAAATACATACCTGGTTGCAGCATCCGTTGCAGTTTTATCTGCATCACCACACTTGCAGAAGAAATACAAACTGCAGAGAGTGTAATTCTGTCTAGTAATTTCAACAGAAATATCTATTTTGACACTTCTGTGGCTATTTTATAACTGCTGCAAGGAAAGTAGGCAGATAAAGAGGGATAGATTTGCCTTTGCAGGGAACAAGAAAAGGCTTTGTTTAATAAATTATATGAAGGAAGAGAGGTTGCAATAAAAAGACACATCCAGGAAGAAAAAAGAACTCAATGCAACTGACCTTCAAGTTCCCTCTACTTTCATTAACTGTCCACTGAGGTGATTCCTGGCCAAATACGGGCAATTCAGAGCCTGTCATAGAATTACAAGATGAATTAGGGACTGCTGCCACAAATTTACAGCTACCAAGGCCTCTGCTGATTAAATTTTCCCAGACCTGAAAGTAATTTCACTGGAAACACTCTTAATGTGGCCCCAAGATCAGCATCACGACAAATGAGGAAGGGGGATAACACTTTTCCCTTCCAATTACTGGGTGATTTTTTTTCTCCCATGTGATTTGTAAGCAAATAGCCATAATTTAAGCCAGTGTGACGACATGAAAGTGCCAGATCCAACATGGATTGTTTGCCTCCTAAAAAACCTGCCAGAAAAATCTCAGTTTCCAATTCCCTTAAGGAAAGGTGACTCCTGCACTTTCATTTAACTTCTGACTTCCAAAGCTTATTAAATGTCAATTATCACACTAAACAATTACTGACTCACCACAAAATCAACTGAAAAGCTAATGTAGTTGAAACTGTACACAGATACGCTCACTACAGGTGAGTAACTTCACATGCATGACTAGTGTCACCTCGGTGGCATAACTCATGTGAATAACTATTTGCAACACCAGGGCCTCAGATTATAAAGTCACTGAAGCAGAAACCAGATCTTATCTGCCTGTAAAGCACCTGGCAGTGCACCTATCTTTGCCACTACATAAATTAATTATCATTAGCATCTGAATTTTGTCAGCTCCAGCATTCTCTCCTAACCTCAAACACCGAATTTCTTTCCAGAGTGATGTTTGTGCAGTGAATGATAACAACACGTGTGTGGATATTGAACTATTCTGGGATTTAATGTAGAGTTGTTTCAAAATTCTCAATACAAGATGAACACGTGTCAGACATCTGAAAAGCTTCTAAGGTCCGAGGTCCGGGTGGGGTAAGGGAAAACTGTAAAAGGTAAAAAATACACTGAACTGAAACCCTGAAACACTTTGACCTTTAAACGGAACCTTCCTCCCCTCCTAAGGTTTAAGATAAGTTCAGCAAACAAAATTTCACCCTGGGCTTGACACATAATCTGCTAAATTGCTGAAGAAATAAACAAACACTTTTTCCTTTAAAAAAACCTCAACATAGTTTTAGGGAAAACACAGACCCCATTTCTTGTAACTACTGGTGATGCTGTCTACATGCATGCTTACGTACAAGGTAAAGCACTCTTAGATTTTAACAGGAAATACAAACTTAAGAGAGACAGAATCAGTTGTGAAATAGCAGCTCAAAGATAAGGAACTCTAACAAGATGACTTTTGGTCATCTGAAGAATAGTCATCTTCTTTAATCATTTCAGAGTGATTGCTTCAGTTTGGTAATCTCACATTTCAATAGGTTTTTACTGCTGAACCTACAGAAACGGGGAGGGGGGATGGGAGAGGACCAGACTGGAAGTGCCGGTCAGTTCACTCAACACTTTTGGTGCACCTCAGCTAACACTTTCAGAAGTTTGCCAGTTTTCCCCTCAGAATGCCAGGTGATTGCATTTCAAATGGCATAAAAACACCCAACCATGAGCAAGTAAGTAGAAAAAAACCAACCCTATCAAAACCTCTAGTGGTACACAGTTTGGGTGTGTGTACTCCCCCCCCCCCC
>NDXB01007426.1:347120-387090 GCA_002631895.1 Agapornis roseicollis | reverse complement strand
TGTGGTGTGCCCCCCCCCCCCCCCCCAGTCTAAAAATACCAACCCTTCTCCTGGACTAGTTGGAAGAGACTTGCAAAGGGGTGGAGTAAGGGAAATCAGTGCAGCAAGTCACCTTTCGGCCACCTATGACATCAGCCTGCTGCCCTGATTCCTTCATTAATACCTTTGAGCTGAAAACAATGGGGCTGCCATTAAGCACCACACAGTTCGAGATAAGAAAGCCCTAAGCAGATAATAATCGGTGCATTTAGCTGGATTTCAAACATTCAGCTGCTTAATCATTTCTTCCTCACTGCATGCTACCCAAACACACGGGGAATGCTTTGGATGCCTTGGGCTAAGGAAGAAGGAGCTGGGGTGTGGGGAAGAGGAGGGAGAGAGAGAAGCCACAGGATGGGGACTGGAGGTGGGGGGGACATGTAGAGGGGGATTTCATTGGCAATCCTCTCCCTGGGAAATGAAAACATTTCTTAATTGCCATTAGGGAAATAGGTTAAATACAGGCTTTGGTAAGCTGCTAAGGGCTGGCTAACAGATTAGAGTGGATGGCTGTTGAAGTATACTCATTTCCATTATATGACAGAGCAGGGAATTTTTATTTTCTTAATAGTCTTCAAGACTGTTCCTGCCAGGGACTGGGTGTGAGACTGCTAGTTAGATTTTAACTAGTCACCTTCCAGGTGATGAAATGAGGCCCAATTCTCTGGCCCTGAAGTGACTGCTTTACTGCCTCATCTAAGGAAACAGAAACGACAGGACTGCTGATGAGGACGGTATTGTAACATCTTCCTATTTTATCCACACAAAATAACCATGAGTAATTGCAGAATCAGAGAAACTAAAGACATGATGCAGCATACCTGCCACACCAGGAAAAGAGAGGGAAAAGCATCTCAGGACGCTCAAACACTGAAGGAGACTCACAGGCTGAGCTTGGGCTTAACAGCAGTCCTGCAAGGGTGGAGTGTCTCCTCACCTCTGAAACCCTGGGGCCACGTGGGTGGGAGTATGGGCAACTTATGAAACCTAAATGCCACCACTTGCCTACCAAGATCATCAAAGCACTCTCCTTCCCCACATTCACCCAAGACCCAAGGTGGCTGCACTTCCTCTTCACCTGTAGGTTCCTCAAAAGCTCCATCACCAGCCTACAGAAAGGATGGTAAAAAATGTTTCCAGCAAACTGTGTGGGAGCAAATGTAAACCAAGTTTCCCTGTAAATGGGCACATTTACTCATCCTCAAAACTAAGCAGTGCTACAAGAAGTACACATTGCAAAGCTGAGACACCATCCTGTAATCCTTCGTCATGCAAAATTCCCTGAGGCATGAGTGGGAGTTTTATCTGAGTAAGGCCTGAGTTTTTTAAGGAAAGCCTTTGTTCCGGGGCTCCCTGAAGCCAACATACTGAACTATGCAAACAATCATGGATTGGCAGGTGAAGTCAACAGGGCGTCATTTGAAGAACAAGTTTCTGGCAGCAATGCTGCTTTAAAAGCAGTTGCTGCCACCCCCTTTTTCCACATGCAGGCACTTTTACGTTCCTCTACCCCAGTCTTCCTCAATGATAAAGACACAATCATTTGTACAGCTGCGTGCAAAATGGATCAAGGAACCACTCTGGCTGTAAACTACCCAAGATGGGCGTTCTTCCACAAGCTTTAACTTACCTTCATAAACAACTTCGAGGCAGAGAAAGCTATGGCCAAGATTTAATAAACAAGAAACAGGGACACACAGGCTATAGCCATAGCTGAAACCATCCTATGGTACAGCAGATTATTTGCTCAGAAAGGACTATGTCCAACTACGAGCATCTTCTAGCCTCTAAGACAGAACTGCATCCACAAGTCTCCCACATCAGCATCAACTCCTGATCTGTCTTTAACATCTGAACTGTGGCCAGGAATTGTCCAAAAGAGAGCTGGTTGAGTTGGGCCAAAACTGCTAGCAACCATCTCCACCATCCTAACTGTATATATTTCCAGCACCTAGAGCTCCTATGCCCAATAGAGAACAGAGAATAGGACCATCTTTTGAGGTGTCCAGTGTGTACTGGCCATCTTAATGCATTTTAAAGTCTGGGGCTACTTGTTGGTTTCATCTGATTAAACATAAACTTGTCCATGGCAGATGTCTCAACGAGACTGACATGTTGTAAACATCAGCTTGTTTTCTCCATGGACAGTAAAGGGAGCTGGGAAAAAATATGCCACTCCGGCTCCCTACCAAGAATCACACTGGAGACAAAGGCAAACCATTAAATTCACTTTGGCTGTTCTCTCTTCCAAGACAACATGCTTGCCACAAGATGAGACTTAAAGCTTGCTTACCTGAGAGCAGAGACAGATAAAAAGTCACTGTGGAACAGCAACCACATTGGTAACCTATGCTTGAAGGGCATTTGCTCAGCTGTTCTGCAATCACAGATTAAGCTGGCATGGGCAGAAAGCCCATTCATTTCCACAGTACTAGCCCGTCCTTTTCACTTGGCTAGTAATTCCAAGCATTTATCTTGCATGGAGTTGTGTTTCCCAGGAGCACACTGGATCTTGATCTGAAGTCAAGAAGAAATGGAAAGCCCAGCACTTTCCTTTTTTAATAGCTTCCCTTTATCACCTCTCACTCAGAAACATTTGCCTGCTTCCCATACACACAAAGTATGTGTGAATTGACATAAACCCCTGGGCCACAAACAGCTATTCTTCCTGGATGATCCAAGAATTAACAGGAATACATACATCAGGATAAGTAGGAAATCAAGGTTATAATATGCTTGTTTTAAAGAGCCTGGGATAGATCCTTTGCATCTTGCCAAACATTTCAGGTCAGAAGTTCTTATGCATGTTTTCCTTGGGGCCGTGTATTCAGCCACAGCCAATTTCAACTAGCCACAGCATTGTTAGAAAGACAACTGAATACCTAAAATATGCTTTTGCCATGGTGGCTGTATAGGATATCCTTAGCGGCTGAATGCAGCCACTGTGGCTGTATGAATCCTGGTTTAGGTCCACAGAAATCAGTGGCGATGCATGGAGTAAGGCAAGCCAAGAATGTGCTTTTTGTATGAACTTCTCTAATAACACTGAAATATTGTTTTAAGAAGAATTATTAATACAGTGTTCCTTTATGCTGTTTCCTCTTTTGGCAGAGGTAGAACATCAGGGAAATAACAGAGGTGTCTACTCTTATCTCAGCCTTCTTGACAAGACTGTTGGTTTGGTTTTTTTTCCAGCATAGGTACAGTTCAAGACTGTGCACCCTTTAAACTATTTACATCTGGACATGCAAGCATAAGCCTTACACGCAAGTGTAATCCTCTTCAAACACATGGCTATGCTATGGTTCAACCTTTTTCAGCAAACAGCATGCGTTTATTCTTGTTTAACACCATCTAAGTACTTCTGAAAGGCACTGCATGCTAAGCCAGCACAATCCTGGTTCCCAATTAAGAAAAAAGGTACTGTTGTAAATGTACTACAAAGTCAGGTAATGTGTTTTTTCTGTCATTAGGGAAAGGAGAGGTACTGTTTTGAAGTACTATATAGTGGCAAAGGAGTGGACACACTATGCTTTACATCAAGTACTTGGCAACATAAGTAGCATACAGATAAATTGTCTCTTTCTGCAAGTTATGACAAGTCCAATTACTCTGAACCCTACCTTTGGTTTCAGGCACTTGAATTCTCATTCTCTAAACCCTCTAGCATGCACATTCCTGCAGTAGAACAGCTTCCTTTTCCCTGCTTATTGCACAAACATTTAAACTAAATTTAGAAATAATGTATCTATATGAAGGAGAAGTCTTCAGAGTAGTGATCATGACATTGGATGGTTATCCTTTGATGGCATAAAATTAATAAGATCAGTGGAAGAAGCAGCTTTATGACAAGTATGGGGACTACTGCTGCAAACAGTGCTCTTGGTTCCTATGTACTAACTACAAATAACTCTAGATATTTTCTTTTTTCTTTTTTTTTTAATGTCTTGTCTATCTAAAGACAGCATCTCTATTACAATATCATGTTCTACAAGAAGGAAAATTAACCTCATCAGCCATTCTGGAATCCCCCACATTATGAATTACATCTCAGACTACACTTGGCAAACCAAAAAAGCTTTGAGTAACCCTGGACAAGTAGTTGGACACAAGTCTACTTACAATTACGTAAATGTGTAGTGCTGGGAAATCAGTTGCTTGTGATTTACTATTAAGGACGGACCGTTTTTCATCAAGATGTTACTTGCATCCAGTAGCTTTACTCCAAAATAAAATGAGGAACAAATGGGCAATATTCTAAAATGGGTGAAAATCATCTTCTCATTTACACTAAAGCAGCTCCAATGCAGGTCAGTGCAGACACTTGGAAAAAACATGGAAAAACAGTGTGGAATTTGAAATATATAGTTTTATTGTATATACGTAATAATAAAGTGAACAACCTGAGATGGGGGTGGGGTGTCTGCATTATTTAATACCTTTAAACTGAGATTAGATGGCTTCCTAAAAACAAGCTTTACCACATTCATTTAGGACATGAGATGTGTGCAGGAAGTACTGGATACATTTTTATAACTGATGTTCTGCTGAAGATAAAACTACCTGATCATAACAGATTTAGGCTTTAAATCCTATAAACCTGGGAATGTGACCCACTATTACTTATGAAGTGACAAAAGAGCTTCCTCAACTATTTATCAGAAAAGGAAAATTAATTTTAAAGACTATTAACTGAGCTTTTCATTATCCAAGTACAATTTCTTTTGCTGTCACCCTCCCCCCTTTTATTCAAAACACAAATACATGAGACCAAATTAATGTGGGACTGACTTTGTGCATGAAAGGAAAAGAAGCCCAAGTTCCTGTAAACCTTTCAAACTTTCATTCCCCCCCCTTCCGAGTTTGCACGGAGGAGTCTATTTTACAAGATTATGCATGTAATGGTCCTGCAGATTGCTTCTTCATGCCAAAATTTCTCTTTGAAGTTTGCTCTCCCATTAGCATTTCAGTGTAGGTATCCTAACTGATCGCGCAAGCACAGCAGAACTCCAGAACTGTCCATGTTCTGTCGAATACAGTTGTTTCATGTTGCCTGTGATTTACAGTCTTAATTAATGCTCAAAAGAAGAAGAGCACATCTTTGGTGGAGCATCCCCCCTCCGCACACACGCATACCCCTCCTCCCCTTTTATTTTTTTGGTACAAACCAGTGCTCTCAGGGTTTTGTTGGACATTGTGCAGGATGACTTTGCCAAGCAGAATGGAACACACTTAATACTTTTCCTTTATAACCTTTGCAATAAATCAGCTACCACTCCACTTGCACAAGAATGGCCATTAGTGTCCTGTCCCCTCCCCCAGCACTTCCCGAATTTTAAACAAAGTAGGAATAAACTGAAGCTGAGCAGAGCCAGTGAGCCCAGTAAATCAGTTTAATGAGAACTGGATCAGTCATATGAAGTCCACTACTGAACAAATAAGGTAGACAGGAGAGGCTGAGCTTTCCATGGAGGTACTGCGAATGGGGAAGCAGGAAAGCAGTGCTCACATACTTCATCTTCAGCAGTAACACATGTCTGTTGTGAACACCCTGTTCTTTAAAATCACATTTGCTGCAGCTTGCTGCTGCAGTTCATTGTTTAGATTTGGATGTTTCCTCTCCTGTTTGTGGTTTTGTTTCTCCATGTTTTCCCACAGAAACAAGAGTTTTCTATTTACTCATTTTCATCACTTGTCTCCTCCAAGATTCACTTTGACTCTTCATTTATCCTTCTCAGGTCTCCCTTATTTCCACATTTACTGTAAATGAACACACCTACACACACACACTACTGTTCCATTCAAAAGCCATAAAGCAAATAATCCTGTATTTGCAGGAATGCAGAGTATTAAAGAAACCACATCGACTTTTGTATATGGCAGCAAGTAGACCATGGATTTTCTTGGTCAAAGCGGACTAAGAGGCCTCTTACCTCCCATACATCAGTCTCCACCTCAGTGCCACAGCTTCTCCTTGTTTGCTCAGTCTCATGCACCCTGAAAAAGGATCTGGTGAGATGTACTGATGAGCAAATCAGGAATTAGGATGCCATTTCTGCACAGCACTGTACCATTGCCCTGCTCCAGGCACAAAAAATGCATCTCTGTCTCTTCCTTGAGACTGCCGAACCTCCTTCACCCGGGACTCAGCAAGAAAATCATCCTATCCCAGGTGCCCCAGCCCCAGTTATAACTCTTTTCTACTTAAAATGGTCATACCTTTTCAAAATTAAGGGCAGAAAAGATCACCTTTTCTCTTCTTCTTACTTCCTCCAGAAAGAGCCATCAGAGCTCGCTTGCAAGATCCTGCTATCCCATTAGTCCCAAAGCTTGTAGCACTTATTTGTAAATCTCATCCTGTCTCCAGAACATTACTGTCTTCACTGTGAGCCTAACATAAGAGTGGAATTTGATTCATCTCTCTGAAGCACACACCTTACAGCCATACCTCTAATCCTAGCAGGCCAGTCAACAAAACCCACTAAAGCATCCTGAGTTGCTTCTCTCCCAGAGCATAATTTTCTCAGATATGCTATTGCCTGTTCTTCTGGATGACCTGAAAAATTTCTCGCTATTCAATTTCCACACTTGTCAATAGGAAAACCTATTAATACTGTCGCCCCTCCAACCCCTTCCTGACTTCTGGGAAAACACAACTAATTAGAGAGACAGGCAGAGTCCACACTGCATCCTCTTGCCTCCTGCTTTCTCCTTTCTCAGTACAAAGAAGAGGCACACCTGGGGCTGCCAACCTGGCCTGGGAGATGGAGAACCTCTACCACTGCAGGCACAATGGAGACGATTCTGTACAGTTAAAGGTGACAGGCACTCTTTAAGAGTTTATAAGCACAATATTTAAAGATGTTAAGATGATACCTACCAGTTGAGGTGAGAAACAGAATGTATTTATGACAGTTTGGAGACCCTGTTTATATACGATCAGCTTCTACTTTATGGACAACCAGTACTGTGAGCTCTTAAGATTTCTACTGTGAGTCTTACAATACAACATGCTTTTTTTAAAGTCTTGTATCAAAAAATCATGTGACTTTGTGGAAATCTCAGCTTCATGTGAGAAAAAAATTGTCTCATCTTCTTGGTGACAAAGAAAAGCCTGAAACCAAAATCTAATAGCACCAAACACAGACAGACAATTAAAGAACACAAAAATATTACTTTCATAATGTGTGATTTTTTTTTCATGACCTCAGAGCCTTACAGTTCTTGGAAGCTAGGGTTTGATTGTATTAAAAGGTATAATATAAAACCTCCATATTCTCTGCAGTGATTTAAATTTTTTCTTGGCTTTTCTGCAGATAAAAAAATACTATCTATTTTGATGCCCTACCTCATTATAACACCATAGTAAACTACTTTCTCCAACCTCTAGACTAATGCTTTACTCTTAATTGTGTTTATCAGTTCTCTTCTGCAGAATCCTGTGGTTTTCCGACAAAGCAAGCACATTCATGGAGCTGTTGGAACAAGTCCAGAGGAGGGCCACAAAGATGATCGGGGGACTGGAGCATCTCCCATATGAAGACAGGCTGAGAGAGTTGGGGCTGTTCAGCCTGGGGAAGAGAAGGCTGCATGGAGACCTCATAGCAGCCTTCCAGTATCTGAAGGGGGCCTATAAGGATGCTGGGGAGGGGCTCTTCATTAGGGACTGTAGTAACAGGACAAGGGGTAACGGGTTCAAACTTAAACAGGAGAGGTTTAGATTGGATATAAGGAAAAAATTCTTTCCTGTTAGGGTGGTGAGGCACTGGAATGGGTTGCCCAGGGAGGTTGTGAGTGCTCCATCCCTGGCAGTGTTCAAGGCCAGGTTGGACAAAGCCTTGGGTGACACAGTTTAGTGTGAAGTGTCCCTGCTTATGGGAGGGGGGTTGNCGATCTAAGCCTTGGGTGACACAGTTTAGTGTGAAGTGTCCCTGCTTATGGGAGGGGGGTTGGAACTAGATGATCTTAAGGTCCTTTCCAACCCTAACTATTCTGTGATTCTATGATTCCGTCCCCACTGTTCTGAGTGAAAAAAAAATATTCAAAAATGGATGCAAAATCAATGACATTAACAAATAGGCAGTTTCAAGCTTCTGCTCTGCAAAAGCACATTGAATTACTCTCTATATAACACATTAATCAGGACAAACTTTGATTATTTTTTTTTTTTAGTCCCTGCTGTTCTCTCTGTCTCTTATTCTGTGACATAGATATTCAAACTACCTAGGATGATCCATGGGTTCAGATAATCCAACAAACCAAGCAGTTAAGGAAAACAAGAAAAGGAAATTAAAACCATGAGAAGTCTTCATTCTAAATGGCTACACATATCTCATCTTTGTAAAAAGAGACGAGGTACTGCATTCATAGCAGAGTAAGACAGTCCATGATAATTTAAAAACTTTGGAAAAGAGATTTCACTGGAAAGCAGCTTAAGATTGTTCTTTCCTTTCTCCCCCAACCAGAACTTTGCAGGCATCTGCAAAAAAATAATCTAAAAATGATCTGTTGTAATGGACCATCATTCTGGTCACAGCCACCAACGGGCCAGATCCAAAGCCCTCTGTAATGAGAGTCTCCCTGTTGATTTCATGGCTTTGGACTGAGACCAATGTTTGTGAATTTCTCTCAAGAAGCAATTTTTCCAAATAAGACGGGATTTATCTGGAATATTTCCAAGGGCTACGTGACACTTTCAAGAGTTTATATTAATCCAAGTGACTTTTAGGAGCCAGTCCTCTGTTATTTTTACATGGAAAAAGCTTGTAGGAGGAGGGGAGGGAAAGAGAAGCACTGTATGAGTCCATCTAGGCTTTCTAGATCCTTCTTTGGAAAGTGTCCCTCAGGTTTGGTGGCACAGGCAGCACACCATCTCATCCCTTCCTTTTAGCCTCTCCTAAGGAGCAACCACAACCTACTGACCAGCTGTGGTCAGAAGCGGTTATAGAAGGAAATTAGCTGCACTGCCCCCCTAGACATTTCCTTCACATGTCCAGAGTGGGGCAGGTGACAGTTTGCCTGCCACAGGGTGTCTCCCATGTGGTGTGAACCCAGCATCTTGCTGTCTCTTTCTGTCTACAGGCTATGTAGGGAATGTCCAGCATTAGGTCTGGTATGGCACTGGTTTAGTATGGCAATCCTCAACTACCACCACAGCTCCCTGGGCACTCTTGCTCCAGAGCTGCAAGTCATCCACAGTTCCAGCTGGCTTCTGGTGCCCAAATAGTGCCAAGTAGCTTAGGCTGAATCAGACCCATGGCTGCTGTAACTGAAACGGTAGGCTGCACCAGCCCCCAGCCGCTGCCAATTGAGGAAAAGGAAGGAGGGGAGGAAGAAAGGGGATGTAACATCTCCCAGATATTTTTCACTTTCCCTGCATGCCAGGACATCAGGCTTACAGCATCCACTGTGGGGCACAATGTCTCTCAGCACAAAGTCTTATAACTGCATTCTGCTCAGTATCTTCCTCTTTACTAGAAAGGACCATCACATGCCTCGCTGTCTTCAGAAGTAATGTAAACGGCTAAAGTCATTACATTTGCCTCCGCACAACAATACTGAAGCAATCTGGTAACTGCTGTGAAGCATGAACAAGCAAAAACGAAAGACCCTTTCTCACTGTCACAGGATGTAATTAGAGGTAAGGCTGAAGAACAGAAGTCTCACTCAGTAACTGCAAACACCATTTTTTTGTGTTTAGAGACAAAAATACTGCTAACATTAAAACTGCAAGAAAAATGCCTTGGCAGACCTCCAGGATCTACCCAACCCACAGTCAGTACCAGAGTGCTTACAGATACATAATTAACACAGCTTGAACCATTCAATGCAATGTTAAGCAGCCTGAAAATTTACAGTTTTACAGCAGGACTTCTGCACAGATGGAGTAATACCATGATTTGTTACACAGCAGCCTGATAGAATAGCAGGCAAGACAAGACAGCATCTTTATTAATGAAATTGCTACCTTCTGCACTTAGTTTTTCCTTCAGTCAACACAGAAAGGTATTCAGGCTCTTCAGTGCTGGAAGAGTATTCAGGTGGTCTTTAGAGCAAATATCCTGAGATAGTTAGGTGCTTAACCTCCCTTGAAATCAAACAGTTATGTTACTATGTGAGGGACTATATTTTGACTCTTTAGCAGCTTTTTATAGTATTCACTTAAGAAACTTTCTGCCAAAGAGCCAGGCCAAAAAACCCCACTGCATATGGAACTACATCTACCAAATTTATATTAGCTACTCTGAGGAGAAAATACTGTGTCCATAAAAAAGTAAAAACATCTCGATTCAACATGAGCTGGTGTTCAGACCTGCTCTTATTCACTTGGCGATTCTGAATACCTCTTGCAAGCACTACTGTGAAAACTCAAAAGCACTTTTTCAAATGAAAGAAAATCAGTGTATCTAGTGTCGGCAAGCCTTGTAAAGTCCATACATGTTTACACTTGGCATCAGATTACACACATTTGACTTCTTGATTTACTGTGCTGCACTTGTGTTTTCCCTTCTTTTGTCAGAAATAAAATACAGCTATTCTTAAGAGAAGTCTTTGTTTTTAGAAAGACCTAATTTGTACTGTATGTTAGGAGAGTTCACTTGTCACCCCACCCAAGGAGAAGCCTGATCTAAGCACCAGGGGGATGGAAAAAGCAAAACTCAGAAGAGGTTAATTTGGGTAACAGCAATAGCTGTTTGCAAGACATAAAAAAGGAGAAAGAGGACAAACAGTGGAGTCCTTGGACAGGTTGCCTTGGGTTTTTTTGCTGCATCACAAAAGCAATTCTGCTGAAATCTTACTCGGAACATCGCCTGAGTAAAAAAGAGAAACACAGTTCTTAAATTATTTTGTACTTTCCATGTACAGAGGAACAGTCAGAACTGTATGGGGTTTTACGCCTTCTTAGTAGCCAGCTTATGAACAGCACAGCTACCAGTCTTTCCATAGGAAAAACAATGTTCTGTGGATAATAATAGCATGACTAACTGCTCAAGCTTCAGAGGCAAAGAAAGCCTTCTACCTTAATACAGTAAGTAACAGAGTACTGGTAAGTAATAAAAATAATCAGAAAAAAAAACCCAAACAACATTAGAGAGAGTCAGGAACTGGAGAACAGTTTTACACAACTGAAAGATTTGCACAATTTGACTTTTCTCTTATTTCTATGATTCTCTGAGAAGCAGATTACATTAAAATTAGATTAAATGAAGGGGGTTTTATTTGTACAATGTGTGTTAGCAGGCCATCAAATGGAACCATGGTACCTAAGTGTAGAATCAAACTCATAAAGATAGCAGTAGCCACAACAAAGTGAATAACTAGGTGAGACCCGAAATTTTCAACATGTTTGTGTGGATATTCATATGCAGGAAAAGGAAACATCCAAATGTAGAAAACAGGTCAAATAAAAACAGTAGTATGATTTCCAAACTAATTCAGACATTATCCTATCGCTGATTGTTATAGAAATAAAAAAACAAGTTATATCAAACACCATTTGTGACTGTTAATAATTTGAGGGAAAACCATAATCCAGACCATTCTTTCTAAATGTAACAAAGCAGGTTTGCCTCAGAACATGGCTTGATGCCCTCTGCACACAGCCAACCTAAGATCAGCCCAAAAGAGACAATTTAGGAGGAAGGAAACAAACACTCAGTTATGAGTCCTAGTGTCTAAGTTGCCTATCTGACAAATAAGTGTATTTAGTTCTGCTGTTACAGGCAATCCTACTAAATGTTTGTAGAACTAGAGCTTTAATTCTATTTCCCCTGTGATCCAAACAAAATCAGAGGGGGAATAATGCTTTATACGCAAAATACATTGAACCTATGCTTTTTTTCAAAGTGTGTATTAGCCCCACAGCATTTCTCATACATTTCCGCAGGATCTCATACAGAAATAAAGAGGGCTTTTACAGGCAGGTTCTTTCATAAATCTATCACAGATGAGCATCAAACTAACAGTGACAGAGAAATGTGTATTTTCTTACTTCTATGATTCTATAATATTGGAGACTGTGCTGGTCAGAGCTACTGTGAGCACATGAAACAAATTCAGGCCCACATAAAACTTTCCTGACAATGCTGCAAGTGATAAGCTATAAATCGTCTTTGTGTGATTTCTGTGCACACTGTGTAATTGTTAAGATCTTAAAAATGTGCACTGATTCATGCTCTTGCCTTGAAATCTCATGACTGAAAATTCCTGATTGCAATTCCACCATTTGTTCAGAGCCAGAACCTAGGACCAAACTTGTAAGAGAGGACAAGGACACAACCTGGATGCATTACTTGCAGAAACCCATGGGACAGAAAACTTTGGAGTTTTTTTTTCAGCTGAGATGTGAAATGTCCTCCTGGGAATTAGTGCGAAGCAGCAACCTGGGACCTCTACGTTCAATGTGCAGAATTATTTAGGCTTAGAGGCTTCCAAAATAAATAGCAGCTGTGGGCCTTCTCAGGAATTCTCTTTGTGGTGATAGAAATCTCTGCTTGGATTGTCACCCTATACTGGAGAAAACTGCAGCTTTGCTATTCGTCACTCTTTCCCAGTCTAAGAGATCCTAAACCAGTAATCTAGCATAGCATGCAAACAGCCTGTAGAAGCAGAGAAACCACATTTTAAATTATATATATTAGGGTTCAGTTTAATGAGTTTCAAAGAATTTTTCCCATCCGTTTTATTAGATTTTGGAAAATAAACTGTGTGTCGTACTGATGAAATCCAAAATAGGAGGGTAACTACAGTTGCCTTGTTTACATGAAGAGCGAGAATGTTCCTCTTCAGATTAGCAAAAGAGAAAATGGCATTTATTGTATAGGATATCTATTGTTGACGTGCAATCTTTTCATCAACTAAGCTGCATGCCCGAATTTAGAGAGGCTGACTGCCCGTTTCAGTAACAGTATTAATTACAGTTTCATGCTGAATTCTCTGCAAAGTAGAGATGTTACAACAGCAAAAAGAGCACATTCCCTAAAGTAGCCCTCCTCCTGGGGAATTTTGATGGGGTACATGGAAGGGCGCTCACAGACCCTGGCACAATATCCAGAACTATTTTAACATTCTGTTTAAACATTTTCAAATGGAAGTGCACTAACTGCCATCTCCTGCAAATGTGGAGCCAACTGCTTACAAACCAGAGCTGCCATGTTACACATTCCTGTGGTGGCTACTGCTTGGCGAACGCTAGACATCATTCCTAAATCACCATAATCCAGCACTGTCAGAGATGGCTTGCCATTTTGGTCACAGCTCCTACAAGGAAGCACCTTGGAAAGCTGTGTAAGTCAATGCACACCAGCCAAGGAGTAGTCTCTTTCTACCCTGCAGATAACAACTCATGAGAAGCTTACTGCTATCTGCTTTGCAGTTCTAGCACTTGTGATACTACAGTGATGCATGAGCTGAGGAGCTGTGAAGCTTTTTTCACTGATGTTTTTTCCCTTTTAATTTTCCAATGGCTTTTGACATCTTTTTAAACTAAAGAGCTAGGGTATTTCCCTTTGTCTCTTTGTTGCCATGATATGAAGATGAAACTGTACATATGGGACCCTCCCCAAGAGCTGAGATGCTGTTAAGAAGTAGCCCATGTTTAAACACTACAAAGGGTTTGCAAAAGACACTATTTAAAAACGTGTTATGTGTCTTCAGATTGCCTACCTATATTTTCTGGTTAAGAGCTATAAGGTTTTCAAGTATTACGGCATTTCTATGCTGAGCAGGATGGAAAAAGGAATAAGTAGGATTTAAGACCTGAAAGTGTAACCAAAAAGCTTTGCACAATTGACAGGGTGTTTGTACTTCAGATATTAAAGTACAATTTGATTAACATACTTACCAAAGTTCAAATGATAAATGTGGCTTTGGTGAAATTATTTTGCTGGAAACAAAAACTTCTTTAGACTAGTTAAAATACATGAGGATGTTAAATACTGTTACAGTGATTTAATGAGTATTTGGTTTCACTGTGATACTGGAAAATCAAACAAGATAGTTTCAGTCTGAGCTTGAGGAGATTCTGATCAAAGGCTTCCAGTATTTTCAGTTTTTACAAATTTTGTATTTTTTGCATTACTGAATGTTGTTGAAATTATTAATGGAAAGCATCTGTACTTTATAAAGTCTGTGTCACTTCTTCTAACAGGGGGAGTGGATGCCAGCTGCCAAGCCTGTCCTGCACATCTCACACAAGAGCATGTAGGGGTTCATTTGGCTATTGAGACCATCTGGGCTTCCTCAGCTTTCACTGAGCAGTACTATGCTTCACACACCAGCCTTTCAGACTGCACATCTACAAATAAAATATTTTGGCCTTTCTGCCAACTTTCTATCCATCTGCTAAGCACTGGCCATGGGGCCAGTTAATTTTGTTCCAGCACTTCACTCTTTTTTATTAGCTTATGCCTGCAAGATCTCCACCTTCCAACCAGTTCCCTGCTGACATACAGCACACACCTGTGCCTGTGGCTTTTAGAGAGCAGCTTCTTTTAGCCCATTACAATCAAGGCCCTTTGTGCAGTGATTTATTTCACACTACTCTCTGACAAGGACTGTGCAGCTCCATTGACTGCTTTGGTGGGCACAGTCTCACTTGGAACCTCCAAGCTCCAATACAAAGAAAAGCAACTGAGGCAAAAGAAATACACCAATTGGTAAAACAAATTTCAGGAAAACTCTGCAGCAATTGAGAATGCCTTGAAGGAAAAAAAAAAAATATTGGATAAAATGAGTGATTGTACACAATACCTCTGTCATGGCAGCCATATGACAATGAGAAACAGGAAATCTCACTTACTTGCCTAAGTGAGAGAGGCTGGAGATCTTTAGTAGTCTAACTATGATTTCTAGTACTTTGTATTGCTCACTTTATGGAGCCAAAAAAAGACAAAAGACCCCACATAAACACTAAGCGGTATTACAGGAAATATGCATTTTTCTTAATTTCAGGGAGGTGCTTGCCACGTTTGTTTATGGAATCACTCATTCTGTTTACAGGGACATTAACTGCATGAGTATCATTTTTCCTCTCTGTGATTTTTATACACGGTGCACTAATTCTGAAAGTAAGTCAGTGAGTTGACCCTGTTTTCTGCAGTTCAAGCCTAGCACTGCAACACAGTCATTATGGTGCTTCCTCCATGCATTAGTTATTGAAAGGGCTGACCCCAAAATAAAACGATGCAAATCACATTAGCACTCAAACCAAACGCTGCTGTGCTCGGAGAAACGGAAAAGCACGAGTGCTTCTGCAGCACCACCACAGCAGCAGCGGCTGCTTAGCCAAGCTACAAAAGTCTTCTGTCACGGCTGGACAGGAGGAAGCAAGCCCCAGGCTGGCAGCTCGGAAAGGAGGAGAGGGGGGACCACGGGATCCGGCATAATCACAGAGGAGAAATGAAAAGCAATAGGCAGAACAAGAGAAAATACGTGCTAAAACTTGAAGGAAGCCAGAGTGAAAGAAACAGGTGTGGACAAGTAGATAAACGATGAGGGGAAAAAACAGTCAGTCACCACTCTTATTTTCAAAAGTAAAAGAGTAGATGAGGAGGGAGGTGCAAGCCCACCCTTTAGATAGGATACAGGAAAAGGAAAGGTGAGAAGGAAGGTCAACATGAAAAAGGAAAGAGGGAAAAGGGAGAAAAACTTCAAGAAAAAATGATGAAATTGTGGGGAGAAAACCCCACCCCAGCAGAAGTTCCTCCTTGTCTTGTTTTTCTCTTAGGAAAAAGAAGGAAACAAACAAACAAAACCCCAAAACAAAACAAAAAAACACAAATCAACCAACAGACTGAAAGAAAGCCAAAGGATGATTACAGTCTCACAGTAAGGAGGCAAAGGAGAGGAGCAAATTGGGTATCAACTGTATTCATTCGAGGATATGTAAGGGAGTAGCTCAATTAAAGAACACTGCAATGTAAAAAGAACGTTCCTTCGAGGAGGTAAATTATCTGTCCAGCAGAATTCCTGAGATTTTACTGTAAGCCCAACTTTGTCCGAAAAAACAGTGAATAGAGCTTCTGTCTGAAACTTTTCCCACCATTCCAAGACAGTTGGTATTTAATCTAAATAACCTCCTACTGAGTGTTGATTGCAGCCTGTAGCTCTGCAATCCAGCCTCATCATGGCCCAGTCTAAATAGAGCTTTAATAAATATTCAGCTTAAATTCACTCAAATTCCAGCTTGCTCAGAATATGATCTCTATTTCTGAGCCTGCAGTGGCTGAACTGAAAACTGGAACTTCACAACATTTGAGGAATTCTTTTCAGGTCTCCAACTTTAGGACTGTTGTGAAGCCACTGCTGTTTGGTGTATCAGTAATTTTGGCTGGAAAAAACAGGATATGTTTTCAAATATATGGTAAGTCTACAGCTCTGGCCAGACTATGGTATTGTGAATACCTCAGTGGTAAGCCTACCGGCACTGCATTTCAGGTAGGGGCTGAGAAGGGAGACCAGAATTGTATTTGTTTCAGCCTGTGTTCTTCCCACCCCACTCCAAATGCTGCAGTTGCACCTGGTTTGCTTCCACCGCTCTGTATCCATTTTAACCGTATAGACACCTCACTGCCTGTTCTGTGCCTACCTTGAATCCCACCAAACCACCCCCTTCACAGCAAATCCTCACTGAACAATAACAGATTTATTGACATGCAACAGGGGTCCAAACATGAGAAAATTAGGTTTGTTCAAATCCAAACTTCACAGGAAACTGGAGCCTAAAGAAATGCAGGCAGTATTTCTAATTACATTGCATTTTTAAGCTCCCTAGAGACCCTACTGTCCCACCAACGTTTTTTTCCTTGAGGAAAAAAAGGGAGAGAGCCTGTCTACAAGCAAATAACAAAGCCTCACCCAGTCCTCACTTAAATGCAAAGCACTTGCTGCTACAAGAGAGCTGGGACCACAGTTGCTCTTTCAGCCAGATACCTCATCCAAAATAGCCCCTTCCCACCTGCCAGATCCAATCAACAATGCGGAGGAGGGCTTTTATGGAGTCCAGTTTTTGTATCTTCCTGTTTTAGACCCAGTGACCCAAAGCTAACACCATTCCCTGCTCCAGCATTGCTCCACTGACTGACAGGGTCAGTCCTTGCTAGATGTCACTAAATCAACATCCCTCCAGGGTGTCTTTCCAAACGGAGAATATGTTCTCTCGGGTGACCTTCGGAGTTCACAAGTGACTGACGCAGAAGCCCCGTGCCATCCATCACTCCGGCAGGAGGGAACATTTGCAGCGGGTCAGAATGGCACGGGACTGCCATGAACTTCCTGCATCCTGCTTCTCTGCATACCGAGCCCTGCTGCTTCCAGTGATTCATTTATCAGGAGAAGGGAATAGAAGGCAAAGTCAATGAAGCTGCAGTGCGTGCAGCAGAGGTCAGGCCCAGGAGGGAACCTAAAGTGCGTACACACTCATAGACAAGAGACACAAAGAGACAGAGAGGGCAAGCATGTTTTCTATTAGCTGCCTGCTATAAATATTACCTTTCAGGTCAAATATTTTGTTTTGAAAATAGTAAAGTCCCAAGGACTGCTTTAACCCATCAATCTATAAGGAGGGGGAAAAAATGTCAATGTTTTCTTCATCTGAAAACTAGCTCAAAACAAACAAGGTCACAGCTGCTTCATGGCTAACAACAATAAGCCACTTCTATTGGTTCTTTTTTTTTTTTTACCCAGTTTAAAAGAAAAGCCAGATTTCTGATGCATGGAGGAACAATTCCCAGGATGATACCTGGAAGAGAAGTCCCTCATGTGATCAGTGATCTGAAGTGCCTGTAGAGCAGATCTAGAACTGACAAAACTGATTTGTGATGTGAACATGTGATACAGACAATGCTCTACCAGAAGAAGATATTAAACCATTTAACCAAAAGATTACAGGGTGGATTAGTTTGCCAGGAGGTATGAATGTCCTTGGATGAATAACTTCTACAATTAATAACTGCCTTGTTAAAATAATAAATAAATAGGGCAATAATATAGCCTCCTTTGCAGTACATTATGTGTTACTCTCCAAGGAATATTTGGGGAAAACCAACTGCCTTGCTGACAAGTGACACCTGAGGCCTGATAAACAGCCCTGTTTTCCTTAGCATGGCCCTCATTAGGGACAGGAGGAGTATGGGGACACAAATCAAGAGACTGCCTTCTGAATTCCCTCTGCCTGTCCTTTTTTGGTTGCCCTAACAGTCCACAGCCCCAGCTGTGAGCAGGCAGACAGTAGGAGCACACCTGCTGCCATGTGCCAGTGTAGGAAACACACAGGTCACCTTTTATCCTGGTGTCTCCTTTCTGTTTGCTGTGTTACTCTGCTCACAGCCATGCAGTGACAGGGGTCTGGGCACCACGGGTATACCATTAGCAATTCTGACTTAGCAGCCCTTGTTTGAACATATTCCTCTGAGAGCCGAATTTCCACTCATTTACGCTAGGAGCATGCTATCCCAACTTTTGTAAGGAAGCACATATGCATCATAACATCAAAACCCAAAAGCAACTCAGTCCCCTCTAGATACACCTTCACAAAGATAACTTTTACATTCTGGCAGCTGCAATTACATACGGTTAACTCTCACTGCATATTTTTTATGGCCTGATAAATACTGTGCAGTATGTTTTGAAAAATAAGGTGATTAATAAAAGGAGACCACATTCCAGCCCAGGAGCACAACGCTCTACCTGACATGCTAGCTCTGTGCCATAAGTCTATGGGGTGGGAAAAGGGGTCTCCAGGTACACCTCACCCATCACTTCTCATCCTAATACTCTCCACAGCAAAACCGTAACAGGCAGTTCAGTGCTCAAGCTCCTTCCTCCAGTCCTAATATATGTGGTTTTTTTCAGCCACTGTCATGCTAGCAGTTACACTGCATGATTAGCCACTAAAGACTTTCATACACCAGTGCAGCCAGCACTGTATTGACACAACTGGAAGTATCAGTGTTTTCCCAGTGCAAGCCTGACTCCCTGCTGTGTTGTGGCCCACCTCGGGGTGCAGTGGTGACTGGGAAAGGCAGGGCTCATAGAGCCACTCTTCTGTCCTACAGCACCCTATTCTGCTGTCACAGTATGTGGAACCCCTTTAATTTTCAATAATCAAATTGAGCATGTTATTAACTAACTGCTAAATCCCATTTTCTGACATCTTTATGGACAGCCTGAATCCCAAAGGAAGTGAAAACCTTCTCATATGCACCCCTGCTGGCTGCCCTAACACAAGTGATACCTACGCATACAAGCTGAGGCCTTCTCAAACCAGCTACCACCATTTCATGGCTGAAGTACAAGGACCAATGATCCATGAAACAGCTTAATTACTACATTAATATGACTGGAAGGACATTTCTTCCCTAGCAGAATACCTAACCCTTTTTTTCCAAAACATAAAGCCACTATGTTGGTGAATAATCAGTAGCATGAAAAGAGTATAGCAGAAGGGCAGTGAAGTTGCTCCAGCAGAGACCATTTTCCTACCACATCCACTGTCCATATTCACATCTCCATGTACAGAAATCTAATTAGTTAACTATTCTGACTGGAAGAGCACTACCATTCTGTTTTATGCTGTCAGATTAGCTATACCAAAACTATAGCTCCTTTACAGTGACAAAATTCCTAGGCAAAGGAGGAAAGCATGAAAGAGGGACCCTTAAGTACTCACTATGTATGTCTCGGCCCAGGCACATAAAGGGGCAGGAAGTAGCAGTGGGGTGAAAGGCAATGCTAATATTAAGAAAGGGTACACATTCAACTTAAGAACTGCTGTAAGCACAGAAACTGCTGTATGTGCTGGGAACTAGAGAAAGATGCCAAAATCATCTGCCATCTGAAGCACTGCTCTTTGCTCAGCAGCATTTGAGGTCCCTCTGCCTTTGCTGCAGTCATCTCCAGTGCATGTATGTCTCCAATAAGCAGCTGTTTTGCAAGTGTTCATCACTGTTATGGCTGCTCTGGTTTACACACTGGAATGGGATTATCTGGGGTTTTTAGATGACTGGGCTGGGATAATGACTAGCTGGCTGAGACTTTATCCAGCCAAAACAGAGATCACCCGAGAGGTGCAGAAGGCAGACCGGGGTGGAGAGGACAGGAAGGATAAACTTGTATCAACCCTTCCACCAAACAGTTCAGCCTTTTATACACAAATCAAGTTTGTAGCACAGAGGTCTTGTTAGAGACAAAGCTGATACTACACTAGAGCCACATCAAAGAGCCTTCTTTCTTTGTCTGTGCTTGGTAAAGAGCATGTGACCTCTTATTTTAGATGTGGATTTCTGACGTTTACCATATTCTGGTCACCTCAAGAACAGGCTACTGTCGTGGCTTTACTTGCTCGGGTCCTTAACATAACTCAGAAGCTGAAGTGAAATCCAACACACAACAGCCTCAAGTGTGGCATTATGATTACTTATGCATGAACGTTTGCAGGTTGAATTTAATGCAGCGGTATGGGGGTTTAACTGTAAATGCTTTCAGTTTCCCCAAGACACATGTCTATGGTGCCACTATAGAATTCAGTGGCACTGTATGTCTCCATAAGAGTAATGCTATGCAAGTAGCAGCATGAGCTAAATGCTGATCTTTGGTTTCTAATCAACTGACTGGGGAGGCAGACTTCTTGAGACAGCTTTTGCTGTATTTGTACTTTCCTCACAATTCTTCATGGTCTTGCTTGGTTATTGAGACTGCTGGCTTTATATTTCTTAGCAGACATAAACTTTATATTTAATATAACCAGGCAGAAGGAGAACTGCTAATCTATGCATCTCTAGAATAACAATACACACAAATCTCTTATGAACTGTCTGGCACTGAATATTGCAATTCTGTACTCAATTTTGGTGGTAATGCTGTATATGCATATTATATACAAAAGTTACACTGTATGATCATAAACTTTTCACAGTTCCCTCTGTAGTTAGGTAACATTAAGTAAGACAACTGTCTTTCACACAAGACTGATGCCTGGAAGTTATGTGTATTTAAATATGCAAAGCTATCTATATCACAGTCCCCAAGGCACATTTCACTGGAAAGCAAACTCAACATTTCTCCTCATATGAAGTAATTTTTTTTTCTCCCTTCTTCCTACCATCATTCTAAAGAGGAAAGTGTTTAAAAATGCAGGTTTTCTGAGGGGAGTTTTTCAAACTACAATAGTTTACAAATTTCTATAAAGCTCACTAAACATGCTCATAGAAACAAAGGCCTCTGCAATGTTCCCAACAAAAATGGTGCAGCAAGATGCTAGTGTATGAGAACCAGAAAGTGAAACAGGATTTAAAATTAGAAACTACAGTGAGACGTCATCAACTGAAAAACACCTGGGAAATAAGCTAACAGCCTAAGTAGCTAAAGAAACAAATGGTTTTTTTATTCTGAAATATACTTCTGTAAAATAGATATGCAGTTCATTTTCAATTTGCTATCAGCTCCAAACGCATGTCAGGTACCTGCTCTTGCGGAGCTCAAGTGCAGCACTATAAGCAAATTTACTTTTTCAAGTCAGGAAACATTCTGCTACATTGCTTTCCTGTTTTTCTCCCCTGACTCCGCAAAACTCTGCTAAGTTTGCTTCAGTAACTTCAAGCCGTACAGAAATACCAGACACTCTACTAACTTGGATCCGAGAAAGGAGCACAGAAAAAGATGTGGAGGAAAGAAGCATGAGAATTGTCTCAAATCCAGCTAAGAAGGCAGGGGGGGAGTTGGGGTTTTTGTTTGTTTGGTTGTTTTTTTCTGAAGTGAAGAAGTTTTGTTTTGGGACTAATTCATAATGTTAAGCAATGTGAAATAAAGTATGTCTCATCAAGGGTTCCCAAAGAAAGTCTGTGTATTTTTACAAATACATGTTATATGTTGAAAGGGATGTTCTGAGATGCTACACTTTCAGCATAATTAAAGAAATCATAAGCTTAAAAAAGTTGCAACTGAAAACTCTCAGCTCTTAACCAGAACAACAAATTGAATTCATAACCAAGTTAACTGCTTTGCTTTCCAGAACAGCACATATTGGCAAACTAAGTTATTAGTCACAAAAACCTCTTTTACCCAGCTCTAGCTAAAGAGCAGAGGACTGTTTCCACAAATTTAAGGGATAAAAGAGCTGCTGTGACTTGATTCAGATCACAGTATACACCTCTAGTTGCCAGAGATAGCCAGTAACTCTGCAGAGTTACCACTACACCTTATTGTGCCTCAGCTCACTCTGAAGATAGGATATCCAAGAGATAAGGGAGAGGCATGGAAATTCTCCCATCCCCAAGGGGAGGAAGGCTGCAGGGCTGAGGTGGGGCATGCCAGCAATTTCCTTCACAGAAGGTGAACTTCCTAGGTGTTTGCACAAAAGCCCTGTTCAAGGCGTGCAGCAGAACAAGGAGCCTTGTTTCCATGAAGGAGAAGTGGTTAACATCACTGCCCTCATCAAATCTGGCTCACTACCTACTTCAGCCACAAAGTATGATGTGTGATATTAAGTTACCTAATTTTCTTGCGAACTTCTCAAGTTATCTCTCCCAACAGCCTTAACATACACAGCTTAGACTCACTGGCCAGGTAAGCCCACTTATCACAGATGCTTCTTGATCTCTCTCTGTCTAAACACACACCACTCCCAATACCAATTTTTTTAAAGCTTCACTTAAACAGGAATCTTCTCCAGGTTGAGAACTGAGGACTATTACTACTAGCCTCCTACTTTTTTCACTTGTTTTAATTCATGCCAGGACTTTACCACCACACTGACTTCAGGTTCTTTGTGAAAGATTATATCAAGATAATATCCAAGTGTTTCCATTTTTATTTTCATACATTTCTTTTCCCTATTTTTCCTTCAGGAAAATCCAGAACACTTAGCAGCATGGTGCAACTTAACAAAATCTGTACTACTACTCAGTGGTCTATTACACTTCCTCCTTTTACTTACTAGTTACCATCAGTTAGTGGGAGCACAGACTCATTACAATGTTGTGTAATTCTTAGAACATTCTTCATGAATCTTACGGGGAAAAAAAGTGTAACTTACATTCTATTAAAAGTCTACTTCCCCCCATGTTAATGCTTTACAGGAGAATTGAAGGTGATTATTCTTACACCTACCAAAATTACTTAAGTTGCTCTTCACTTTCTTTAGAAGTCTCCATAGACACACAAAAACCAACAAAACCAAAACACCACCCACCAAACTTGGATATGTTTCAGTGTACGTTTCCATTTCATTCTTTGGGGGAAGAAAAAAAAGGGAAATTGGTTGCCTTTTTCCAATTCCTCAACTTCATAACTGGCAGTGAGTAACTGCTGGATGGTTATTTCCCTCCATCATCCATTGTGGTGAAGTTGACACAGTAATTCCTAGCACACAGTTGCTAGGAAAACCCCCACAACGTGTTAATTTTCATTATACAGTGCTAAAAGGATGTGCAACTGCAGCTAAGGAGCTATCCTCTAAAGCAGTCATGTCCTGTTTTAGCCAAGCACTAAGTAAAAACTTAATAACTTCAAGAGTATGAAAATTGGGACCCCTCATGGAAGTAAAGCAGAAGATGTCAGAGAATGCCAGTACTGAAGAGTGCCTGAGCTAAATAAAAAATCTCACCTCCATTGTCAGCAGCACGACATAGGTATAAAAAATATTTGCCTTTACCATCTGGGGGCTTACAGAAATGCTGGAGAGAGATTTCCTTACATGCAGTGATAGGACAAAGGGAAATGGCTTTAAACTGACAGAGGGGAGATTTAGATTAAGTAATTAGGAAGAAAATCTTCACTGTGAGAGTGGTGAGACACTGAAACAGGTTATCCAGAGAAGCTGTGGCTGCTCCATCCCTGGCAGTGTTCAAGGCTAGGCTGGACGGGGCTTTGAACAACCTGGTCTAGTGGAAGGTGTCCCTGCCCAGGGTTGGAATTGGATGATCTTTAAGGTCCCTTGCAACCCAAACCATTCTATGATTCCACGATTTGTTTCTCAGTGACAAAAGCACCTGCACTTTTAAAGTCATCTGAACAAATAACAGCAAACATTTAAACTGTACATTTCCCATTTTGAGGAGAAACGAAGTTACCAGAGTACAAACCTGCTGCACTTTGGTGTGAGGATTTCAGAGCTCACATCAACACTCTGTGATGCAAAGAAAATTGAGAAAAACAAAACCAACCTTCACGGATTTTCAGCATATAAAGTTGTTGCAAGAGGTGCCAAAAGAAGTCATTTCGAGCCAAACAGTTGGCTTGATGGCTCCGCTAATTACAGGCCAGGGCTGCTCCCGCTGGGCTGAAGAAGGCCAAGGCTTGTTGTCCCGCAGACGGATTAGCCACTGTTGCCCATTAAGACCACCGCTTGAGTGTAGACAGAGATGTGGAAGGAAACATAAGAAGGCAGCATGTGCATAACCAAACAGGCTACCTTGCTGAAAAGAAACCCCCTAAAGCCACATTCTGCTTCATTAGCACATGAAAATAAGGTAATTGAATACTTCAGTCTCCCATCCAGAGCCAAGATCCATCACTCATGGAAATGGAGTTTTGATAAGGTGGGGTGTTTAAATGAGGCAGAAAGAGTCTTTGAGTGTGTGTTACTTTGTTTATCTGAGAGAAATCCCACTTAAATATAAGTGAAAAAGACATAAAAATCACTTTATCCAAGGAATCACTGGAATATAACAAAGCCCCTCTGAGGATGAAACGTTAACAAACCCTTTTTAACATAACTCTGAAGACAGAAGGCATTATGCTTGTTGCTGCATTTATTTTTGCATCAAAATCCAACTTTCTCTCCAAGTTGTCTGGGGACTTTTTTCCTCCTCTCTTTGAACTCTATCTCACTAGCTATTTTTGCTGTCTTTAAACATCACATATACCAAGAGATACATGAAAATTCAAGCAACTGGCAGGGCAAGATATTTTAATTAGACTTCTGTTGGGGTATTTTAAATCATGCATGTCACACACTCAGGTTTTGGGGTTTTGAATTTTTTCCCTGAATTCTTCAGTTGGTAACCAAAATAAGCAAATAGATTTAATAAAAGAATTAGCACTCCCAATTCCAGACTCAGATAGCTCTACTTAAGTTCTTAAGCCTTGAAGAGAGGGGGGAAGCAAGATAAAAAATTCTGGTATTTAAAAGTACTTTAAAGGCAAAATCATAAGCAGAAAGTAGTTTATTTACTTTAGCAAGCTAAACAGCAGCAAACTCATTTTCTCCCACTGGCTGATCACCTTAAGTATGAAGTACAGTGAGTGGCATTTCCTCCAAAAAAAAATATTTACGTAAATACTGCAAATAGACTCCTTGCCTCAGCCAAAAATGCCTGCTATGGTATTGCCAAGTCTTTTGCAGAACGCAGGAATGAAGAGAGGCATAGAGCCGAACGGACTGCACCCTTGTTCCTTGGGTCTAAGTTTCCTAGTTTGAAAATTGCTATGCTGATATATTACCTCCAAACATAAAGAAAGAGAAGATGACAATACCGGCCAGCTCTCAATCACTGGCAACCACAAGGATTTTTATAACATTTTAAACAAACAGGCCTCCCTTCCCCCCACACCCACCTCCCTGTCCCTTTAACAGTAATGCATAAAATGTCCCTAGCTTTTGTCTCACTCTCATGTGTACAGACATGTGATGAAATAATGAAAAGGCTTTCCTGCTTAGAAATATGTGTAATAGCCACCATGCTAGGAAAAGCTGCATTTTTACAACACTTTCAAGGAAACTAAACTGTACTGATGCTAAGGCTGTGCTACTGTTCCCCTCATACAGGCTGTTTGCTCCCACCACATCTTTGCTGCTGGCGGTGGAGCATGACCGCTCCTGTGAAAAGCCAGTTCAGGGAGATAACCCTGCAGAAAGCTACCTGATTTTCTGTGGTTTACTCTGCAAGTTGAGAGCTGTAGGGTGGCTCACAAGGTATCAGCTGTTAGCCAGCTTTAGAGGTAGGGAGAAGGCAAGGAACTGGAAGGAGAGCGCTGAAACTGTTGTGGACCTGCACCTTTTGGAACAATGCCACTTTGATCAAATGATGGAGGATGGACTAGAAGGTAAACCCGAAGGGCTGGGGCAGGGTCCAGTAGGTAAACATTTCACCACCCCTGCTGGTAGCCACTGTCACAGTGGGAAAATTAAAACAGATTAGCATCTTAAGATAAACATCCTTCAGACCAAGGCTTCATATTTAAGGTAACTAGGTCCTACCATATAGCTTTGGAAAACACATAGCAACACCAGCTTAAATTCAAGTCACTGCTTCATAGCTTTCTAACCCCTCAAAAACATGACACAGCAAGCATACAGTACCACCGGCTAACAAGCAACCATGGTGCTCCTTTACAGAAAGGCAGTGGGCAAGCAAACGAGAAGCGTGGCTGCCGGCTCTACTGCAAAGGATTACAACAGTCCAGCCTTATGATCGTAGCAGCACGTGCTGCTGTTGCACCACAGCTGCCACAGACAGCAGCAAGGCTGGTAACCCTTTTTTGTGCTGATAGTTGAACAGACCTTCTAAGCAAAAATTAGCAGGCCACGAATTAGCACCCCCTTTAGTGTCTGCCAACAGAAAGCAAAAATAAAACAAAACCATGTGGCCATGGGTTGTGTGAAACGGTGTCACAGGCCTTACTGCATATTTTCCCCACCCTTCGACTGGGAGAACACACTGTGAAAACTGTGCAACTAAAGTAAATATTTGCAAATTATACCCAGCTTGTGCTTTTCTGCTGAATAAACCTGAATAAAGCAAACCACAAAGATACTCTGGCAATCTCAGAAACAGTATTTTAAATCAAACTGTCTGAACAACAATCTTTATCGCCTAGTAAGATACTGATTTCCCAGGCCTAAGTACAGTGAGCAAACAGTGTGCCCCAGGAATTCATCCAGATCAAACTGGAGCTGCAAGACCACAGGGAAAGGGAAAAATGTGTATTATCAAAGTGCTAATAACCTTACACAACACATTGAGAAAAGCCTGCAAGAGGCCTTACACACATTGAGCACAGACAGCAAGCGAAGCTCTTGATGACCACAGTCACCCAACACCCCTGGCTTACTACCTCTTGCCAAATGTGCCCCAAAAATCAGACACAAGTAGTTTCCCTAAAGCTTTATCCACGCTCAGATTTCCATGTGAAATTCTCACAGTGCTGCTGCTGGCTTTATTGAGCCAATGGAAAATTCTTTCTGAAATTCCTTGTTGCTGACAAAGACCCTGCACTGAAGCAACACAATAAATTACATCATAAGCTGCTAAGACGTCTATCATGACCAAAATGTTAACACAACAGAAGCAGGAAACCACTGATGATGACAGTTTTGACTCTCATGTAAAATACCTCTGTTACACAGAAATCAAGTCAGATGTCTCACGGAAGCCAGCAAAATTTGACATTAAGAGACTCTCTACCTTCATAAATAAAAAAGTATTTCTGGGTTAAGCAAATTCAGTTGAAGAAGATAAGAAATGCTGCCACGCACAATGGCATGCGTTACTGATATGAATATGTACCAGCACAATTCCACATAACCTATGTAAAAAGAAAGCAAGCATAGTTCTTCTTACTCAAAATCTAAAATTAAATGTATTTTTTTAACTGTACTTAACAATAGAGGAAGATTTAACAGGTGTCACTGTTTCTCCCAGGTGTAATCATCTTTTTCATTTGCCCAAGTAAGAAAAGAAAAACTATTTGATGAGCAGGCTGAAAGTGAAGATTAATTAATCGAATTCCAGGGCCCCAGGCAGTCTTCTCAGTTTGGGATACATTTCCTTTAGCTGTAAGCAAGCTGGAAGGCAAGAGACAAACTCCTCCTTCAGCTTTTTGTTTTAGCTGGCATGGAGTTGTAAAGGATCGAAGATGCTTAAGCCAGTATGTGTTTGTAAAGGCTTGAAGACGTTTCTCAGCTTGTCAGCCTTTCTGGCATCAGTCATCCAGGAGTCACGCTCACTGCCTCAAAACACAATGGGTTTTTTTAAGTGCTTGTGACAACATCCCAGCACCATCCAGTGCAAGACTGGGCATCAGTTTTGATAGTTAAGTGGCAGCACTTGCTGATACCATTTCTTCTTTTAACCACTGAGACCTAAATCTGCCACTTTTTGAACGAAATATCCATATGCATTAAGTGAGCCCCTGAAAGTAAGCCACCTCATCAAAGCTGGCTCATGACTGACTTTCTAATGAAAACTTGAAAACAAGGAGCAGTAAGACAGGTCAGAGTTGGTTAAGACATGTGGCCCCTTTCCCTTTTCTTACCACAACACCACCTAGGGGACCTTTGATCTGAATGTCAGGGGTGAAAATACACAAACAGATACTTTCTTATTATATACTCACAGGTGTACATTCCTAAAACTGCTACATTCCATTACTTTCAGCTGCACGGGAAACAATACCTTCAGAAGTTTGACCCCTTCTCTGATCCAACTGGTATCCAAGTACAATGCATCACAGCAAGTGCAGCATTCTAAACACCAGCAACGATCACACCAACAAATTCAAGCAGCGCATGTAAGGACAGTACCAAAGAGCTGGCTCAAGTTTGCCTGTGTTACTTAAGGCTGTGCACTGCTTCATAACCTGCAGAGAAAGGGTGCTTCTCATGCTCAGCAGGAATATTTCTGGGCAGGCAGCTGGAGTTTTGACGCTGGAAACACTGGATTTAAGGCTAGCCCGACACAATTTTGCCAGTGCAGCAAGAAGTAGAACTCTTGTTGAAATAGGTACAGCTCCTGTGGAAGTTCGGATCACTCCCCATAACAGCCTGCAACAAATCATTTGTTTGGGCTGGGGCTACTGAATGCAAACGCACCTCCCATCCTCGCAGAACTAATGTTCCTACTTTTTAAAAACCAGTCCCCAGCTTTGGCCGTCTAACACAGGAGGCAGTGCTTCTCCTTCTGCTAAAAATATGCCAGTATATTTCAGTAACTGGAGAGAAGGAATAAAGGAATTTTCCCTGTTTTCTCTGATTGTTCTGCATGGTGTTTATCAGCAGGCTGCTACTGCATCTCCTTTTGTTAGAAAATTAAAAGTTGAACTGCAAGCATAAAAGCCACCATGAACCATGCAATAACCTTCAGGCATTTTAAGAGCAGCAGAGGTTACAAGGGCAGCTTCTGACTCTAAACAGCACCTATTGTTTCTCTTTCTCCTTCAATAACAAAAGCAGAGCTGAAAGCTATTTACCTGGTTTTACCTCTGTCAGATCTCATTTCCCCCTTTATTTTCAGCAGATGATCTTATCAAATAGTGACATTTCTAACGATGGCTTTGATCAGGTTTTTTTTTTCTATTTCATTAGTAAATTCTACAATAGGTAACTCAGCATACAAAGTCACAGCAGAAGAGCACTTAGGAGGCTTTAGGACTCTGTCTATGTGTACCTAAATTAAGGGTAACTATTTTTAGGTTAATATGCTTTAATTTTCAAATCATGAGGGCCAACTTACAGTACAAGGCTCTGATCTTGCAAGCACTCCCACGCTAACAACTTTCTGTCTGCACCATCCCATGTGTTTCCCTCCCACCGAAATAGGATGCATATAACTGGACACTTCTCTTGAGCAAACATGACTGCAGAGCAAGGGTGGAAGGATAAAACTCATGATCTACCAAACTTTTGGGTGTACTGCTATTCAATGTAGTGTGTCCAACTACATTTTTTCACATTGTTTATAATATTTCACATATTTCAATTATTTCACATTGTTTATAATACAGAAGCAAAAAGAAAAGAAAAAAAGTTGTGTTTCAAGCCAAAACCCTTATATGACTAGGCATCACACAGAGGTTTTGTAACGGGCCAGGAGTAACTTGTAGTTAATACAGAATCATTTAGGTTGGTATACAAAATCCTCTAAGATCTAGGCTTATAAAATACTCACGACAGACAAAAGCAACCCACAACATGTAATTTCTCCCACTGTTTCACACTACTTATAAACCTTCAAACAAAAAATGCTTTGGGGGTGGGTTTATCTTTAGGAACAAGGTTCACACAAAAGCTTTATTGATCCCCACTTTAAAAAAAAAATTTCTCTTTTTACTTGCTCTAAATCAGTTCCCAACATCCACCTCTTGCCTTTTGTACACTTCTGTTATTTCATCAGAGGTAAAAAATTACTTGAAAATATGCACCAGAAATCACTCTCTAATTCATAAGCTGCTGTTATAATCTTAAGGAACTGAACAGAGAAATTATTTTCAGTGGTAAGTTAAATACTAGTAAAGTATATAGAACCCTAAAAACACCATTGGGCATAGCAATCTACAGTGTAATTTTATTGCATTTGATTCTTTGTCATTAGATGGAATTTGTAAATACTGTACAGAAAACCATTCAAAAGAGTGAAATAACAGGACTTCCCTCTCCTATGAAAGCATCTTACAATTTTGTATTTTTAGGAAATCCTTGGATAAAAATCTAGAAGTTCAATTTTCCTGACTGTGACATGCTTATCTGTGAAATCTGACTTCACTGAATGTCGCATTAGCAGGACCAGGCTCCCAAGTCAGTCCAGCTGCTATAAACTGTCATAACTCAACCGGAGCTGATGCCCCACTAGGACTAAGTTAAGACCTGAAAAGCATTTCTGACAATAAAATAGATTTAAAAAAAAAAGAAGCTGAAAACATGTCTTCTGGGACAAGCTAGAAGTATATTGAAGAGACACATCTTTTAAAATGGCTAATCCTTATAACCCTTAAAGCCTTACAATCAAGTTTAGAGTTTTGTTAAGAGTATTTTCACTTTCTGTAAAAACTGTATTACCAATAGAAAACAAAATCAGGATAGGCTCTGAAATGCATTTTATTCTTCTGGCATCAACTCTTGCCCCTTTTGCAGCCCTGTTTCCATCCAAAGCTTTTTCTAACTACAAACAAAAATGAAATTGACATCTGAGTGCCTGCAAGAACTAAAATTAGTGCATATATTATTGGTTTTCTTCCTATCTTTACTGAGTCACTTGAAATGTTGTAATTACATGCATTTCCTGCTTTAATAAAATACTGGTGAAAGGCTTAGTTACTATGATCCCTTATAGCTCTGGAAGAACTGGCAAGCTGGGATGAGGAAGGTAACTTTTCAGTCAGTTCAAAGGAAATGGAGTGTTCTCTTTCCCATTTGCAGAATCCACTCTTAATCACTCTATAGGCATCATTTCTATGTGACCTGCTGCAGTGCAGCATCTGGGCACAATATTTTCATCTTAATACATTTTTTTCCCCCCACTGAAGGTATTATTAGTTTATAAAGATCAGGAAAAACTAGGCATAGGGTGACAAGACGTTTCAGCAAAAATGTATGAAACGGCAGTTAATCACATTTCTCCTCATAGCTGCTATTTGTGTCAGATTTCTCTGTTGCTTCCAAATCTGAACACACACACACACACACTCTCACAAATGTCTCATCTTTCTTCAGAACCATCAGTTTTGGGCTGTCACCTAAAAGACTTGATTACTTTTCTGCATTACTTAACAAAGCAAGTTTTGTTAAAAATATTTATACTGAAATCCCAAAAATGGCATCATGCTTCCATAGGAAAGAACAAGAATTAACTTGAACTTTTGAAAATTAGTGGCTCTCTACTCAAACACAGTTTTCCCACGTCCAACAAGAGCTAGTTTACTAACACTGCCTTCAAAAATGTTTATTACAGGCTTGGAAGATAAAGAAAAATAATTTATTTCTCCTCTTTACTACCCAAATATCATTCGAGTCTTCCCACCACACAAGACGTACACACTCAGTATTTTCAATTACTTCATCTGGATGATGCATTTCAGTAACTAAAACATTAAGACACTTGGCAGACACAATAAAATTATTCTGGGAAATTGATGTGGGGGGGCAATGCTTCTAAACTTCATCATAGGACACAAATTGCTAAGGAGATGGTTTCCAATAACAGTATTTAGGAACCTTTAATCACAAATACAGTATGGCAAGGAAATTATTTACAATACACCTATATCTGGCAAGCTAGACAAGACTGGCAAGTTTCTGAATATAATGGCACTCCTTTTCAGGCGTGATTTTGAGGACACCTACCTTCACAAGCTTGAAGAGATTAGAGCATATGTAACTAAAAATGCATTCATCATCACACAAAAGAAAAGACACCAAAGGCTTAAAGGAGGAAACTAAGGAAAAGTTATCCCATCTTCCTTCCACACTTCTGGAATGTGGGCAGATCACAGTAAAAGTTTAAGTGGCAAGAAGATTAAAGGAAAATTGTTAAAGCCAAAAAGAACACTCACATCATCTGGTGTAAGTCAGCTGTGTCTCCACAGACTTCACTGGAGACACACTGATTTACACCAGTTGATGTTTTGGCCTGACGGCTTCACAGAAGATACTATCGATTAAATGTGTGTTCTGTTCCGATTAAAAGCTTCTCTCACCATCAGAGCACATCTTGTCCCGGCTGGAAGCCACTCTGGCATATTTCTTTTTGCTAGAAAGTCCCCTATAGGCAAATTCCAAAATAATAATTAAAAAAAAAAAAAATCTACATAAATTGTCAACTACTGTTTGTTATTATTTATCATGTTTTGACACACACAGGCATGCCAGGCACTTTACAGAAAATACTTTGAAGACAATTCCCTGCCCTGCGGAGGTTAAAAGACAAGGGCTAGTCCATTCTGCTAACACAGGGTACTGCTTTACCAAAAATTATTCCAGTTACTCTGGTGGCATTCCTCACAGTAGTAAGGTCGTGCTTATTATGCGTGCTAGCAATTTCAGGTCCTAAGTATTGAACACAGAAAAAAAAAAAAAAAAAAAAAAAAAAAAAAAAAAAAAAAAAAAAAACAAAAACAACACAACAGCAGAAGAATTGAATATTTCCTTCCTTCAATCTTACCTGGGCATCAGGCAGTTTATTATTACAGCTATGNATTTAAGGGCCTAAGTTTTGAAAAAAAAAAAAAAAAAAAAAAAAAAAAGAGATGTTTTTAGAGAGAAATGTTTCAGACACACTACATCTGGAAATCTTTCTGAACCTAAACACTTTTTCTGTGCATTTAATATGCCCAGTTTTCACCGAAACCACCCCAAGCTCAAAGTCTTATCTTTCCACTGTCTTCTACAAGCCCCATCTTTCCAAATGTCATTATACAAGTATGATGCTTAACATGTGGTTTCTAATGTGATACATTGCTAATGAAGAGATCTGTACCATTGTTTTTAATAAGAAAGAGGAATCAAGAACGGTGGCAACAATTCTTCACGACTAACACCCATATGGTTTCAAGAACAGCCACCCAGCCCCGCACGGAATAGTACAACTGCAAACCCCGACAAGCCTTCAAAGCAAAAAGAAAAGTCAAACATGAGGCCAACTGTGAAACTGAAAGGGCTATCAGGTTTGAAGAGGACTACAGGGAAAAAAAACCCTCATAAATTACAAGGGTTAACAAAGAAGATTGCTTTTAACTTCACATCCTGAGTATCAGAAAGTCATTATCATCATTTCAGAGCATCAAAAAAGGAGGAGTGACCTGTCAACTGCTAAAAAGCGTTTCTACAAATACTGTGTCTTCACATCACTACCTTCTAAATATTACTTGGAACCAACAAGTACTTAATTTTAATGTATAGAGCAGATACATACTGTCAAGAAATTACCAAAATCAACAAAACTAATATATAGTGAACATATACATAAAGGCACATTTCCTCCTTATCCCCATTCTTCGGGCTGTAGGAGTTTCATGATAAGTTTTCAGCAGGACCTCAGGTTGAGTCTTTCACTTTTACAAAAGCTGTCACTTCAACAACTTTCGTTATTGCTATAATATGATTGTTGACACAAAGTAAAATAAATAAATAAATAAATCTGTCAGACATCTTCAGTTGTACAAAGAATTGAGGAAAGTAATTGATTATTTTTATCTACTGTTACTTTTAAGACATAAGATAGAATCTAATCAGTTTTTACTAGTATCAAAGGAGTTAATTTTGCAAAGCCACAAAAAAATCAAACCTGCGACATTAGATCATCTGCATTCCTATATTAATTTCAAAAATACAACCTCTGCCATTTAGAAGAGCATTTCCAAACTTATCAGTTAAGCACACAGCACTATTTCAATCACAGGCACAAGACATGAAACACATTATTATTAATATTAGGTACTTTAGCAAGCTCTTAGCAGCTGCTGAGACCATGAGCACTTCTAAGGCTTTTGGCAGGGTTGAGCAGGTTTGGAAATCAGGAAGATTAGATCTAGCATTTAGAATCAAATCTCTCTCTCTCAAAAAAAAAAAAAAAAGTCATTATCTAAGGAATCATACATGAAATCTGCAGTTAAACTGTCAACTGTAATATTCTGACTGTTCCTCTGTAGTTTCAGATTGTATTGTAATCTTTCAATTCTACAAGGAGAGAGACAGTATGAGTACTAGGGGTACTCTAAACACTTTGAAACTCCTACTGTGAAACAGCTCACTGTTTGACAGTGTCACAGTTCTGAAACTGTATTACCTGCTTCTTAAAGGTTACCTATTTCAAATTGAAATTGATAGAACAATCATTTTCACTTCTATCCAAAATGCTTTACAGGAATTACAGACTGTTTTATCAGACATATTATAGTGGCTTACCTACTTTATGTAAAATAATTTCCTATTTCGAAGTTTTTGCTAAGGATTCATTTGCAGGATGCAATGCCTCACATAAATTTCTTAGCACTGAAAATATTAAGAAAACGGCACTGCTAGTACCAGAATCCATGGGAACACTTTAGAGTTATTTCAGACAATCTACTGGGCTCTTATTTGCCTGAAAGAAATCACATATTTATAGGAGAGGTATGTTTTGCAAATTCTCATAGCTCATCTGCAATTAGCATTTACTATTTATCAATCAGAGCAAAACAGAGTTCATCTGAATAGGAGAGCCAGGACTCAAGTTAATTTGTCATCCACGATTATCATTTGGAAGTTCACTGAGTTTATTAAAGACAACTACTGTGTGATAAGGACAGTAGAGGCACTATTAACAATGTCATTTAAACTGCTTGAGTTGGCATCGTGCCCAAGTCCTTCAGATCAATATATCAACACACTTGTTGCTGGCAGGGACTCATTTCAAGGGGGGGACGGGGCAGACTGGGGAAGAGGACCTCCCTCAGAACTGAGGCTGAGTGTGCTGTACAGATTTCTACAGGAACTCATGAGAATAAGCAGTTATTACTCAGTCTTTGTGTGTTTGATTCCTAGACAAGAGAATAACAAAACAATGACAGTCAAGTGAAAGAGTCTGTTCTTTATAAGAAAAAATAATGGGAAAGCATTTTTACAATTTTCCTTTGAAATTACTCGAATTTGCATTTACTGGAACAGCGTATTTTGCTTGTAACTGCAATGCTGACAAACTAACAAAGACCTCCCCCAATCACTTGCTCTGCCAAATTTTATGATCCCCTATCTCTCCCACCCTTGCCTCCTCCCTAAGATTTCCTGCTTTCACTTCATTACATGGAAAGAGAAAACTTCTGGTGGCTGCACACAGTTTATTTTCAGAAGTAGTAATAGTAATTTTATTTCATTTCAGACAAGAATCATGCCACGAAGCAGCATAACACATTTGGGAAAGCAGCAATTAAGAAGGTACAGGGAATATGATTTTTTCCCTAATGCATACCAAATGAATTTCTGTTCTGGTCAGAACAGAAACTTTTTCATTGAGCTCTTCATCTCCTGTTTTTCTAAGCTACATTCCAATTAAGGAAAGAAAAGGTATCCCTTTTTTGGAAAGGAGAAATTCATCATCTTAACAAGCATCTCTGTGTGTAAAAGAAGCTTATCTGTTTGCTACACAATGTTGTACTTCCCAATACGCACAACATGGCCAGCAATAGCTCGGCATTTTCTGAGCACTGTGGGCCTGAGCAGTAGATAAATACTCAGGTACACCCAGTACGTGGCCCCGGAGGATGCAATTGTTGGGGAAAAGGCTCTCTTACCTTCCTCAAATTGTCCTCCGGTGTCTTCAAGTGAATGATCTGGAAGCACGAAACCAAAAACCCCTGAAGTAACAGCTCAACCCAAAGCCAGCACCGCCGTTTTACCGCTCCCCCCCCAGCTACACACACCCTCCAGACCACTTTCCCACTGCTTGCACTACAAACAGCAACTTTCCTGTGACGTTTATTTTTTACTGGCGAGCCATAAAATCGCCTGCTTGTCCAATTAATGCGAGCATCATCGTTTTCATTTACCTTTCACCATCTCCAGGGAAGGAAAGACGAGAGGGGGAAACAGAAAAGCAAATGCATAAAAGAAGCTTCAGAAATACGAGTTTCAACTCATTTACGATCCCAGATAAAGGTTAATAGTTAAACTCCTTCTTCTCCCTCCCACCCTCACAATTATTGATGCCCTTCAAGAAATGAAATGTTTTTTGTTCTCGTTTACCAGAGGCTAGACAAACTGTCAACATCTCCACTTTATTTACGGGTTGAGCAAGAGCAGTTCCTCAAACATCAACATTTTTTACGTTAATCCTGGAGAGACTCCACTTCTCTAAAACTACAAAATCTGCCAACTTCTGTAGTATTTATTTTTAACGAACGAGAGCGAGAGCCTGAGCTATCCTCCCTGACCTCGCAGGAAAGGAACCGGGAAAGTGCGGCTCCACTCTCCCAACTTTAAAGCCCTTGTTACCTCCTTCCCGCACCACTCAGCCCCTGGACACTCTCCATCCCATCCACCTTCCTTCTCACCCCCCAAAATATCTCCCCTCCCGATTCCCCACCTGCTCCACGTCCAGTGGGATTTCAAGGGAGGAAACAAAATCTGCCAAGTGGTCCCTTTTGGGCGATTTCTTCAACCCGTCTGGAGGTTTAAACCTGAAAAACAAACACCTCCATTGAATGCAAACTAAGCTTTGGGGGTTGCCGAGTTAATTCCTCGGCAGACAGCTACTCTCAGTGTCTGGTTACACAAACATACCTACAGACAGGTTGCAGGGGGCTCCTTTAGAAATCAAAGGGAGGGGAGAAAAAAATAAGTCAAAATAGGTACAAAGGTTGTAGAGGAGGACTCGGGAGGGCAGCGGGCTGGAGAGAAGGAAGATTCACAGCAAGAGGCAGGTTTAATATCGGGAAGGGACGGGGAGAGTTAAAGCACACGGCAGTCCGTGAAGGGGCAGACACCCCAGGGCTCTCACTGCGGATGGAAGGGGAAGGGGTGTCCTTTCGGGCGGCAGCGATAACAAGTTTTTACACACACCCTAAATAAAACAAAGGACGGCACAAACCCGCTCGGCCGTGGGTGCGGAGCGGGCTGCTCGGGGGGCGGGCGGCGGCTGGGCGGGGGGGCCCGGCATCGAGTGTCGCTGACACAGCCGCCCCCTCCGCACTGGCACCTCTTAGCCCGCACCCGCTGTACACGCACAGCGGCTACCGACCTGCCTGCCCCCCTCCCGCCGCCTTCCCGCTTACCTGCCGCTGCCCCCGGGCGCCGCGGGCCGGTCGCGCCCACCGGCCGCCAGCCCCTGGTTTCATCGCGCCGGGCACAAAGGGGCGGCGGGGCCAGGCCGCGCCGAGCTGCGAGCCCCGGGAAGAGCGGTGGTAACAGTAACGGCGAGAGCAGTGACAGCGGCGGCGGAAAATGAACAAACAGTTAAAAGAAAAAAGAGAGGGGGCACACGACCACCCTCATTAAGCCGCCGTGACCATGCCGGGGAGGCGAGTCCCTCCTGCCGGGGGTAGCGCTGCGGGGCGCGCTTCTGTCCTGCCCTGCCTGAGGGGGACGCGGCGGAGGGGAGGGGAAGGGGTGGAGGGGAGCCACCCTCCTGCTCTGCCTGCCCGGACGCCAGCGCCGCAGACCTCCAGGGACGGGCGCGGAGGGAGACGTCGGCGGTGCGGGACCTTCTGCGTTAGGAATCATGCACACAGCGGCACACACACACCCCCACCCCGCGCCCCAGCCTTCCGTTAATCACAGTCCGCAGCCCCGGGCCGCTTCCCGGCTGTCACATGGCTCCCGCCGCCACCCCCAAAGGGCTTCGGGAGTCGCTTAACTTTCACTTTGGCTCCGCCGAGGGACTCCCTGGGGTCCCCCGCAGCGAGGGGCTCACTCACCCGCTGCCTCGCCCCAGAGTGGGCACAGCGGAGCCCCCATCCCAGCCCGTGGTCAGGGCGCGGGGCCGCGCAGGGGCAGCGGCAGCCCCTCGGGCCTGCAGGGGTGCGGGGAACTCAGCGCTGCCAGACCTCCCCTGGCTGTTTAAACAGGGAAAAGGAGGAGAATAGGAGAAAGACAACAGGGCCCGGGGGAGCTCCGGGCTGGGGAAGGGCATGGGGCGCTGCAGCAGAGAGGCGCACAGGGGGACTGGTGGGAGCAGGGCATTTCAGAGCCGCAGGCAGAGATGCTTTCTCCCGCTGTTGGTAGGACTGATACCGTGTGCACCTCATCGCCTCAAACTGCTTCATCAGTCAGTTTATTTAAAGGGGTTGGTGAAAATCCTGCTGGAGATTTTCATGGAGCAGGAGCTGCCATGTGCTGTGCAGGATGGGTTGCCTCAGGCAGTTGCCAGCATGTGGCATGGGGAGGTGGTGGGGCCTCTCTCCCTGCTTCCCACCAAAACACTCTGCATGCTCACCTGTGGACAGACTGCGTGATATCACACTGACAGCCCAGCATCATGTGTGTATGCCAGGAGCAGATCTGGCCCGGGATCCTGCTTTTTTGAGCTTGGAATAAACACTTCCAAAGTGGGAGGTGCACACAATACAAATGTTGTTGCCTCCTTGCTTCGTTTTGTAAGATCAGTTAAATAGGAAAAGGGAACTACAACTTCTGTCCTGCTCCCCTCTTTTACTGTAAGCACCCCACTCTTGTGGACATGGCTGTACTATATGAAGAATGAAATTTTCCATGGGCATCTCTGGTCTAGATGTTGGTACCATTTGAACTGGAGGGGAGACATCCAGAAAAGAGCATAGCCCCCTCCAGGGAGGCTCTCCATGTGCCTCCTAGGAAATGCTTATCAGCTGCATGGTGTTCAGGTTCAGGTGTTTATTAACTACATAGTGGAGCTGGTGGCTCCCAGCAGTTCCTGGGAAACATGGCAGCACTGACTTCACTAATTATGGCTTCATTTGCTGTGGGCAGAGGCAATGTTGTGCTGAGTGAGTCAACTGGCATCATGTCCTTGTTAAAGTTTTTATGTAAGCTCTTTCACTCTGGCCTTCTCTCAACAGTCATCAAACATGGCACAACACATGTCTATTGTCTTTAATGAGCTGGCCTGCAACCACCTTCACCCAGGCCCTCTCCACAAGCACAGCACCAATCCCTAGGGTTTCATCAAAGCTCTGCTGATGCTGGTGCCAACCGCTAGGCTGCACGTTATGAAGTACTAACACATGCTTGCAGTGAGTTCCTCCACACCTCAGTCTGCTCTCCCCAAAAGTCTGGTGTTGGTGTGGTTTACTCAGCATGAACAAGCAAAACATAATTACAGTGGGTTTTATTTGGGGGTTTTATTTTCAAAGCACAGTTAGATAAAAAATTACCACCCAGAACATACATCCCAGTGACAACAAATGAAGTCCCAGCACCACATATTTCAGCATTCTGTCCTGAGGTTTCTGTTTCTGAACTACAAACATTATCCTGGATATTCACTGTTAAATGGAACACAAATGACCGTGACATTTGTATTTCTTCCTTTTTGTGGTGTTTAGCACAAGGCAGCAAGAAGCACTGATAAATCAGGCTGTGAACAAACATTTTTTCAGAAACATCCAGTGCATGGCCTGTTATTCTGAGTGTTTGCTAACTTGAAAATTAAATTGCCATTTGAGATTGTTCCATATTATATAATATTCATTATCTTTCCTTAATTTTCCCTTCCATTACAAGGTCAAATTCGACCTCTTTTATCCGTGTTTGTTTTTTTTTTTTTTTTAC